>JALPQD010000442.1:1429157-1818472 GCA_023101885.1 Typhlomys cinereus
GACTGGCACTTTGGTTTGTTTTGTTTTCTGTTTCTCCATCCCAAAAGCAAAAGAAACTTCCAGCCACTGCTGCCCACCCTACTGCAGGGGATGCTCTGGCCCAGGTCAGTGTAGACTACAAAGGAAGGGGGGGGGGGAGCGAAGCCCCTCCCCACCCCTGCTGCTCAACCAGGCTCTTGTCCTTACAGACCTGCCCGCATGGTTCCATCCATCACTCACGGCCTCCTCCTGGCTCCACCGGCTTCTAGCAGATGGAAGGAAGGAGTCAGCCCGCCTCCCAGGCCGAGAGCTTCAGCCCCACGTGCCCACCTCCCTGGGGCTCTGCCCAGCTGTCACTCTGCCCAGGGCGTCATAGCTCTGGCCACTGTCTTGTATGCTTCCCAACCCCAGAGGGGAATCGAAGAGAAAGGGGGAGGCAGCTGGGGAAAGGGGAAAAGGGAGGAAGGGGAGGGGCCTCCATCTCTAATTTCATAATAAACAGACACTTTATTTTGTAAAGCGGGAGTCCTGCTTCTGTTTCTGCGCTCAGGTTTCTGGACACAGCTTCCTTTGTGCTGAGGAGTGGAAAGAGGAGCCCAAGTTTTCAGCTTCCTTCTAGGGGTGCCCACTTTGAGACCCTCTGAGATGGAGGAAGGTTTGGGCCATTCTATTTGAAGAACAAAAAGATGATGACTGGGTCAGCAAGATAGTTCAGTGGTTAGAGGCACCAGCTCATAAACTTAGGGATGTGAGTTCGATCCTTGGAAGCCCACATGGCAGAGAACACTGACTTCTAAAAGTTGTCTTCTGACTTCCACCCATGTCCATGGCATACATCTCCCCACTTAATAAATAAATAAAATATTTTTTAAAATGATGACTGCATCCCCGAAATCCACCCTAATTCTCTGGGTTCCCCGTTGGTCTTAAACTGTCCCAGGAAAGGAGCAGAAGGGACTGGCAAGAGGGAGGGGAAGGAGGAAGAGAGGGCTACTGAGGAGAGACGAAGACTCAAAACAGGTTCCATGATAGGAGAAAAAGAAATGTGATGGAGCCGGCTGAATGGCTCAGTAGGTGAAAGTGCACAAGCCTGGTAACCGGTTCTATCCCCAGCACCCCCAGGACAGAATGAGCTTCCTGAACTTGTCCTCTGACTTTCACAAGTGCACAACTGATTCTCTCTTTCTCTCTCTCTACACACACATACACACTCAATAGACATCTTAAAACAAACAAAAACTAATAATTTAAAAACATGGGTTAGCCGACAGCTAAGGGGGCAAGCCAGCCCTTTGAGGCTGTTTAGTGCAAACAGAAACATGGCAGGGACGGGACAGTCACACTGAATCTGGATCTGCAGCTTCACTTTTAATCCCTCCCTCAACCCACAGAAGGGGCACACAAGTGGGGAGGGGTAAAGGCGTGGTGTCTGAAGGGCAGAATAAATCACGAAGTGACTGCCAGCATCCCCACTGCCCACTTTCCAAGGAAGAGGAGGGTCTACTTGAGGAATAGCATATGTCTCAATCCTCATACTCCAGACGGGGCTCCCAGAAACAAAGACAGGGTCTGAAGGTTCTCGTGACCCTCCCTGCTAAATGCATGGGGCTGGCAGCTGGAGAAAGCTGCTTTAAAAGGAGATGCAGGGTCTAGCTATGTAGCTCAAACTGACCTAAGCACTGTGTGCCCAGATTGGCCTCAAACTCATGGCAATCATCATCTTACTCAGCCCCGAGCCACCCCCCTTCGTTGGGAACACATGTCGTATGGTCCATACCTACTGATTCAGGGCAACCAGGCGGTTCAGGGACCCAGAACCTTGTTCTAGTGCGGGTTGTTATTCACTCTACTGAAGCTGGGGTGCAAGGGCCTGTGTAAGGGCAAGCTGGCCCCCAAGGCCTGGAAAGAGGGTGCTGGGATAGCATCTGAGGTGGAGCCAGGACAGGACCTCTGTCTGCTCCTTTGGTCTCAAGCTGATGCTGGCAGTCCTGTCTCAGCTGCCATGTCCCTGAGCTACCCTGCCCCTCAGCTGCTCACCTCCCTGTTTCTTCTTCTTTGTGCTCCATGAAGGCTAAGACCTTCTGCAGGCTGGCAAAGGGGTAAAAGAAGGCCCAGCTGCATCGTGATGGTCCCACCACGGCCGCTTTCTGTGTGTTGGCACTGTGAAGTCGCCTGTGCCTTCAGGGGCAATGGTCAAGTGACCATGGGCAGGCCCCGGCAAGGGCACATCCCAAGGGATGTTGACTTTGCTGGTCTAGGCCTCCCTTGCCCCCTCCCGAGACGGTCTACCAACACATCAAAAAATTAAAGCAGGGCTGGAGAGATGGTCCAGAGGTAAAGCCTCTGCCTCACAAGCAGAAGTTCTTGAGTTCAGATCCCAGATCCCACGTAAAAAATGCCAGATGGAGATAGTAGTGGCCCGCACTTCTGGCCCTGGAAGGCAGAGCCTGGGAAACTCCAGAGCAAAACAAAGAGGAGGTAGAACAATTAAGGTTATTCCTGAAGTCACCCTTGGGCCTCCACAGGCATACACAGTGTCCTCTGATTCACAAAGACACACACACACATACATAGACATGCACACACACACACAAAAATTTAAAGCAACCTTTTCCTCTAAATGTTTATAGGGTGTAGGGAGAAGAGATTGTCATCAAGACCCATGGGCTTAAATACCACATCATCTAGAAAGTGTAGAACCTGTTAAAGGGCACAAAGGTGGGGCCATGGAGAGCTCAGTGGATAGGACACCTGTTTGCAAATTGGTGACCTAATTTTCATCCCCAGAAGAAAAACTGAATTCCTAAAGTTTTCTTCAAGCCTCTGCCCACACATGCTGGTAATATATGCTCTCTCTCTCTCTCTCTCTCTCTCTCTCTCTCTCTCTCTCTCGCTCTCTCACTCTCACTCTTTCTCTCTCTCTCTCTCTCACTCTCTTTTTCATTTGCTCTGAAAATATTCTTTTTAAATGGACACAAAGATAGATAGGACCACGGAAGGAGGAGAAAAAAGCAAGAAGAAGTAGATGTAAGAAGTGGGGTTCCCTTCTAATACTGATCTTTCTGGGTTCCATCCTCATCATCAGTTTGCAGGAGGAGAGGTGCCTAGCCTCTCGGTGGAGCAGGCTCACATTCTTCATAGACTGTCAGCCTCAAGTCCCAGGCCAGCTCTGGGCCTGCTTTTGCTCACCATGTGAAAGTGGAGGCTGGGACAAGGCAGGGGGACTGGCAGTCACAGCAACGCTGCGCTGCCGAGCCCTATGACGGCTGCCTCCTCCTTTCTTTGGCTCTTCCCGTGTAACACGCCTCCCGAAGGAGGGGCCTGGCCTAGAGCTATTCTCCCGGCTGCCACTGCCCTTTCCGCTCCCAGTCTGCTTTCTGAACCACTCACCTACAGCGGACATGAAACTCACAAGCATCTATAGACATTAGTTGGGACCCTCTCATGCCTAAATCAACCAAAAACTTGAACATTCTGCAAAATCTGCTTCTTTTCATGGTCTTTCCCATGAACTGTGTCCCAGACCCAGTCTCCCTGACCTCTGGTTAGCACTCCGAGTGTCCCGCACCTCCTGCCCAAGGCTGAAGAGGAAGCAGAGGATGATTAGGGTCCCTGTGGTGTTCACTGGCGAGATTCCTCTGCCCTGGCTCACAAGTTGGATCCTATGCACCAGGCAATGTTCTCCCATTCACTCCCTCCATCCACTCCAGATCCCCCTCTCCCTCCCTCCCAGCCTCTATTCCCACCAACGTTTTCTCTAGGATCCCCGACTTCTCTTCCTCCTCTCCTAAGTCTTGAGAATGAAGTCTAGGGTAAAGTCTCGGGTCAGGCCAGCCCTGCCTGGAGGAATTCTTAACCTGAGGTACGGATGTGTCCCGGAGGAAGGAGAAGCAGCTTCTAAGATTGTGAGCTTCAGGAGGGAGTGAACAGAAAAGAAGCTTCAGAAACCTTCCTTCAAAGTCCATCTCCTGACCAGTTCTGCTTTCTCCTGCCTTTCCTGGGGAACAGTGAGCTGGATCCCCAGGACAGGGCTCCCTGAGAAGCCAGAAGGGGGAACTGGAGAAGCAGGATGCTTGCTGGCCGTGCCTCTGGCACAGCGCCCTCCTTGCGTCTTTGTTCTCCAGAGCAGCATCTGAAAGGAGAGGCTGGAACGAAGGAACAGAAAGGGAAGAGGAATCTGGAGGAGTGGAGAGCCGGTGGGCGCAGGGCAAGGCCTAGGCCCTAGAGACAGCCAGATGAGGAGAACTGCGACTTCCCTGGCTCTCCACTCCAGGCCTGCGGGTGTCTCGGGTTTGCTCATCCTCACTGGGCAGGGCTTGGTCCAGCTATTTTCCCCTCCCCAGAAACCTGCAGGGAAGACAGAAAAGGCAGGGCAGAGGGAAGCTGTACTGACCACTGGGGCTGAAGCCTAAGGGCGGGGGTTAACTCCCCATTGCTGCTACCTATTAGGAACCCCGGGTAAAGTCCAAGACCCTGTGGACTTGATCCCCCACTTTGGAAGTGAGAACTGCACGCAGCAGAGGACTCATCGTAATCACACGGTTGTGGCACACAGGAAGACGAGGAGAGGAGCCCTCCGGCACGGTTCTCCCCCTTATTAGTCTGAGAGGGGTTGTTCTCCTCCTGACTGTCCTACCTGGCCAAGAGAGAAAAATCAGATGGATAGGGGCCTGAAACAGGAACAGAGCCTGGGGAGAGGGGGGACACACAACAGAGAGTTGGGCGCCTAGCCTGGCACCTGGTCTGCAGCAAGTGATGGTTACAAGTTAGCTCAGAGTTGAGAAGGAGGCGGCACGTCTCACTGGGTACCAGTCACACATGTTGGACAGATCATCAATGGCTCCAGGAGGCAGAAAGGGTGGGGACTTAAACAACTGAAGCGGGCAACCCAGAAGATAAGTGACCAAGTGTCATGAGGCTGCTCCCAGTCAGCCCTGCTCCCCACAGTCCCATCCCCCACCTTCTCTCAAGCCTGGGTCCTCCCAGTCCTGTAACTTCTCACAGTGCTCCAGCCTGGGCTTACATCCTGGAGTCTTCTGGTGTCGCCTCCTCTGGCTCCACAGACCATTTTCCACTTTCTCCAGCACTTTGGGGAGTGGCAGGCTCCAGATGGGCGTGGCTGGCCTCCTCCTCTCCCTTCCTCTCAGGTTCTGGAAGCTTCTTCAGCTCCACATACAGCACACAGGCATCACTGCGCGACACATACTCCCACCCACTTTCTCGAACGTGGAAAAGGTCTACCGAGCCTCCAGAGTAAGCATCGCGGTGGGTGGCGTGGGCCACAGCGCAGCGGGCCAGGTTGTAGGCTTCCTGGACCGTCATGTCATAGTGATAGCTGCGGTCTAGCACACCATAGGCATAAGGAGATCCGGAACCCACAGAGAATACGTCCCCCCGCAGGCACGTGCCATCGCTGTAGACATAGAAGAGGGCAGGACCAGAATGGTCCCAGCCACACAGGGCAGTGGCCACACACAGATCCAGACCCCGATAGCGGTACATCATGGCTGACAAGAGTTTGGCCGCACTGGCCACGCTGGGCAGCTGACCTTCTCTGAGTGCCCAGAGTCGCAACTCCCGCTGCAGCACCCGATACCACATGGCACAGTCAGCAGAGGTGCCCGAGGTGGTGCCCAGCAGGTGCTGATGCACAGGGATGATCTTGCGTGAGGCCGGACAAGCCACGTAGCTGCCACAGGAGGAACGTGTGTCAGCTGCAGCAATGACTCCATGACGGAAGCGGAAGGCCAGGGTGGTGGTGCCATGGGCCAGCCTGGGACCACAGACCTTCAGGAAGGCCACAGGGTCACAGCCCCGGGGCATAGCCCAGCCACCAGCCTGAGGTAGGTGAAGCACTGGTCTCTGGGGGTCGGAGGGCTGCCACTTGCACACATCCTGCAGAGCCATCTCTGGGGCTGAGTGAAGACTGGAAGGAACCGGGCTGGAATTTGAGGGTCAGCAGGGGAAGAGGGACGCTACAGAGAAGCTGGGCTGCAGCCAGAACCACTAAGCAAGGCAGGTGAGCCCACGCTTCATTGCTTCTCAACCCCCGAAGAAGTGTGGGGCTTGGCTGGTGGAGCAGCCCCACCCCTATCAGAGGACAGCCAAGGGGAGAAAAGAATGGGCCAGTGAAGGCTTGAGACTGGGAAGACGCATCAGTCAAACCTTGGTCTTCTGCAGCTGTGAGGCATGAGAGTCACCAACAGAGTCTCCTGTCTGTCACCCTGAGCTTACCCAGAAGTGGAGCAGGGGGAGTGAAACAGGGAGAGAGGGAAGGACAGGGCTAGGTCCTTACTGTGTCCTGTGTAGGGCATTAGGCATGAAGACACACAGCCCTGTCTGTGGTCCTAGTGAGGTCTCAGCATGGAAGAGTAAAGACAAGTCTATGTTGACAGAGTAGAGACCGTGACACTGTGACTCTCTTCAGGAAACCGAGACTCAGGGCATACTTTCCACTCATGGGGGAAACAAACTGGATTGGGATGAAGCCAGAAGAGAAACAACAGTTTCTATAAAGTGGGGGTGGGGGGAAGAAAAGGCCTCAAATATCTTCCAGAAAGGCAGGCAAGTTACTGAGGGCTGAGAGTACCAGGAATGGGAGTTTTCTTTCTTCCGTTCTGGGGATGAAGATGTCCTATCAGCTTATGAAGATGGCACTCTTGGGTGGGTATTTAGTTCATTGGTAGACTGCTCGCCTTAGCATTCTCCAAGCCCTAGCATCACAAAAAATTATCATCATCATCTGAAGGCATCCAGGTGTGGTGGTGCCTGTCTATAACCAAGCCCAGCTTTCAAAAGGCTAAATAAGAGGATCTGAGTTCAAGGTCATCCTGGGTTACATGGCAAGACCATGTCTAAAACAGAAAAAAAAAAAAAAAAAAAGTCTGAGCTGTAGCTGGAAAAGATCTATGGGCCCCCCTCTCTCTGGGTCTCTTCTGCCCAATAATTCACAATGGCAAGAAAGCTGGTTTTTAGGTCTATGTCAAAAGAAACTAATGACTTTGACCCCATTACACCAAGTCAAACTTTTAGGTCAGCTAGGGGAGGTATAGGAATGGAGTTGAGGGGCTCTAACAGCTTTCCTAAAAATGGTATCGATTGGGGCAGACTAATAAGCTACATCTACTTCAGGTATTACACAAAATATAGTAAACTTTTGTCATAGTTAAGCACAGGTGTCAATTTGACTGTTGAGGGTTTGAGCTCTGGGCACAGTTGTAGAGAACTGATGGTTGAGTTAAGCCCAGAGCAAACCTGAAGGAGATTGTCTAGCTGATGGGGAAGACCCAGCCCATGGTGGGTGGGACTAGGCCCTAGATAAATCACAGAGAGCTGGTTGAGAGAGTTGGCATCCTTCTGTATACTTGGCCAGACATGCTGGTCTGGCAAGTAAGGATTGTCCATCTCTCAGCCGTTATGGTGGCCAGTTCCCTCAGCCCTGGTGTTGGTGCAGTGCTCTCCTGTCAAGCTGGACTAAGAACTGTAACCAGAAATCATAAGAGAATAAACCCCTTGTTCCTTAAGCTGTTTGATGGTCATTTATCAGCAACCATGCAGGCAGACTGCAACACTCAGCTACGGTGAAGTCAGCCTGTATTACATGAGACGCTGTCTCAATTCAGACTCACATACCTTCCCACTATCCTGAGAGGGCTATGACATCATAGCTGCCAGGGTCTCAGTATCGAGCAAGTGTAAACATGTCATGAGGAGACGAGAAACCAGGAAGGCATGCCAAAGTCTGAGCAGTCCTTCCTACTAAACAGACAAGAAGACATCCTCTAGGGGCTAGAGAGGTGGCTCAGGGGTTAAGCCTCCGCCTTGCAGGTGGAAGGTCCTGAATTCAGGCTTAGCAACAAATGTCTTTATTTGCTGAGCCATCTCAGCCATGTTTTCCTTCCTTCCTTCCTCCCTCCCTCCCTTCCTTCCTCCCTCTTCCCTTCTCTCTCTTTTTCTTTCTTTCTCTCTCTCTCTCCCTCCCTCCTTCTTTCTATCTCTCTTTCTTTCTTTTTCTTTTTCTTTCTTTCTTAGGCAGGGTTTTACTTTGTAGTCCAAGCCGATATTGAACTCCCTGTGACGCCCAGATTAGCTTTAAACTCACTAGTCTCCCGTCTTTGATTCCCAAATGGTGTTATTACAAGCACATGTCATTTTATGGAACTCTGTCCTCTGCACATGGCATGGCTGTTGCCTTCTTGAAATCAGAGCAGCTGTGCCCACACACAAGACTCTCACAAAATTGGGTCCACTAACATTCCCTGGTGGAAATGGGAGGGCTCAAGAGGCAGCATTCTTCCCAAGGATATGCAAGCAGTTAATTTCTGGGAAGACTCCTTGTCAGTGTCCCAGCTACCACAAGGATCCCATGGTCCAATAAGTAACTCCTACACTCCTGTAAGAAGCCTCAATTGAACTCATTGGTTCATCAAGCTAGACTTAGGTAAAACTGCTTCTTTGGTCTGTCGTTAGTGCCTTATCTGAGGTAAATAGGTATTTGTTCATATTTCTTCTGAAAAAAATATGCAACATGCCAATACACTTGGCAAAGCAGTGGGTTTGAGTTGCTGTAAGAGTAGAGTGGACCCTATACTCCTTTGACAAAGTCATTTGGGCCACTAGTTTCACATTGACCTACATTGATCTTCTCCCCTACTTCTATAGCATTTGTTAGTATTATTTAATGAGGTCTCATAAAGTCTCAAGAATATGGACCTTGAAGATAAAAAAGTTATGTAAGGTGGGTCAGGAATGGGTTATGGAAGGCTTTGGATGATACACCAGAAGAGCCTGAATTTTTATGGAATTTGTGATCAAGATAGTGTATGTTGCAGTTCCCCTGCATAGTTGCTGATAAGTGACCATCAAACAGTTTAAGAGAACAAGGGGTTTATTTTTCTTACCATAGTCTGGTTACAGTTCTTAGTCCAGTTTGACGGGAGAGCACGCACCAATACCAGGGCTGAGGGAACTGGCCACACCATCACCACATAACGGATGAGAGAGGGACAATCCTTACTTGTCAGACCACTATGTCTGGCCAAGTGAACAGAAGGATGTCAACTGTCTCAACCAGCTCTCTATATTTTATTTCTGGGCCTAATCCCATCCACCTGGGCCTCCCCCATCAGCTAAACAATCTCCCAGAGGTTTGCTCTGGACTTAACCTAATCACTAATTCTCCACAGATGTGCCCAGAGCTCAAACCCTCAACTGTCAATGTGCCTATGACATTGTATTAGAAAAACCAATCAATTCTTCACCCTGTGAATTACAGAGTGCCAGTCTTTAGGACCCGAAATTAGCTTACAAGAATATTTCAGTAATTCAGAACAGAGAAACCAAAGGTGGTATCACTTGCAATGAAAATGAATAGACAGGATCTGACTATTCACTAGATGTAGAGGAAAGGAAAGGAAATGCCAGAGATGAGCAAAAGACTTCAGCCTCCATCACTAGAAGAACATTACTATTATTCTTTTTTAAAAACATATATTCTAAGGACAGTCTCTTTTCTTTTTTTAACTTTTTAAATGACATTGTCTTTTATTATGGATTAAGTATGAGAAATGACTATATGTAATCTTTACAACAATACACCGAAAATGAATCTTAATTTCAGACTTGTTGCACTAAGGAACAGTCTGTTTTCTATATTATTATTAAATTTTTTTTATTATGTGTGTCTGTGTGTATCAGAGGGCACTGCGTATGCCTGTGGAGGCCCAAGGGTGATATTTACTCTGGATTGTGCTATTCCTGTTTGCTTCACTCTGGAGTTTCCCAGGCTATGTCTTCCAGGACTAAAAGTATAGGCCACCACATTTCTGCCTGGTGTTTTTACATAGGACCCAGGATCCAAACTCAGGACCTTCTGTTAGTTATTCTTTTACTTGTTCATTTGGCAAATGTGCACTGACTATACAGAAAGCACAAAGGTGAATAGTAGAAAAACATTTGTCTTTAAAAACTCACAACCAGGGCTGGAGAGATGGTTTAGGGGTTAAGACTCTAACCTCACAAGCAGAAGGTCCTGAATTTGGATCCCAGGTCCCATGGAAAACACGGTGGTGGCCTGCACTTTTTTTTTAAATTATTATTTATTCAATTGTGCGTGTATGTGTGTGTGCGCATGTGTGTATGTATGTGTGTGTACGTATGTATGTGTGTGTAGAACCACGGGTGAATTCGGGAACCACCATGGACGCCTCCACCTCCTCCTCATTTACTCTGCCCCGGGATTCACAGGCTCCGCCTTACCAGGACCAGAAACGCAGCCCCCCCCCCCCCCGCTTCCGCCCAGCGTCTATACGTGGGGTCTAGGATCTGAACTCAGGACCTTCCGCCTGCAAGGCAGAGGCTTAACCCCTGAGGCACCTCTCCAGCCCTATGGCCTGAACTTTTGACCCTGGTGGGCAGAGCCTGGAAAATCCCAGAGCAAAGCAAAAAGGAGGTAGAAGCAATCCAAGATGATTTCCGAAACACCCTTGGTCCTCTATAGGGACACAAGGTGCCCTCTGATACATACATACAGTCAATGAATGAATAGACAAAGTTTAAAAACAAAAACTTTATACCTAGTTCTCCTCCCACTCTCTCCTCCTACTCCCTTCTCCTCCTGTCCAAACTCTTCTGTCCCTCCTCCTGCCAGGCTGCTATAGCTGCTTTCTCTCTCTATTTTCTGGTCTTAAGCTCTTTCTCCTGTTCGAATGCTCTAATATTCTTTGGCTACTAGGCCCCTAACTCCATTTCAAATATACTCCTATTTCTTAGGTTTAAAAAAAATTAAATAAGGGCTGGAGAGATGGCTCAGGGGTTCTACATTTGATTCACAAACAAAAGGACCTGAGTTTGGATTCCAGCTCCCCCTAAAAATCGCTGGGCAGAAATGGCAGTGGCCTGTACTTCCAGTCCTGGAAGGCACCGTCTGGGAAACCCAGAGCAAAGCAATAAGGAGATAGAGCAATCCAGGATGATTTCCATAGTCACCCTTGACCTGCACAGGCACAAAAAGTATCCTCTTCTATAAACTCACACACATACACATACCCATACACAAGTGCTCGCAAACACACACACACACACACACACACACACACACACACACACACACTGAATTTTATTTTTGTACACACGTGTGTGTGTACAAAAATAAAATAAATGAAAAGCTCATAACAATGTGGCAGCACACATTGGGAAGGCTGAGGCAAGATTAGGACAAGCTTGTGTGATATAGTTGTCTCTGTCTCAGAAAACAAGTAAAAAGTTACTAAGCAGAGCTATAGAGGCTATTACAGACAGTGAAAGAATGTTAAAAGACACAGAGGAGGACTAGTTGTGTCGCAAGAGCAATCACAAAGAATAAGCAAAGGTACTTTGTCTTCTGCATACCATCCAACTAGTAAAGATGTCTTACCTGATTACATTCTGGTGGTTGCACTTGGAAAGGGTCACCAAGTATCAGCTTTAAAAATATAGCACATGCAGAGTTTGATGGAGGAGAAGAGAGGCCAAGATGAATCCAACAAGGAAGGCTACACACTAACTTCATAGAATCTCCATAAAGCAAGAGACATCATCTTACACATTTCCATTCTTCCTGACTTGTCACAGTTCTCAAAAGAGTTGAAAAGTAAACATGGGTGGAGGGAAAAAGAGACCATGAAATAAGGCCCATTCTGAAAAGAACATCCGCTCTATGTATGGGGGGGGAGAGATAGAAGAAGGCACTGTGGGTGCCTGTGGAGGCCCAAGGGTGACTTTGGGAATCATCCTGGATTGCTCTACCTCCTTATTGCTTTACCCTGGGATTTCCTAGGTTCTGCCTTCCAGGGCTGGAAGTGCAGGGCCAGTGCCATTTCTGTCTGGCCATTTATTTTTACGTGAGATTTGGGATTTGAACTCAGAGGCTTTTGTTTTCCAGGCAAAGCTGAACCCCTGCAACATATCTCTAACCCAAGAACATCTTTTTTTTTTTCTCATTTACTTTTTTCTTTTTGTTAATCTGTCTTTTGTTATAGAGACTCAGCCTTGGGTCCAAGATAGGTAGAAGGAAAAAGTCTTTTTTTCCTCTGCCTTTCTCTATTTCCCTCTCTCTCTTCTTTTTCTCATAAGCAGAAGTTAGAAAAATCTCTGGGTACATTTTTATGGACCAACAATTTTCCTGAAAGTTCTAAGATGGTAAATTACCCTTGACTCAAATATTAAGGTGCTAAACTGAGAATTCAGTTTGTTAATTAACAAAGCCCTTTGTTTTTCCTTCTTTATTCTATTTTCCTTTAGACAATGTATCACTTACAATTTCCACTTAGTTGAAAGTAAACAAGGGGCTGGAGAGATGGCTGGGGGTTAATATTCTGCCTTGAAAGCAGAAGGTCCTGAGTTCAGATCCCAGGTCCCTATGTAAAATCACCTAGTGGAAATAGCATGGCATGCACGTCTGGCCTTGGTGGCAGAGGCTGGGAAATCCCAGAGTAAAGCGAAAAGGAGGTGGAAGCAATTCAGGATAATACCAGAAGTCACCCTTTGGCCTTCACATACACACTAAATAAATAAAGTTAAAAAAAAATAAAAAGAAAGTAAAAGAGGATGCTAAGTCTTTTTTTTTTGAGGATTAAGGTAGAGTTTATTAGAGGAGAGAAAGGCTGGAACTCATGGACTCTAAATGTGGAGTGCCATGAGAGGCTAGGGCACCTCCATGAGAACTCATGGTGCCTAGGCATGGAATTCATGAGGACCAAGGAACAAGAAACAGACTCATGGCACTGGCTAGGGTGCCTCCATGAGAAGCAGACAGCAGGAAAAGAACCCATGGCACTAAAGTGCCATGAGGGGCTAGGATGCCAAAGAGGATGCTAAGTCTTTTTCTTTTTTTTTTTTTATTCAATTGTGTGTGTGTGTGTGTGTGTGTGTAGAACCACAGACAAATTTGGGAACCACCATGGACGCCTCCACGTCCTCCTTGTTTACTCTGTCCCGGGATTCACAGGCTCCGCCCTACCAGGACCGGAAACGCAGGCCGGCCGCCCCCCCTCCCCCTTCCCCTTCCCCTTCCCCTTCCCCTTCCCCTTCCCCTTCCCCTTCCCCTCCCCTTCCCCCCTCCCCTCCCCCTCCCCCTCCCCTCCCCCCTCCCCCCTCCCCCCTCCCCCTCCCCCTCCCCCTCCCCCCTCCCCCCCGCTTCCGCCCAGCGTCTATACGTGGGGTCTAGGATCCGAACTCAGGACCTTCCGCCTGCAAGGCAGAGGCTTAATCCCTGAGCCACCTCTCCAGCCCCTAAGTCTTAAAACTAGACACTTTGGGGGCTGGAGAGATAGTTCAAGGTTTAAGACTGTGCCTCCCAAGCAGCAGGTCCTGAGTTAGGAGCCCAGGTCCCACTTAAAAAATGTCAGTTGGAAACAGTGGCAGCCTTCACTTCCGGCTCTGATGGGCAGAGCCTGGGAAATCCCAGAGCAAAGTAAAAAGGAGGTAGAAGCAATCCAGGATGATTCTCAAAGTCATCCTTGAGTCTCCACAAGGACACACAGTGCTCTCTCTCTCTCTCTCACTCTCTCTCTCTCTCTCTCACTCTCTCTCACACACACACAATAAAGGAAAAAACAAACAACAAACACGCCCCTTCTCCCCCCCCAAAAAAGCTAGTCACTTTCAAGGGACAGTTGAGAGCCAGGTGTTGATTCATGCCTATAATCCCAGCACTCAGGAGCTGAAAAGGAGAGTTGGGCTACAGAATATGACCCTGTCTTAAAAATAATAATATATAAATAAAAACTAAACGAAAACTGGCTGTGGTATAGTAAGTAATGCCATCAAATAGGAAGGGTGCTTTTACCAAAAACTACCGTGATACCACAAAAATGGCCTAAAAATGGATATTTTACCCAATATTGGGAAGGGGAGTGACCTTAAACAAAATGGTATCGTCATTCTTAACCCGGTGTTGAGCAATAGAGATTCAACGGGTAACCTGGGCCGGGGACTGGGATGACGAGACTCGTCACTTTAAGACTCCGGAATGATTTTCAACCAGTCACGCCCTTCTCAAAGATGGCCGCCCTCGCCGCCCTCACTGGACATGGCCGTTTCCAAACCCTTCCCGTGCATTTAAAATTAATTTTGCCAGCAGTATTTTCATGAGCAAAGTCATAATGACAGCCACATCCCTTTAGAGTTTATTTTCCCCCACTTCCTGCGAGAAAACGGTGCGGCTTCAACTTGGAGGCGTGGCTGCCAGGAGTAAAAATGGCACCTCCCTGGGAATGGATTTAATAGGAAGTGAAGCCGTGACGGCGAGGCGTTGCCCGGCCCTTCCGACTGGGCGTTCTAGAGGTCGGAGCGCGTTGCCCTCATTAGATATGGCGCTGGCCAGTGTGTTGAACCGGCCGCTAGCGGTGAACCGGCACGGCTTTTTCGGACTCGGAGGTCGTACGGATCTGCTGGATCTGGGTCCGGGCAGCCTCGGTGATGAGCTGAGCCTGGCCGTGCCCAGCGGGGGTGTCCCCGAGGAGCCCCGAATCGAAATGCTTCATGGAACCACTACCCTGGCCTTCAAGGTATGCATGCGTGCAGCCGCCACGCCGCGCCCAGCGCTTCCCGCTGCCCGCCGGGACCCAGCCCGCGGGGACCGGCTTCGCAGCCCGCGGGACCCGGCTTCGCAGTCCGCGGGGCCCGGTTTCGCAGCCCGGGCGGAGGCTCAGTGCTCGCGTCCCGCCTCCACGGATCGCGGCCTCCTTGTCCCAGGGGCCTGCATTCTAGCTCTGGTCCGAGAATGGGGCGGTGGGCCCGACGACCCCCATCCTTCCCTTTCCAGCAGACCCAGCTGGGCACATAAGGACTGCAGCAAAGGGAAAACTCTGGTAACTATTCCCCAAAAGTTAGGTAATGCTGGGCGTCCCCATGGGCGAGGGGATCCGAATCCCTGTGACCTGATGGGGAAAGCGTGATGAAGTTCTATGTCTTCTTTGGTTGGTGCCAAGCAATTAGGGTTTCTGTGCCAGCTCTGTGGTTAACTAGCTGTGGATCCCGGGCAAGTGTTTATCTCACTGAACTTGCTTCTTCATCTGTGAAGTGACCGACACTGGTTACGACAAAAAGCCGAAGAGAGGCGCCGAGTTTGCATTCCTGGTCTCATGTGGCCTGTTTTGTGTTTTTCCTTGATCTTAACAGTTTCGCCATGGAGTCATTGTTGCAGCTGATTCCCGCGCCACAGCGGGTGCTTACATTGCCTCCCAGACGGTGAAGAAAGTAATAGAGATCAACCCTTACCTTTTGGGTACCATGGCTGGAGGTGCCGCGGATTGCAGCTTCTGGGAGCGGTTATTGGCTCGCCAGTGTCGAATTTACGAGCTTCGAAATAAGGAACGCATCTCGGTAGCAGCGGCCTCCAAGCTGCTTGCGAACATGGTGTATCAGTACAAAGGCATGGGGCTGTCCATGGGCACCATGATCTGTGGCTGGGATAAGAGAGGCCCTGGTGAGTTGTCCCACAATCACTGGATCCCTGGGACCCACTGTGTACCCTGGAGAGGTTAAATGGACTGGTGAATTCAAAGTCACTGAGTCAGTTATCCAGACCTATTAGGTCTTAGCCCTTCCTTCTCTTTTCCTGAAGCAGACACTGTAGTGGGGAAGAGGGCATGAAGCTCAGATCTGCTGTGTCATATTGACTACCTTAGTCAGTGGACCTTAAAGAGGTTACTAATTTCCTCAGTCCATATCTTCATCTGTTCATTGGTTGAGTGAGTTGCCACAATAGAACTCTACCCAGCGTTATAACAAAAAATGTGAGCTGCATACATAGTTTAGATTTTTTAATAGATATTTATCTTAATATTTATGAGAGAGATAAAGAATGCAGGTAAGAGGAGGTCAGAGGACAACTTTATGGGTGTATTTTAAAAAATTAACAAGTGATGCACTGCTGTAATCCCACACTAGGGAGACTGAAGCTGGAGAATCAGGAGTTTGAGGATAGCCAAGACTACTATGGGAGACCCTGTCTCAAAAATGAGTAAATAATGGAGCTAGAGAGATGACTCAGGGGTTAAGCCTCTACTTCATGAGCAAAAGGTCCCAAGTTCAGATCCTGGACAGTGACGATCTGCACGGCTAGCTGTGCAAGGCAGAGCCAGGGAAACTCCAGAGCAAAGCAAAGAGGAGATAGAATAATCCAGGGTGATTCCCGAAGTGACCCTTGGGTCTCCACAGGCACAAAATGCCTTCTGATACACACACACACACACACACACACACACACACACACACACACACACACGTGCGCGCGCACTCCCAAAAAAAAAAAATAGAATTGTCGTATATTTAAAATATATACCCAGATTTTGTGGTATAAAATGCCCGGAATAATTCAGTATGGGACAGTGGTACCATTTCAGGTGCTCAGTAGTCACACATGATTACTAGCTGCACTGGGCAGTGAAGCTCTGTGTTAGAGGACTACTCTTCACTTAGCCTTCTAGACCCATCTCCTTACTGAGTCAAATCTCCCACAAGTTCACCCAAGCTGTTACTCTCTTATCTCTTAAAAATTCCTTAGTATGTTTTTCTTTCTAGAAAAACATTTTACCCTGTTTTTTGTTTTGTTTTATTTGTTTGCTTACTTGCTTGCTTTGTAGCAGTGCTAGGAATCTACCCCAGGTCATTGTACACTCTGGGCTAGGGAGCCCAACCCAGCAAATTTGAATGATAGCTGGAGTAAAGCTGTGACTCTGTGTACTTTTCCCTCTTGGATGCCTGAAAATCTTCCCTTCCATTGTTTTTACTTCATTTTTTTGCTTGTTAATGCTTTATTATCCTGTAAACCATAGGATATCTGTTTTTACTTACTTTGGAGTGATGATAAGAAATGGGTGTGGAGGATACCCAAGGTAGGCATGACTGAGGAGATAACAGTAGAGGGAGTTCCAGTACACCGGAGGTAGAGGGCAGGAGGTTTGCCTCAAGTTCAAAGCCACCCTGGGACAGTGTGGGAACTTTTCTCAACAAAAAAAAGTAGATGCAAAGAAGGAACTGTTTCTTACCTGAGGAATTGAGCCATCTTCCTGTGTAAAAGAATAGTTCCAGGGCTGATGTTGAAGTTCCAGTTGGTAAGATGCTTGCCTAGCAAACATGAAGCCCTGATTTGTTTTGAAGCATCCCATAAAACTTGGTTGGTAGCACATTTAATCCCAGCGTTTGGATTTGAGAGGCTAAAGCAGGATGATCAGGAGTCAAAGGTCGTCACATGGCAAGTTTGAGACTAGTCTGAGACATACGAGACTGTCTCAAAAATTTTTTTAAATTATTTTAATTCAAGATGGTAATATATATTTGCATTCTTATTTAATCAGGTTGAGGCAAGAAGACCTAAAACTTAAGGCCTGCCTGTTCTATACAGTGAATTTAAATCCAGTTTGCTAGCTCAAAAGTAAGGATCTGTAGATTAAGCACAATGGTAGAGTGCTTGCCTCAACAGATGGGAGACCCTGAGTTCAGTCTTTAGTATGAGAGGCAGAAATACACAATTTTCAAAATGCTGCATGTAACTCAGGTACCATAATGGACAGTGCATGTCTTATTTTTTTGATGCAGGGTATCGTGACACCCAGACTGGCCTTCAGCTCCTGATCCTCCACCTCAACTTTCCTGAGACTGCAAGTCTTTGTTGCATGACTCTAGTTCTCAATGACATGCATCTAATCTTCCAGATAACCTAGGGTCTTTAAGATCTGAGATGTTTAAATATTATCTTCACAGGGCTGAAGTCTTATCCTTGAAGAAGCTTAAGTCATATTTGCTTTTAGGGTATGCCAAGAGACAGAACAGGCAGAATAGTTACTATTGTATGAGAGGACATAGAGGTTGGTATTGTAGAATCTAGAAATCTCGGTATTATATTTGATTCTGTCTTCAGTTACTTTCAAATTGTTTTTTTTTTTTTTTTTTGAGGATTAAGGTAGAGTTTATAAGAGGAGAGAAAGAACAGAACTCATGGACTCCAGACGTGGAGTACCTTGAGAGGCAAGGGTGCCCTTGAGAACTCATGGACTCCAGGCGTGAAATTCATGAGGGGCATGGAGCTGGAAAAGAACTCATGAACTCCAGATGGAGTGCCATGAGGGGTAGGCAGCTTTTGTTTGTTTTTGAAGCAGAACTTTATGTAACTCAATACATAAACTAGCCTGAACTCTTGATTTCCCTGCCACTACCTCCCAAGTCTAAGACCTGCAGATGTGTACCACATCACCTGGCTTCAAATAATGTTACATTAAAAATTTTTTTAAGGCCTGGAAAGATGACTGGGAGGGTTAAGACTCTGCCTCAAAAGCAGAAGGTCCTGAGCTGAGATCCCAGATCCTAGTGTAAAAATGCTAGGCAGAAATGGTGACGCCCTGCACTTCTAGCTGTGGAAGGCCAAGCCAGGGAAACTCCAGAGCAAAGTAAAGAGAAGATAGTGCAATCCTACCTTTTTCTCATGTTGTACTATACTAGATAGGAGTCAAACCTAGGGCCTTACAAACCTTAGACTGGCTCTCTTTTTCTTTTTTTCTTGGGTGGTGTAGGTGTTGATGATGAAAACTGCTTTGAAAAATGAATTACATATCAAAAGGAAAGTCACTGCCTGCTAATGACATCTCCTGCTAATGACATCTCCTTTGCAGGCCTCTACTACGTGGATAGTGAAGGGAACCGAATCTCTGGAACCACCTTCTCTGTAGGTTCTGGCTCTGTGTATGCTTATGGAGTCATGGATCGCGGCTACTCTTATGACCTGGCATGTGAAGGAGGCCTATGATCTGGCCCGACGAGCCATCTACCAAGCCACCTACAGAGATGCCTACTCAGGAGGTGTAGTCAATCTCTACCACGTGCGGGAGGATGGCTGGATCCGAGTCTCCAGTGATAACGTAGCTGATTTACATGACATGTATAGCTCTGCCCCTTCTTTTTGAGGTGACGATCTTTGGTAGTAATACAGTACCCCATCCCATAGTAGAGCTGTCTACAGTTCCGTCAATACTTTTTTAAAGCCCCAAACATTGATGTCTATGTTGTCTCTCACTGGTTACTGAGCTGAGCCAAGGTAACTGTTTTACTTTCTTGGATGCCAGCATTACACTACTTGCTACTCAGCCTCAGCTTGTGTCGTGTCTTTTGTCCACACCGTCCCTCCTCCAAGCACTTTACAGTCAAATAAGCGAGGACTGTAATTACAGGAAACAGTGGCATGAAGACATTTCTGGCGAATACATTAATGTCCCCACTCATGAAACTAATAGCAGAGGAGAGGGAGAGAGGAGCCAGGAGGAGGGAAAGACTTGCTGCTTCAGTTTGCAAAGAGATGAAAAGTTGATGAGGTGGAAAGATGCACAAGCAGAGCTTCATCAGGCTGGGCTCTCATCCCTGTTTGAGAAGGGGGGTTGACACAGTGTGAGAAGGGCAAATCTGGAATCTTATAATGGGATTGGGAGGGGAAGGCTTGGTCCCCCAAAAGAAGACGTGTCATTGAATATGAAAGTCATAATGACCCCAGGTTTGGCGATCATTGTCCCGGTCCTCCGGTGAGTGTGTGTGCAGTAGGAGGTGTCTCCTCGCCTCCGCATCAGGAAGCAGCACAAAACTGGCAGTGAAATGTGTGGGCGGGAAGAGTCCCCGCTGAGCAAAGGGACTGTTGATTTATCACATCCAGCTCTGAAGGGTCCCCAAACTGGTGGCAGCAGATGGCACAGCCTTCTGTTGAGGGGAAGACAAGAGGGTTGGTAGCAGAAACCTTTAAAGGGGAGAAGATGACTCAGAAAGACCACTAGAAGAGTTGTGAGGGGTAACACCTTTGTGTCATGTTTTGCTTTAGAGGTGACAAGCAGTCTTCTGCACTGTTCAGGAGCTACCTTCTCACATTGGTGCAGTGTTTACTGATGGATGAGGCCTGTCAGCCAGGGGCTGATCGAAGCTTGTTAATTGCATTTGTCAAATGTGGGGAAATTGGGAATCACTGAGCTCGGAAAAGAGTTTGGGAAACAAATGACTCTTCCCCCTCAAGAGATTCATTTTGTGTAAAGTGCATCTGGAATCAGGCACTGCTATCCTGGACCCAAACGTACAGGTTCAGTTGAGTCATGTTACATCCCATGAATAGTCCATCAGCAAATGGTTAGCAGTGTGAGAAGCACAGGGTCAGTCATCTTTCTCTACAGAAACTAATTTATAGGGTCTTTTAAATTTTATTTTATTTTTTTAGCGTATGTGTGTGTGTGTGTGTGTGTGTGTCTGTTTGTCAGAAGGCAGTGGGTGTCCCTGTGGAGGACCAAGGGTGATTTTGGAAATCATCTTGGATTGCTTCCCTCTAGGATTTCCCAGGCTTCTCCCACTAAAGCCAGAAGTGCAGGCCACTGCTTTTTCCACCTGGTGTTTTTACATGAGATCTGGGATCTGAACTCAGGCCTTCTTTGTGAGGCAGAGTCTTAACTCAGCCATCTCTCCAGCCTAGATTTTTTTTTTTAATTAGAACATTTGTGGACTGGTGAGATGGCTCAGCCAGTAAAAGTGCTTGTTGCCAAGCCAAATGACCTGAATTCAGTCCCCTACACGTGGGAGAAAGAGAAAACAGGACTCCCAGAAGTTGTCCTCCATAACTACTGACCTCCACAAACAAGCTACCCTCCCCTTCCACAAGATATATCCATGAATGTATTAAAAAATGTATTTTGTTTCTTAATTTAGAATATTTGGACTGAGGCTGTAGCTCATGGGAAGAGTGTTTGTCTCGCATGCACAAAGCCCTGGGTTCAGTCTTCAGTGCCTCCTAAATCCAGGTCTGATGGTATGTGTGATCCTAACATGCAGGAGGATCAAAAGTTCAAGGTCATACTCAGCTACACAGCAAGAAGGTCAGCCTGGCTACTGGAGATCCTGCCTCAGACAGAAAAAAGAGTTAAAAAACAAAACACAACGGGAATGTTAAAAGTAAATCAACTCTTTAGGAGAAACTCCAGCACCTGAAAGAAATCAAATGAACAAATCAGACTTGGTAAAGCACCTGTAATCCCAACACACTCCATGTGGAGGCAGGAGGATCAGGAGGTGAATGTCATCCTTTGCAAGATGGTAAGTTTAAATCAGTCTGTGCTACATGAGATACTGTCCCAAAACAAGAAAGAGAAGAAAAGAAAGGGAAAGAAAAAAAAAAAAAAACAGAAAAAGAAAGGTTGATGGAGAGTTGGGGGTCCAGAGCTTCAACCACTGTGCCTTTCAGTCAGCCCCCCAAAATAGCTTTGCTTCACACATATTCCCTGGTACTTCTTAAAACCCCAGGGAACACAATTGGAAAAATAATGCTCTGGGAAATAGCCTTGAGTATGAAAAGTGCTGAAGGCTGGAATTTCTTTACATGGCTGAAGACAGCATAAACCCCCTCCCCAACCTCCACCCATGAATAGGAAGATTCAGTCTGGAGGCAGACAAGCTCTAAGCTCATCTCCCACCACTCGCCCTTTCTAGTTAGCATCTTGTTTTGACAGTGATCTGGTTGATGTAAATCCCCTCCACAGCTAGAGCACTTTGGGAGGGAAGTACAGAACCTGCAGCCCTATGCTCCTCTGGCTTCCTAATCTATTCTGGGATGCAGTAAGACTCATTTAATGGGGATCGGTTTCCTGTAGGTTTTCTGAAAGAAATTATAGTAGAGGTAGGGAGAAGTTGCTCGTGTCTCGCCAGTGTGGCTGCCTGTATACATGATTTCTTGCTGGTGGGGAGCCTGTCTTGTGATGGTTTATGTCTCCACTTGTGTGGGGGTGATAGATGCCGAATAACCTGCAGAGATGCCCTGTGGATGGAGTGTACCGGTTCAGGGACTCCCTTCAGATTCATTCCCAGTACAGTCAGTCTTGACAAAGGATGATGGAAAAAGAAATTACCTTAAATAGCTGGAAGATTAATTTCTCTTGGCAGTTCCCAAGTGTCCAAGAGACAGGGCTCTTTAAGTGATGTCTGACAATTTGTCTTCCCTCCACAGATAGCTCAGTATTACCAAAATCTGACTCCTCTAGGTTGGCAATGGAACTAATCAGGTTGGAAAGCAAGGAAGCACTCCTAAAAGTCTTGTGCATCCATGTTGTTGCACACAGAGAACTCTGGGCAAAGGCAGATGTGCCTTCTGTCATCTCCACACCAGGTGAGGGAGGGTTTTGGGGAGTGTTCCCTCTTTAGGCCACACCAGGTCTATGTCTCTTGCTACTCCCCTCAGCTTGCAAATGAGAAAACTGTCAGACACTTCAGGAGTGGAAGGTCACATCTTCTGAGGGAAAATAAAACAACTGATTCCTTCTGGCACACAGGATCACTGTGGAATGTGAGGGGGAAGGAATTAAGAGATGGAATGGAGATTGATATGGGGCATACCCCAATAATCCCAGCATTCAGGAGAAGACAGGATCAGGAGTTCAAGACCATCCTCAACTCCATAGTTGGTTTTAGGTCAGGCTGGGCTACACAAGACCCTCCCTCAAAAACAGTAAAAGGTAGGATAAAAAGTGATTTAGGGTGGGGAGGATGGAGGGATAGTAGGAATGCTGGGCCCAGTGAGAATCCTTGTGACTCTATTTTGGTGAGTACATTTAGGTTTTTTATGTCTTTTTATTTTGCTGTGTTCTGAGGAGGCAGCATTCTGCCAGGGGTATAATAAAAGATTAGGTATTCTGAAACTGACTAGTAAGCAGTGACCTCAAGACACAATTAAGGGCTCTATAATTTAAAATATACATATTTTGAGACCAAGCAGCTCTGCTATTTTGTGTTTCTTGCTTGTTTTTTTAAAATTCTAGTTTCCTCGGGAAGCCAAAATCATATTGGGAGAGCTTTAATTATATCGGGTAAGAGGAGAGCGCAAACACAGCAGTCAGAACTGCCCTGATCAGCAGCTTCTGCCTCCTCCCATGACCAGGGCCACCACCCACCCAAGCTGGCATCCCTCAGGGTTCGGGGCCTCAGAGCAGCTTCCAGGGGCTCTGCCCCACTGAAGCATGTCTATAAAAACCATCTTTAAAATGTCCACTTCGAAATTGGGAGTAGGTCAGGCAGAAGAAATTTTACCCATGCCAACATCTCAGGCTTATTTAATGCCCCTCGTTTTCCCAGATACTTTGCCTCTGAGTTGGGGCCATGGTGCTCAACCTTCCATAGTCCACACGAAGCTGTCACTAGACGGGAACTGCTGACCTGCTTTATTTGAAGGACTGCGGATCAGTCTTTTCTGATGCTTCTCTATCTTTTTTCTCCAGCCCCTCACTTAGCCTGATTTCATATTTCCCTGATGTTCTCTTACTTTACAAAATTCCCCTTCTAGGACTGGAGTTTGGGTCCCGTGGCAACACCAGGAGGACAGCACACCTGTAGGAGACACCTCAGCAGGCACAGAGCAAATGACCTCACCACACAAGTCCTACAGGCTCTGGGTTTAGACACTCAGCCTCAAAAGAATAAGGTGGAGGGGCGATGAGTCCCCATGGACCTGAGGTCTCCACACATAGGGGAACACACATTTTGCCCAACACACATAAAATATAACACACCGGATACACATATATCATGAAAATGGAGGAAAAAATCCTCTTTCATTTGGATGTACATTGGTACTTGAGACTGAAGCTGAAAGATCTTCAAGATTTCCAGTTACAGGGGCTGGAGAGGTGGCTCAAGGGGTAAGCCTCTGCCTTGTGGGCAAGGTCCTGAGTTCGGATCCTAGACCCCACGTATAGATGCCAGGCAGAAGCGGGGCGGGGGGGGCCTGCGTTTCTGGTCCTGGTAGGGCGGAGCCTGTGAATCCCGGGGCAGAGTAAATAAGGAGGAGGTGGAGGTGGTCCATGGTGGTTCCCAAATTCGTCCGTGGTTCTACACACATATACACACGTACATACACACACGCGCACACACACACAATTGAATAAATAATAATAATAAAAATTTTTTAAAGATTTCTAGTTACAATAATATCTCCAAAATAAATTAATTAATTTTATATAAATAAATATTTAAAATCCTCTTTTGGAGCTCAAAGCTCAAAGCTTCAGGTAGAAATGTGTTTAATATACACAAGGTCATGCTAAGGGGCCCAAAAATATTGTTTTCCTTCTTCTACAGGGTCTATGTTGGTGTTTGTGTGTATATATGCCTGGGGGTTCCTATGGTGCAGGTGCAGAAGCCAGAGATCAGCCTAGGGTGTCATCCCTTAGGAGGTACTCACCTTTTGGAATGTTCTTCTATCAAGTGGGCTCTGGCAACTCAGTTTGTGTGCAGAGGCTTTTACCCTCTATTATTTATTCAGGCTGGAGAGATGACTCAGGGATTAAGACTCTGCCTTGCAAGCAGAAGGATCGCAGTTCGGATCCCAGGTCCCACGTAAAAAACGCCATATGGGAGCATGAATTGTGTCAGGTATATGTCATCAAAGACATATGAAACACAGTGGGCCACACAGTAAAAAGACATGAAAATAGGAGGGAACCTGGCAAGGAGATGAAGGGTTGTAAGGGGAGAGGGAGGGAGGTTGGGACTGAGGACTAAAGGGTGAAAATATCAAAAGTTCACTATATTCATGTATGCGACACTAACAAGAAAAAAAAATTCCACTGAAAAAGGAAAAAAGGGCTGGAGAGATGGCTCAGGGGTTAAAACTGTCTCACAAGCAGAAGGTCCCGAGTTCAGATCCCAGGTCCCATGTGATTAAAAACACCAGGTGAAAACGGCAATATCCTGCACTTCCTGCCATGGTGGGCAGAGCCTGGGAAATCCCACAGAGAAGCAAAAAGGAAATAGAAGCAATCCAGGATGATTCCTGAGATCACCCATGATCCTTCACAGGGACACACAGTGCCCTCTGACACACACACACACACACACACACACACACACACAACTCTCTCTCTCTCTCTCTCTCTCTCTCTCTCTCTCACTCACTGATTTATTTTCAAATAGACACATAAACACACAGAGGGCACATGCAGGTGTGAGTGCCATGGTTGGTATGTTGAGGTCAGAGGACAACTTGGAGAAATTGATTCTAGGCTTCTGAAGATAGAATTCAGGTCACCAAGTTGGTGACCTTGCCACCTGCCTGTCCCCACATTTTTTTTTTTTTAAGATAAATCTCTCAGTTAGGCTGACTGGCGGCTCCAGTGTTCCTCCTGCCTTCCTAGAACTGGAATCACAAGTCCTCCACCAGGTTCCGCTTTTTATGCAGACGCTGGGAATTAACTCAGATCCTTCTGCTTATGTGACAGCACTTTACTGACCACCATTTCTCCAGCCCCCTTCCTCCACAGAATTTAAAGAAAAACCAATCAATCAATAAACCAAGCCCTGTTTATGTGATTAAGGTAATAAGGAAAAGTTATCACTTGCTGCAGTACCCCCAGAAAGCCGATACCCCAGGAAATCACAAAAGGAATGGGAGAAAGGGAGCCAGAGAGAAACAAGAGAGGAATGAGAGACAGGGACAGAAAGTAACTCCCAAACAACAAGCTTGAGATTGAATAAATTCAGAGGGGGACATGTACATGATGGAGAAAGATGGATAGGATCACTGACAGACCAAGCCAAGCCAAGAGGTGGGAGTGGGGAGGTGGGGGGGGGAGAGCTCGAGGACAAAGACAGGTCAAGATAGCGAAGGAAGAGTGTCGAAGCTAATGCACAGTGAAACATGTCCCTCTTGAGGCAGATCATTCTTCCAGCCACGCTTGATGAGCACGTGTGCTGTACCGTCAGTCACTCGGCTTTGCAGGGAGCTCCCTGTGCCAACACTGCTTCTGCAAGCGGGGAGAGGAGGGAGCTCTCTCCCTGGCCCCTTCTCAGACAGGCCACAGGTGGAAAAGCAGAAGTTCCCTTCAAAATGGTAAATGAAGCAAGAGGCAGGTTTGCTACCTTTCAATAGTTTATTTTTAGGCTAAGAAGTCTTTTTTTCCCCTTGCTTCAATAATAATTCCTTTCTTCCATTTTTCTCTTTAAACGTGTGTGTGTGTGTGTGTGTGTGTGTGTGTGTGTGTGTGTGTGTGTGCCTGTAGAGGCCTAAGAGTGACTTGGGGACTCATCCTGCATTGCTTCTACTTCCTTTTAGCTTTGGTTGGGATTTCCTAGGCTCTGCCTTCCAGAGACAGAAGTTCAGGCCACCGCCATTTCTGCCTGCTGCTTTTTGCTTGTTTGCTTGCTTGCTTGTTTGTTTGTTTGTTTTTCCCATGGAATCTGGGATCCAAACTCAGGGCATTTTCCTCCTGAGCCATCTTTCCAGGTCCTTTTTTTTTTTTTTTAGGCAGATGCTCATGATGCAGTACATGCATGTGGAGATCAGAAGATGACTTTCAGAAGTTAGTTCTTTCCTAAAACCATGTGGGCTCCAGAGATTGAACTCAGGTTGCTAGATTTCCCAGCAGATACTTTTACCCACTGAGCCACATTAACCTCTTTTCCCTTTCTCCTTCCTCTTCTTGTTTTTTTTTTTTTTTAATTTCTTTTTTTTTTTTATTCAATTGTGTGTGTGTGCGTATGTATGTGCGCGCGCATGTGTGTATGTGTGTGTGTAGAACCACGGACGAATTCGGGAACCACCATGGACGCCTCCACCTCCTTCTGCCCCGGGATTCACAGGCTCCGCCCTACCAGGACCAGAAGCGCAGGCCGCCCCCGCTTCCGCCCGGCGTCTATACGTGGGGTCTAGGATCCGAACTCAGGACCTTCTGCCTACAAGGCAGAGGCTTAACCCCTGAGCCACGTCTCCAGCCCCCCTCTTCTTGTTCTTTTGAGACATTCACATCGTAGCCCAAGCAGGCCTCAAACTGGTGGCAATAATCTTGCCTCAGCTTCCCAAGGATTACAGCTGTGAAACATTACATCCAGTTTAGTGTGTGTGCGTGTATGTAGTTGTGTATGTATGTATAATTTATTTGAGAGAGAGAAGACTGAAAGAAAGAAAGAGAGCTTTTACTCATGCCATGAATATGTATGTGGAAGTCAAAGGACAAGTTTTGGAAGTTGGTTCTTTTCTTCCACCAAGTAGGCACTGGATCAAACAAAGGTTATCATATGTGAGGGCAAATGCCTTTACCCACCGAGCCATCTTCCTGGCCCTGTCCCCTTTTTTATATAAGCCATAATTTGGGGTGCAAGTACAAAGGGAGAGTCACCAAGTTCCAGGAATACCAAGGAAGAGCAGGGGTCCGGGTAAAAAGGGCAACAAATGTGTCTAAGTGGGAGTTTGTGTCATCCACAAGGACTGACACCAAGAGCATTTTTTTGCAACCACTCAGTCTCACCACCCTTTCAGCTCTGCGTGCATCCTGCACGACCCAATGTGATGGTTTCATGCTCCGTGTGGTCATTTTTTCATGGCTGCTTCTGCCAGGGAGTGACGGGCAATGAAGTTCTGATTAGAAAGAGTTCCCTAAACACCAAAGTAGGTGGGAGGGCTCCTCATTGCCCTGTCTTGAGTTTGCACTTGTGGCTTAATCTTCGGTGGAACATTTGAAACTGGCCAGAAAGTTGGCACAAAGGCGTCCACCTGCACCTTACTTTTTTTTCCCTTTTGTTGATTGGAGATCATTCTTTAGCCCAGGATAGCCTCACTACTAGGTTTCATAAGATCTAGGGAGGTTCCAATCGTATTTAAGGTAATCTGTTCAGGTGGTCTTAGCCGATCTTGGTTAATGCTGGGTGTGTAAAGTTGACACCCAGGATTAACTATCACAAGTCCACCCCTTGTCACCTTGACACCAGATCACATTTCCTTAGGCCACTCTTAATCTCCACATAAAAACAGTATAATTCATAATTCTGCCTAAAATAATAAAACCATCCACATACAACCACACATATATTATTTTTTCCAAGTTAAGTGACAAAGTCCCTTTAAAAATGCTTAGTCTTAGTGTCCTGTAACACAGTATCATAATGTAGATTACAACATTTTACCATATAACTACAGATTAACATTATATTACATAACATAAATTATTTTCTTAGTGCAGACCATATTCAGTCCAATTGTAAAAATCTCAGTACAGACTACATTAGTAGTCTTAACACAATCCAAAAATCTAAAGTCTCCTATAAAATCAAGACAAGTTACATACCTCTAACATACAATGACAGAAAATAAACATTCCCACTCCAAAAGGAAAGAATGGGGGCATATCCAGGAAAGATCAGTCTACAACAAGACCAAAAAGCAGCAGGATAAACTCCAAAACCTGTAGCTCCAGTTCCAGCAGGTGACCCCCTTGTTGAAATCATCTCAGTTCCAAAGGACTTTGGTTACCCAGCTGCCTGTAGAACATATCACTCTCTTGGGCTGACTCCTTCCAGGGTATACAGCTGTCCTTGGCAGATGTCACACGTTGTCAAAGACATCTCTAACATCTTTGTTTCTCTATGGCAATGGCTTTGACTCCACAGCACTAACTGCCTTTCTTGAGCCTCTAAACTCCAGGCTTTCTGCTACATGCTGCCTGGATTCCACCACTCTCTGAAACCTTGGAGCTCATACTGATCCCCATGCCTCAGCCTCCCAAGTATTTAGATTGTAGGTGCAGGTCACCATGCCCGGTTTGAGTCTATCAATTCAAGACCAGCCTAGATAATATGGTAAGACCCTGACTCAGAGCTCCAAAACCATAGCTCCAACATAGCCCAGCTGTAGAGCTCTTGCCTAGCATAAACAATCCCCAGCTTACATGGCCCGGACACAATCACAAAAATAATCAGGAGAGAGGAAGATCACTCCGCAGGAAAAAGCACCCGCAAGCAACCTGACAACCTGAGTTTGATTTCCAGACCCTGTGGAAGGGTGGAAGGAGGGAGATGCCACAAAGATATCCTCTGACCAATGCATGCAGCCATGGCGCATATGCCCCGCCCCAACCATATACAAACTTAAATAAATAAATGTAAAAGATTAAAGAAAAGGAAAAGAAAAATAACAGAAAAGAGAGGGAATGATGGAGGGAGTTTTAAGGCCTGGGGCTCCGGAGATGGCCCTGAGTTCAATTCCCAGAGCCCATATAGTGTAAGGAAAGAAGCAATTCTGTAAATATAAAAAGGAAATCATGTATGGTTTGTTTGTAGCCTGTTTGAACGGTCAGCACACAGCACAGCTGAGTCCCATTTTGTTTTGTTTGTAGCATCATTACTTGGCACTTGCAAGCCAGTGTTAAGGGTTTGGGAGTTGGTGGTATAAGACTGCTCCTGTCTGTGAGGTTCCAAAGGAGTCTCTGTACCTTAAAATGTAACTTGCCCGGCGAGTGTGCAGGATTCTCCCTGAAACTCTTCTGTCTCTCGATGGCTCACTGTCTCCTTCTCTTGACATAGTCTTATATAGTCAAGGCTGCCAGAGGATGACATTGAATCGCTGATCTCTTTCCTGTCTCTTTCCTGGTGCTGGGATTATAGGAGGCTGAGGAGAGAGAGGATCTCCAGCTCCAAGACCACCTGGGCTACACGATGAAATGTCCTTCCAAAGCACAAAATAATTAATGTGACTTTTCTCTTTCCTTTCTGAGTTGATAGGTTGTCGCTACCATGTCCAGCCACAATTTCTTTTCCATTTAATAATTGGTTGAATTAAAAACATTTTACCTGCACTTCCCGCCCTAGTGGGTAGGGCCTGGGAAATCCCACAGCGAAGCAAGAAGGAGGTAGAAGCAATCCAGGATGATTCCTGAAGTCACCTTTGGTCCTCCACAGGGACACATTTGCTCTCTGATACACACACACACACACACACACACACACACACACACACACACAATTTACCTTGGGTTGGAGAGATGGCTCTATGGTTAAAGACTTTAAAAAGGACTTGAGTTTAGATCCTCAAATCCTATAAAAAAGTGCTAGACAGATATGACGGCTGCCTAAAATTCCAGCCCTGGAAGGCAGAGCCTGGGAAACCCCAGAGCAAAGCAATAAAGTATAAGAACAATCCAGAATGATTCCAAAGCAATAAAGTAAAAGAACAATCCAGAATGATTCCTAATGTCATCTTTGAGCCTCTATAGGTACACACATTCAAGAGTACTCATACACATGCTCACACACATACATTGACTCGCATGCAAAACACACACACACACACACACACACACACACACACACACACACACACCTTAAAAATCAAATCTGCGTATTCTCATGCTACAGCACCAACCTGTTCTCCACTCTTCCTTGAGTGTTGTTCTCTTTTTCTTTTACTCCTTTTTTCATTTAATGTTGCATACACGAATATAGTGACTTTATAATCTTTTCAAAAACCTTAGTCTCAAATCCCACCCCCCCTCCTTTTCTCCTTACAACCCTTCATCTCTCCTGCCAGACTCCCTCCTATTTTCAAATCATTTTGCTTGTGCAGTCCACCATGTTTCATCTTGTCTGTTTGTGATGACATACATTTGACCCGATTCATGCTCCAGCAAACACCCTAGATCAGTGGATACACTATTGAGGAAAACATCCTCCTTTACTCCCTATATGCATTAGTCCTTGTCATAGTTAGGCACAGGTGTCAACTTGACAGTTGAGGGTTCAAGCTCTGGGCACATTTATAGAGAATCAGTTGTGTTAAATCCAGAGCAAACCTGCAGGAGATTGTCTAGTTGATGGGGAAGACCCAACCCAAGTTGGGTGGGATTAGGCCCCAGTCAGTTGAATAAAATACAGAGAACTGGTTGAGAAAGTTGGCATCCTTCTGTATACTTGGCTAGACATTCTGGTCTGGCAAGTAAGGATCGTCCCTCTCTCAGATGTTATGTGGAGATGGTATAGCCAGTTCCCTTGGTCCTAGTGCTGGCTGTAGACTCTCCTGCCATGCTGGATAAGGAACTAAACCAAAAATTGTAAGAGAGACTAAATCCTTTGTTCCCTTAGGTCATTTGATGGTGAATTTATCAGCAACAATGTAGGGTAACTGCAACAATCCTTGTCAGTCTTTCAGAGAGAGAGGTGAGTAGCTTCTTTTTTTTTTTTTTTTTTTAATTTTTTTTATTATTATTATTATTTATTCAACTGTGTGTATGTGCGCGCGCGTGTCTGTGTGTGTGTGTATGTGTGTGTAGAACCATGGACGAATTCGCGAACCACCATGGACGCCTCCACCTCCTACTGCCCCGGGATTCACAGGCTCCGCCCTACCAGGACCAGAAGCGCAGGCCGCCCCCGCTTCCGTCTGGCGTCTATACGTGGGATCTGGGATCCGAACTCGGGACCTTCCGCCTGCAAGGCGGAGGCTTAACCCCTGAGCCACCTCTCCAGCCCCATGAGTAGCTTCTTGAGATTTTTCTTTAAAAAAAAAATTATCCCCTTGATGCCTGTTGTTCCCCCCTTCTTTATTGTCTTCCCTTTGTAAGGTAGAGGTTCTAGTACACAAAACTGATCCATTTCCTAGGTATTTTTTTTTGCTTATGTGAATATATATATGTGTGTATGTATGTGTACATATGTATGTATATATGTGAACTTAAGTGTGTGTGCTTGTGGAGGCCCAAAGGTGACATATCAGGAATCATTTTGGATTGTTCTACCTCCTTATTGCTTTGCTCTTATGTGTTCTAGGTTTTATGGTCTTATCAAGATCAGGGTTACATGTAGGGACCACTCAAGTCGAAGATCTCCATTTCTTAAAGAAGAATGCCAAGGGCGTCCCTTGCAGTCTCAGTTAACAGTGCACCTCCTATTCCAGCATAGCTCTGTGCCTTTGTCAGCATAGATGCCAGTCTATGCGGTATAGTCGTAGACTGACTCCTGTGACCTTCCTGCAAGGAGCAGGGATGGATCTTGTCCTGTTTTGAACTGGGTTCAAGGGCAGAAGTGTTTTTTACATATTCCTTCCTGTTCTTTGGAAGCCATCTAGACATTGATTAGCACACCTAAAGGACAGGTACAGAGCTATGTCGTTGCAATTGTATCAACGTATTCCTGACCTACCAGTCTGTTCTTTCTCCTACCACTTATGGGGCCATTAGGGCCTATTAACATGTCTAAGGATTGGCAGAGCTGTATTGTTGGTGGTGGTCCCACCTGTTGGATTCTGCACCTGCAGTTTGTCACTATTGATGTCATCACTCTGCGCAGTGTACAGACTTCACCCCCCCTGTTTCATGGTATATAAGGGATTAGGTTCCATGATAAAGTCGACTGGGTTTTTCGGCTTTTCCCAGATCCCCTCTTGACCCAGCCTGACTTAATTCTTGCTGATTCCTCTATGGTACCCATCAGGATTGTGAGGTAAGCATGGTGGTCATGGAACCCTGTAGTTACATACCACCCTGGCATTTTTTTACATGAGATCTAGGGATATGAACTCAGGTCCTTTTGCTTGCAAGGCAAAAGCTTTAACCTTTGAGCCACCTCCCCAGACCCATTTCCCAAGTCTTAACTCTCAAGTTTTTCTCTCTCACCTGAGCACAGGACCTGTATTATGAAATCTCCAGATTCCTGTAAAACAACATTTACATCTATCTGGTGGGAGTCAGGAATTTCTTCCTCATGTCAAGGAGTCTTGAACCTGATACCGATCTCCAGCTTTAGCTCCAGAGCCCCAATTACACCTACCTTCTGATGCTGACTGGGTTATCACAGTATTAATTTTTATCTCTTGGAGTACTTGACTAAAATTACATTTTATCTGATAGAGATATCAATATCTCTTCTCGATTCTGATTTCATGTGAAATAAATATCTTTTTCCGTTTCAAAAAAGAAAAACGTGTGTGTGTGTGTGTGTGTGTGTGTGTGTGTGTGTGTGTGTGTATGGGGGGGGCACTGTATGTTCCTGTGACTTTGGGAATCATCCTGAATGATTGCTTTTATTTTCCTTTTTTTTTTTTTTTTCTTTCCTCTGGGATTTCTCAGGATCTGCCCACCAGGGCCAGAAGTACAGACTGCCATAATTTCCACCTGGCAGTTTTTACTTGGGACCTGGGTTCCAAACTTAGGACCTTCTTCTGCTTGTGAGGCAGAGTCTTATCGTAACCCCCATCTCCGCCCCCCCCCCAGCCATTCTTCCAACCCCTCTTGAGATCTTTCTGTTGTTACGGTGAGATGTTGATAAGACAGTTCCCATGCAATTGTTGTGTAAGTATACATAGTTATGTATGCCATGAAACCTTTGTGTATCACGTCTATGTCTGTCCAGTTGAGTGCTGTTCTCTACTTGTCTATCTTCCGACTATCTTCTATGTCTTTTCCTTTATCTTCCACCTCTTTTACTAAGTTCTAGCTCTTGGTTCTCTCACTTTCCACCAGTGTCTCTGAGGAGGTATTTTTCTGACAATACATCTATCTATCTATTTGTATCCGTCACAGTTACTCTGCATGTTACTGATAAATTAATGATGAACCAGCTAAAGGGGGACAAAATAATAAAACTATTTATTCTTGGGTTATGATTATCCAGTTGCATACTTACTCACCCCTGAGCCATCTATCCAGCACTCACAATTTAAATCCTAATGATTTCTTTCTTTTTAAAAAATGTTTGTTTGTTTGTTTAGCATGTATGTGTATCAAAGGGCATTGTGTGTCCCTGTGAGGAACCAACTGTGACTTCGGGAATCATCCTGAATTGCTTCTACCTCCTTTTTGCTTCCCTCTGGGATTTCCCAGGCTCCACCCACCAGGGCCAGAAATGCAGGCTGCTGTGGTTTCCTCCTGCATTTTTATGTGGGACCATGGATTTGAACTCAGGTACTTCTTAAACCCTGAGTCATCTTTCCAGCACTCTACTGATTTCTTAATCCTATACCTTCACTATGAAGCATTATTTCTTCATTCTGGTCCTGAGGTCTTTCACTTTAGAAAAAAAAAGTTATTTTATATGTGTGTGTGTTCCTGTGAGAACCAATGGTGATTTTGGAAATCATCCTGGATTGTTTCTACCTCCTTCTTGCTTCCCTCTGGATTTTCCAGGCTCTGCCCACCAAGGTGGGAAGTGCAGGCTGTCATTTCCACCTGGTGTTTTTAATGTGGGACCTGGAATCTGAACTCAGGACTTTTTACTTGTGAGACAGTAACCCCTGAGCCATCTCTCCAGCCCTCTTTTTCTTTCTTTCTCTCTCTCTTTCTTTCTTTCTCACAAAGGTCAGAAGTGCAGGCTGCCATTTCCACTTGGTGTTTTTAAATTTTTTTTATTGTTTATTATTTATTCAATTGTGCATGAATGTGTGTGCGCGTGTGCGTATGTATGTGTGTGTGTGTGTGTGTGTGTGTGTAGAACCAAGGACGAATTCGGGAACCACCATGGACTGCCTCCACCTCCTTATTTACTCTGTCCCGGGATTCACAGGCTCCACCCTACCAGGACCAGAAACGCAGGCTGCCCCCGCTTCCGACTAGTGTCTATACGTGGGGTCTAGGATACGAACTCAGGACCTTCTGCCTGCAAGGCAGAGGCTTAACCCCTGAGCCACCTCTCCAGCCCCCACTTGGTGTTTTTAATGTGGGACCTGGAATCTGAAATCAGGACCTCTGCTTTTAAGGCAGAGTCTTAACTCCTGAGCCATCTCTTCAGCCCTGTTACTGTTTCTTTAACCAACCTTTTCTGAAAATGGTGGTCCTCCAAGTAAAACAGGCATATCTTCACTAAAGCCTGCTCCTCAGAGATGGTTGGGGAGATCATGGGACCTGTCTCCTGGTGCACACCTAACCATTGTGTGCATAGGGTCTAGAGTAGATGGGCTGAGGAAGGCTACCTGAAGAGAGTAGACTTCATCTATCCAGCTACACGGATGCCATCATCCAGGATAGGCTGAGACTTTACAGTTGCAGCTGTTCTATCTCCCACGTCATATAAGTAACCCCTCGCCCACTCACTCTCTGTTAGTAAGTCTGACAAACTCATTGGTTTCCCCAAACTGACCTTCGGTGCAATAGTATTTTGGTTTGTTGTTGGGACTCTATAAGGAAGGGTAGAGTGTTGTTTATGCCTACTGCAGAAAGAAATTCTAACAATGTCATCTACTTACTTATTATGATTAAATGTCTTAATATATATGCACCAAAATTGATATTTTCATAGTGATCTTGAGGGTAACTTGTACTATTTTCTTTTAAAAATTATATATATATACATTTATATATAAAATGTAAAAAATGATGGGCAGATATAACAGTAGCCTGTATTTCCAGCCCTGGAAGACAGAGCCAGGGAAACCCCAGAGCAAAGTAATAAGGAGGTAATTCCTGATGTCACCCTTGGGCCTCTACACTCAAGTGCCTTCTACATGAGTGCATCGTGCACACGCACGTGTGCGCACGCACACACACAAATGTATTTAAGAGAGAGGGACTGAAGAGATGTTTCAGGAGTTAAGACTCTGCCTTGCAGGTAGAAGGTCCTGAGTTCAGATCCCAGGCCCCATGTTAAAAACACCAGGAGGAAATGACCACAGCCTGCATTTCTGGCTCTGGTGAACAGAGCCTGGGCGATCCCAGAGGAAAGCAAAAAGGAGGTAGAAGCAATCCAGGATGATTCCTAAAGTCTTCTTTGCTCCCCCACAGGGACATACAGTGTCTTTACACATGCATACAAAATAAATAAGAAGCAAAGTTAAAAAAAAAAAAAAACTTAAAAAGAGCAAGAGAGAGAAAATGCATGCCATGGTGGGCTTTTGGAACTCATTCTATCCTTCCAACATGTGGACTGGAAATTCTACGTCCAATTCACATTGCCAGGTTTATGAGCAAGTGCCTTACCCACCCAGTTATCTCACTCTCCTGTCATGTCTGTTTTTAACTCTCTTCATGAGTGTATGTGCATGCTGTATGCTTGTGTATGTATACATGTGTATATACATGTGTGGGTGAGATGTATTCCCTAGACTCCTTGTTCACTAAGAACAGTCCCTCATCTTCCTGTGCAACTTCATTAATGATGGTATCTTAGAATTGGTTAGGCTGTTAGAATTATGGAATATTCTAAAGATCAAATTACAGTTAATTTTTTAAACATTTATTTATTGTAGGTATGTGTGTGTTGTGGAGGGCACATGCATGCCATGTTACATAAACATGTGAAGGTCAAAGGACAACTTAATATTTTACTTAAGAAAGGGAGGGAGGGAGAGAGAAAAGGGGGGCACTCGAGTGTCTTTCAGAAGTCATCTTGTCTGCCAGTGGGCTTTCAGGAATGAAACTTAGGATACCAGGTCACTAAGTCTAAGTGCAGGCACTTAACCTGCTGAGCTATTTCACCAGCTCCCAAAGGGCAACTTTAAGTGTTACCTCCTTCCATCAGATGGACTGCAGGAATCAAACTGAGGTCCTCAGGTTTGTGTGCAGGAACATGCTGAGCCACCACATAAACCCAACAATGATTTCTTAAAGTGTGCTTTAAAGGCAATGAGGCCAGTGGTTAACAACTAAGTCCATGGGGCTAGACTTTCTAATATCTAGCTTTTCTCAAATAGCTATATAAAGTTAGCCAAGTTACTATACCACCCTGTGCCCTAAGATGGAGAAAATAGTCTATTAATTCATATACCCACACTCATCTAGAAGGCAAATCTTTATCGGAGGATCTGAGTTTCAAAAACTATTTCTTAACCAGAAAAAAAAAACCTACGAATTTGTAAGCTATATTTTCAGTACTTACTAATCACTATTATGTTACCCTAAGACCCAAACCCTGGATGAAAAAAAAAAGTTTTAAGACACTATCTCTGACCTCGAGTCGTTTCCTGGAAACATACACAGAAAAATACATGAAACAAATAGAGATGTCGGTGACCGAGTAAGCGAGGAGTTACGACCCACAGAAACGGTGAGAAGTCCACTGGGACCAGCAGTGTAAGAAGGGAGACGCGTCAGTCAAAGGAGGCAGGCTCGAACCCGGGCCCACCCGCCGGCCGGGCCGAGAGCTGATGCGGGCGAAGAGGCGCGGGTCGCCCACGAGCAGACCGGCACGATCAGGTTGTACGGATTGTTAAAATCCAGGTGCCGAGCCACCGCCTCCAGGCAGGAAGTCGCGGGGAGCCATTTTACTTTCCCCAGCATGTAGTGTGGCCAAGTCGGGCAAAGTAGGAGTTCAGGCCGCGCAAGGAAATAAAAAACACTCCAAGTGCTAAGACTGAGGCTAAGACACTTAACCCCATCTTTCACGTGCAGGGTGTTACCGAGGGGGGAACTGTGGGTGTCCCATGACCGACGGGGAGGGTCCCGCACCAAGCCCAGGACCCCATCCCACGTTAGACAAGTTAGTTCGCCAGATTAGCAAAGGATCAAAGACGCCCCTCGGGATGGCGATCCTGCCGATCGGAGCCCGTTTTACAGAAGGGAAACGCAGAGACCCGGAGAGGTGAGGGCGAGAAAGCGAAAGCCGGCAGGGTCGCCGCCAGTGGCGGGGTCGGGGCGCGGGCGGCCCTCAAGGGCCCCCCGGGCGCGCGCCTCGGGCGGGCGCGTGTGCTCGCGGGCGGAGCGGCTCCCGGCCAATCCGGGCGGGCGTCCGGGGAGGGGCGGGGCCTGCCGGCTCCGGCTCGCGAGTCCTCCTTTTTGCACACACACGAATACAAAGAGCCATACGACCTTCGGTATCCTTTTCCATTTTTTTCTACTTAATCTCGTATGTGTTTTTCAAAAATTTTTAAAATAGAGATCTGTGGCAGTAGTGGGGTGAGGAAACTGTTGCTAAGGGGAATTTGCTCCTTCCCCATTGCTTTTCTGTCTCTCTTCCTCTTTCTTTTTCGTGGTCAGGGTTTTAAATATACCAAGAAGTTGAGAAGCAGGATGGCCGTGTGCAACTGTCTCCAGCTAAATGTACTTTTTTTTTTTTCTGCTTTCACCTTTTCAGAAAGTAGTAAAATTTTTGTAGTTGAGGGATTTAAATTTTTTGCCTCTTGGCAAGTGTAGTTTTTTTTTTTTTTTTAAGTGAGCTGAAGGGATAATACAAATTTCTGCCTCAGGCTACATAGAAGGAAAAAAGAAAGATTAGATGCTCCCTCACAAAGCCGTGTGGCATGTGTTTACACACACTTCCTCAGAACTAAAACCAAGTTACTTGGACTTGGCACTTTTTTAAGGCCAATAGATTGAAAATAATTGTGATTGGGACACTCATTTTCTTAGAGATGGAAAAACTCTTCTAATGGTGTGTTTTGCATAGATTCACAAGGATGGGTGTGTGTGTGTTTCTCAGCAATATTATTAGGATTTATCTTGGGTTTATTCTTTATGTATATGTGCAGTATGTGTATATGTGCTGTATCACATTTGATTTCCTGAAATGTTTACCTTTGGTTTTCTGTGTGTAAAATAGATTCTAGGATGTGATTTTTTTTTTTTAATCGTGTTCCCAAATGTGATCAAAATAGGATTCCATGGGCAAAATGAAGCTATAAGGAAACTGTGCTCAGCACATTTAGGAATTTTAATTCTGTTCACATTTATTGTATTTTCTGGTCCTCTTTGAAAGGTTTGGACTAGTGAATAAGTAATTGCAAGCATATGAAGTACCTGGGGAAAAATGAGAATAGGTAATTTATTGAATCTGTAATTTCAAGTCATATTGACTGTTTTGGCTAGGTGGTTTTGCTTTTTTATTGTCTCATGTTCTTAAATGTACAGGTGTGTATATTTTGACTTGTATGTGTGGTTGGGGGCATTGTGTTAAGAAGAGAATTTTCTCTCTTGACTTTTGATAAAAGGGTCATTCATTAGTTGGAATGTGTTAGAAAAGCTCCAAGGCTGACAAAGCATCAAAAAGGAGTTTAGTGTAATTCTCAAAATCAGTTTGGGGTGAGGAAAGACAAGGAAGGCAAAGAGGCAAGTAACAGGAAACAGATAAGAGATGCAGTGTGTTTCCCACGTTGCACTTTGTGAATGACAAACTTCCTCTTGGCATAAGAATTTCAGAGAAAAGTGTGAGTTGGAGAAAAAGCTTAGAGTAATAAGGCCCCCCCCACACACATTAAGAGAGGTGTTTGGGGAAAAGGATCTCATTAGGAGTTACAGGGAAAAACCCATGCCCCAATCTATTCTTGCAGATTGGAGTGAAAACATGGTGTCTGCGGAGAACAGGAAGAAACTGGAAAGTTTCAAAGTTAGAGAGAGAATCTGCAGGGTTCAGATTTTCATTACAACAAAATCTCCGCTTCACGACAAGCATAATCCCCTCCCTCAGCTCAGTGTCCTGTTTCAACCATACTGAAATACCTAAATAGCAACCGCCCTAAAATTTTATCTACTAGGTCATTAATTCTTAAGGAAAATGGCCCTGCATGAGTTCTCTGGGTTTCTTACCTATACTAAGTGTATTTTTACTCCCTAACAATGTAAGGCAGACCAGTGCTTTATAAACGCTGCCTGGCATGTGGATCATTGCCCAAGTTTAGAGCTGCATTTCTTTGAGGTGTGGTTAGTCTGGTGACCTTCGTGGCCACGGCAGAGATTGAAGTTTTTAAATGGCAGTTGTGCTCTCTAACTGCAGCTGTGCGGACAGCCTGCACAGATGCGGTCAGCAGGCCACTGGGTGTTAGTAAGCATGTGATCTAGGCTCCCAGGCGAAGTCCTCGCCTTGGGTTTTCTAATAAGGCTGCGGGGAATTCGTCCCACGCACATGAAAAGCAAAATATCTATCTACCCAATCAAGGTAAATCAAGTCTAAATTCAGTTGATTTCGAAGGTCCCCGATGATAAAATCTTTTACGTTAAGGGGGAAATGCTATTTAGCAACTCTGATCTGAAAGGTGTGTGCGCCGACCGGCACTAAAAGCCCGCCCCCACCAAACGCATGAAAACATTGTGTGTCCTCTGTCCTACTGTCGTGTACACACAGCTGTGAGCAGCCGAGGAAAGAAGCGCGTAAACAGAAACAAGATGGCGGCGGCGGCCTTGAAAAAGCCCCACCGTCGTGTCCCTCCCTAAGGAGGCCCCTCCCCTAGGCTCTTTGAGTGACTGGGAGTTGCTCCCAATAACATCCCTGGTCCTGTCTCCCTTTGGCCCAACCGCCAATCAAAGAGGGCCAGGGGGCGGGTGGGGCGGTGCTTTCCCTCGTGCGCGCGCCTGTCGGGTACACGGGGCGCCGTGAGTCTTGACGCGGCCCCGCCGAGGCGTGGGCACACGAGGCGTGGGCACACGCGGCGGCCTGGGGTCCACCCTGGATCCCAGGTCGGTCCCGTAGCGACGCCGCACCCAGCCAGTCTTCAGGGCGCTCGTGGTCTTGGGCGCCACCTGGTCGCGCCTTGGGAGCGGTGGGCATCGGCTTGCACGCCGCGCGTGGGCTGTGCCTAGGCGGGAGGCGTCTGCTGCTGTGCTGCGCAGCTTGTCAGCTCTTGACCGGGTGAAATCAGCGCGCACTCATGCAGCGTGCTGAGCGCGGGGCAGAATCGGAGGCCCCCGTTCCATTTTTCGGTTTTTTAGAAACGCAGCGAAAGCGTTTTACACCAGGCATATGAAAACCTGAAAGTTTTCAGCGTACCAGATTGCACTTTAGCAAATTGGAGTTAAAAAGACCGCCACATTGCTCAATACTTTTGCAGTAAATAAGGCATGCTGGTGTACCCCTGTAATCGCAGCTCTCCGGGGACTGACAGGATGACCGAGTGTGAGGCCAGCCTGATTCCATACAGTGCCTTTCAGGGCTGCATAGACCATATTTCAAAAATAAACGAAGAGAACTCCTTTTCCCCACCACCAAAGAAAAAAGGAAAGACAGAAACTTGGAATTTTTGCTTAAAAGCCCATCCTGTCCTCTGGATCAGAGTTCTTTTTTGCTTCTGATAATAAGCTGTTTTGCAGATGGTTAGACTGGCCACTTAAAATGTAGGAGAGCTGTATTTTATGGTAGCCACTAATATGCTCTTGTGTGCTAAGGAGCTATTTTCGATAAAAGTAGGTGTTGGGAGGTCCTTCTAACAGGTGAATCATTTTGTGTCTTAGAACAGGGCCAACCAATAAAATAGGCACTGGAAGTGTCCATCTTCCTTTCTTTCTGAAAAGGAAGATTATGGTATGAAACACCTTACTTCCTACAGTCACATTCAAGAAAGTTCATTTCTTGCCTGACCTTGAATGAGTCAAAAGGCCCATTGTGAAAACATGTATCATTCGAAGTATACTGCATCACACTCGTCTGCTAAGTAGTGAGAAAATTTTTATTTTTTTATAGTTTGGAGGTAAACTCAGTCATGCAGAAAATTCAAACTAAGAACAGGAAGAAAGCAAGCAAAGGAACTGCCAAGAGTATGATAAATTTAGTCTGAATAAAAAACCATGTGGCCAGGGAGGAGAGGGACAGTTGAGATTATGGACAGCCTCTCCCTGGACTGTTAGGCTTGAAGGAGTGGACTTTCTTTCTTATCTAAATATTTGGGAAGAAAGGAAATTGTTGAGAAGAATTTTGTGTTCTCTCTCTCTCTCCCTCCTTCCTTCTTCCCTTTATCTCTGCATCTTGAGTGTGTATGCTAGTTCTTGGGTCTCAACCTTTCTATGTAGTAGAGGGTGACCTTGAACTTCTGATCCTCCTGCCTCTACCTCCTGAATGCTGGAAAAACAGGGACCTACCCCCATTCCTGATTTTTATGTAGTACTGGGGATTGAACCCCATGCCTGCTAGGTAAATGCTCTACCAACTGACTTACATTCCTGGCCCTACTTATTTATTTAGAGACAGTATGTTGCTGTGTAGCTCAGACCAGCCTAGAACTCACTAGATCGCTCAAGCTGGCTTTGAACTAGCAGTGATTCTCCTGCTTCAGCTTCCAGAATGCTAAGATTGCAGGTGTGAGCCATTGTGTTTGAGTGACAAGTACATTTGTTTTTATTTGTGTGTGTGTGTGTGTGTGTGTGTACAGAAGTACAGGCTGCCATTATTTCCACCTGGCATTTTAACACGGGACCTGGGATCCAAAGTTGGGACATTTTGCTTGGGCGGCAGAGTCTTAGCCTCTGAACCATACAGCTCTGAGAAGTACAATTTTTAAGCTTATTTCACATGTATTAAAGTAAGACCATGTTTGTAGGGGAAAAGAAGGATGGAATTGGATAGTAAGGGGTAAGGATAATATAAATTCATTATATGCATATATGAAACTCTAAAAGAATTAAAATAAATTAAAAAAATAAATCTATCAGATAAAGGTGAGAATAAAAACAGCCTAAGTGTCTCACCCTCCCCCCCCAAAAAAAATTAAGCCTCCATGTGTGGTGTCATGCTTGCAATCTCATTTCTTGGAGGTGAGAGGATTAGCATTCAAGATTAGTCCTCAGTTAAATAATTTTTAGGGACAGCCTGGGCTACATGAGACCTTGTCTCAAAAAAGAAAAGCAAACAAATTAGACCAGTACTGAAATAAACTCTATACACATTTTATGTAAGCCTCATTTTGACATCTGTTATTTGTGTTGGTGGTCCATCACCAGTCGATTTTTTTTTTTTTTTTTGGTAATCAATAATGAGCTTGAATCTTCTGGTGAGAATAGATCTCAGGCATAGAAACCCCAGCACTTAGGAAGCTGAGGCAGGAGGATTGCTGTGAGTTCAACGGCAGCCTGGATTACAGAGTAAGTTCCAAATCAGCCTGGACTTGAATGAGACCCTGCTTCCAAAACACAAAACAAAACTAACAGAATTAAACATTTTCCTTAGTTTAAGGCCACATCATGATAATAAGTAAGTTGCAAATACTGTTTTCTTTGCCTAATTTACATTTTAGAAAGTTTTATATCTACAAATACATCTTCTAAAATTTGGATTTATTGTTTTTTAGAAATTTAACTGGGTTTTGGTGCCTCGTGCCTGTGATGGCAATTCTGAAGCCTGAGATGGAATTGCCGCAAGTCTGAGGTCATTCTGGGCTACAAAATAAGACCCTGACCAAATCTGGGAAAAAAAGGGCAGCAGAAATTTAATATTAAGTTTAGGGGGGATTTTTTCAAATTCTGTTTCACATTATTGCATTTCATTCAAATTAGGAAATTGGGATTGGTGTCCATGGTAGGACCAGAAAATTTCATATCATCCAGCTGCATTAGTGGAGCACTGACCATGTTAGCTCTGTAGTTCTCTGTAGTTATTGAATCTAATCTTTTATTCATTTATTTGAGAGAGAGAAAGAGGAAAAAATAGGCTTGCTCATGCACAGAGCACAGTTGGAAGTCAGAAGACAACTTCAGGAAGTCAATTCTGTCTTTTCACCATGTGGACTTCTAGGAATCAAACTTAGGTCACCAGGTTTGGCCATAAGCACCTTACTTACTGAGCTGTCTTGCCAGCCCTAGGTCTTGTATTTGTATGGCTGCTCTTCTCAAAAACAGAGAAGCAGGCAGAACACTGGGATGCAACAAAGTGAAATGAAGCTGAGTGTGGTGGTGCATGCATATATCCACTGGAAGGAGGGGCCTAGATAATCTCGTATCTTGGGGGTACTCAGTAAGACCATCTCAAAAGTCGTGTGCTTGCCTGTAATCCTAGCATTGAAAAGGAATATAACAAAGACCAGGAATATAGCAAAGACCAGGTCTGGCAGCCACCCTGTGAAGCAAGATCTTTTCTCAAAAAAACAAAGAAACAAACATCTCTATAGCTTTTTTTTTCCTTACAAGAACCATCTTAAGATGAAACTCTACATCATGTTGGGGGGGAAAAATTCAAATGTAGCATAGGCCCTTATTTAGTAAGGCAAAGAATACGTTACTTAAATGATTCATCCATAAATTGACAGAGACTTGCTTAGTGCTTTCCCTTAACCTTTAGTTTTAATTTGGTTTAACCTTTAGTTTCAAGCTTAGCTGTGCCTTCCAGTGACTCTAATGACAGGAAAGCTGTAAATGGATTGGAGTTAAATTCTTGTAATAAGTGAATATCTGGCATAGAAAAGCCATTTCTTCAAAATAAAGAGTAGAAAGAGTAAATTAAAGACTATTCTTTAATAACTAAATGTAATTAAAGTGTGTTGTCAGATTTACGTTTTAGTATCTCAGAGACATCGATAGTGCCTGTTTCTAAAATGAGATTGCTAATTCAAAAAAGAACCCTCCATATATAGGAAATTCTCCTAACTTCCTCTTCTCTTTTAAATTGTGATGTTATGATATAATTTACAAAGTAAAATGGAAATGTATCTTGGGGAATTGTAAACATACTTAAGATTTTGTCACTTACAGAGCTCTAGGCAGATTCTTCTGTAATCAAGTATGATTTAGCAAATGACAATATTTATTAAGTTTCTTGGAGTGTTCTCAATGGAACGAATCAACTGCAAAGCCCCCCCCCTTATTTTTCTCTTGGAGTAGTATAGTTGCATGACTACAGTAACTCAAAAGAGAAGCAGTTTAGTTTGTTACTGTTTTTCTGGTTTCTCCCTTCTTAGGGGCTAGCTGTCCAGCATCAGCTCCTCCCTTGAGGATCATGAGCAATGGACATAAGAAGTCTGGCAGGGGGGCTGGAGAGGTGGCTCAGGGGTTAAGCCTCTGCCTTGCAGGCAGAAGGTCCTGAGTTCAGATCCTAGACCCCACGTATAGACGCAGGGCAGAAGCCGGGGTGGCCTGCATTTCTGGTCCTGGTAGGGCGGAGCCTGTGAATCCTGGGGCAGAGTAAACAAGGAGGAGGTGGAGGCGTCCATGGTGGTTCCCGAATTCATCCGTGGTTCTACACATACATACATACATACTCACCATACATACACACACAATTGAATAAAAAAAAAAAAAAAAAAGAAGTCTGGGAGGTATTTCCATGGGCTATTGATGGGATCAGACATCTGGTTTCATTGCAGAGTCTTGAGGCCCAGATATGCAGTTCTTTTTAAAATACATTTTATTTATTTATTTACTTATTTAAGAGAGAGAGAAAATGCTTGCCATGGAGGTCAGAGGACAACTTTTAGAGTCAGTTCTCTCTTTCTATCATGTGGGCTTCCAGTGATCACACTCAGGTCTCTAGGTTTGCCAGCAGGTGCCTTACCCACTGAACTGTCTCAGCAGCCCCAGATATGTACTGCTGAGAGTAGCACCAAGGCACTCCAGTCCCAATTCCCTGATCTAACGTCTGACTTAATCTCCCTGTCCAGTCTCCAAAATATTAGTGATTACAGGTTAGTTGACTATGGTGGCACATTCCTAAAATCTTAACAGTCAGGAGAATTGCTACAGATTTGATGCCAGCTTGAGAGCTACCTGGTAGATATATAGCAAGACTGTGTCTGAAAAAAAAAAAAAAAATCCATGCATGCTGGTAAATGCCTGTAATCCCAGCGCTGGGAAGGTAGAGATAGGCAGATGAAGAGTTCAAGACCAACCCCAGTTCATAGTGAATTTTTTAGTTCAGTCTGGGTTATGTGAGACTATTGTTTCAAAAAAAAAAAAAAAAGTGAGGTTTGATGACTTGTTGGGAGCTGCAGTGATGGATGTAGTCCTTATTTAGGAGCCTTACTCTGAATGTATCTGTATGAAAATTATAGAGCGGATAGAATAATAAATGATTGTGTCAACAAAAAGTGGTATCAGCTTCAAAAATACATTAGACTGAAAGTAGTGGTAATAATTGGATTCTGCTGTCTTCCTTTGACCTTGGAAAAGGTCTATAACTTCCCTGTACGCCTGTCCTCTGGACCTGGGGTAACATTGGTTTCCTAGCACTGTTGTGCAGGTGAGAATGCAGGTGAAGCTCTCCTAAAGGATAAGGTTCTGGCAATGAAATGCAGTCAGTCCCTTTACTAGGTAAAAATAGGAAGGTGGACGTAGACCTTCGTTTTCTTCCTTCATCTCTTGTCCTCCGGATGTGAGTCTTTGGAGTCTCTCACTGTTACTCGGGTTGCGGGAGGAGCTGGTGGCGCTTATGCTTGGGTGCGGGAAGCATCACATTCATTACAAGGCCCTTGTTTCACTTTTCCTTTCAGGAAGGGACAAGCGTGCTGTGCAGTAGCAGAAGGCATCTCGTTCCCCCTGTAGGGAGAGGAGAGACAGCCATGAACCGGGAACACCTTCACGCGCTCGCCTGCTCCTCCACAGAACCCAAGGCCTGGAGCCCCGACTCTTCTGAACACCTCGGTTAAGAAAGCAGGGTGCGAGGCCGGGGCTTTAGGCTCGTGAAGTTCTGCCGCTCGTGGAGCGGTGCGGTGGTGTGAGCAAGGCAGCGCTGTTGTCCATCCGCCATGTCCTTCAGCGCCACCATCCTCTTCTCCCCTCCGGGCGGCAGCGAGACCAGATGCTGTTGCTGCGCCTGTAAGGGCGAGGCCAGTGGGGCCGGCGCAGGGTCCCAGGGGGGGAACCCCCTGGCCGGCACTCCCATCACAGTGACGGGCCACGGGCTGGCAGTGCAGAGCTCCGAGCAGCTCCTGCACATCATCTACCAGCGGGTGGACAAGGCCGTGGGTCTGGCCGAGGCCGCCCTGGGCCTTGCCCGGGCCAACAATGAGTTGTTAAAACAGCTCCAGGAGGAGGTGGGCGAGCTGCGAGGGAAAGCGTGCGCCCGGGACGAGGATGGAGAGAGCCGCGCCCGCAGCCCTCCGCCCGAGGAGCCCGGGCTGCTCAAGGAAAGCCCCGGGGAGGCGGGCAAGACTGTGTCCGCCGTGGAGGAGGAGTGCGACAGCGTGGGCAGCGGCGTGCAGGTGGTGATCGAGGAGCTGCGGCAGCTGGGGGCCGCGTCCACCGCCGGGCCCCTGGGCTTCGGAGCGGCGCAGAGAGACCTGCGGCTCCCTGGCTGTGCGCTAGCGGGCGAGGCCCCGCTGCTCAATCCTGTGAGTGCCGGTGGTCCTCTCTTCCCCTCTGCGTCTTCTCTGTTTTCTTTCCTCCCTTAAACTTTTTTGTTCGTTTGTATTTGTGATAAAACCGGACAATACTAGGTTTCCTCCCTATCAGGGATAGCCAGCACTCGGATCTGCCTCCTGGATCCCCAGCCTCGTTGGGGTGGATGGGGGCCTGGTGCCTCCTTCCTTCTAACAGCTCCACGTGACATATCTGTGGCTGTCGAAGCCGCTTGCCTGTCCTGGCGAGAATGCCTGCCATGTACAGACGGCTCATTCATATTTTATCACCGCACGGCCTTCAGCTTGCCAAGAAGGGCAGTACGAAGATGGGAATGTGGTGGGTGGAGCAAAGGAGGGGAGAAAAAGAGGAGGAAAAGCCAGAGGAGAGAGTGAGGGTAAAGATTATAGAAGACGGGCATAGGGAAGAGACTGGAAATGGTTGGCGGAAGCAACCGAATAAATAAAGGGAGCATAGAAGAAATGTGATGTGAGTGAGTTTATGTGGAAAGAGAGAATTTACTTATTTTTGTTGTTTTGCAACAGGGTCTCACTCTATAGACCGAGATGGCCTGGCACTCTGTGGCTCAGGCTGGCCTCCACCTCGTGGCAGTGCTCTGCCTTGCCTCCTCCGTGTGGGATTGCAGGTGTAAACCACCATCCTGGAGAGTTTGCATGGGGAAAAATGAAGCAAGTGAAAGTAATGGAGACAAACTAAAATGTGAAAAGAAACATGGTGTGGCAGGAGGATCTCCTTGTGTCCCTGGCCAGCCTGGGCTTTATAGCAGCAGGCGAGCCTGAGATATATATAGCAAGAGATGCTATGCCCTATAGAGAGAGGAAAGGGAGAAAGAGAAGAAAAGAAACACACATATATATATATATATTCTGGGCAGGAAAAAATGCAGGAGGGGGCTGGAGAGATGGCTTAGGGTCCTGAAGCAGAAGGTCCTGAGTTGTATCCTGGGTCGCATGTAACTGTGCCAGGCAGACATGGCAGTGACCTGTACTTCAGGCCCACAGGACAGAGGGCAGAGCATGGGAAACTCCAAAGCAGAGCAAAGAGGAAGCCGCACCATCCAGGGTGATTTCTGAAAACACTCTCGCGCCTCCGCAGGCACACATTGTCCTCTGATGCACACACAGAAACACAGACACACAAAAATAAAATGTAATGAATTTAAAAAGAGAAAAAGATATAGGGAAGTCCCTGTTAAGTAAAGTAAGAGCTGCAGAACTCACACAGGGAAGTAAGAGAGAGAGATATGTCCAAACTTAGCAGTTGTGTGTGTGTGGGGGGGTCTTCAGCTCTCCCTTACCCTCTGTCCTACCTTTCCTCCTCCCCCCTCAACTAGGCAACAGCACCCAATAAAGAGTAAAGATCAGAACACAAGTCCATCTGCTGCATCTAAGAAAAGAGCGTAAAAACGTCTCTGCCCCAAGTGCTAACCCAGCACAGTGAGTGGCCATTGCTGCTCCAAAGGCACAGGTCTGCAGTAAGGGTCATGGCTACTCACCTAGTCAGTGCTAGTTAGTGGTGTGGGCCTGAGGAAGGAAGAACTGAGAGGCAGGAGGCTGCCGGGCCATGCAGTGTCCCGCACTGGGTTCTTTCAGACAGGGAAAGCTTCCAAGCCGACAGGATGGAATTAGATTTTCACAGCGTAGAAAGCATCTCACACGTCTATAAATCTCAGTGTCTCCCCGCCCCCTTCTTTCTGTGCATGTGTTTTTTTCCCCCACTTTCACTGTTTTGCTTTCTGACTGCAGAAATCCCCCCTCCTCTTCTCCTCCCTCTGTCTCTCTGCCTCCTGTTCTCTGCCCTGTGTGTCCTTGACTGCGCAGTCAGCTAGATGTAAGACTGAGACAGTGAGATGTGGCTTGGCCAGGATCAAGGTTAGGGTTCAGACCGGCCCCTCCAGGGAGTGAAGGGTAGATGAGGTATCTCTCTGTGTCCTTGATATCCTCTATGGTTTTTATTTATTTATTTATTTGAGATATAGAGAAAGAAGGAAAGAGAGATGTACATATGCATGCCATGGCTCATGGGTATAGGTCAGAGGACAGTTTTTAAAAGTCAGGTCTCTCCTTCAACCATGTGGGCTTCTGGGGATCAAACTTGGGTCCCTAGTTTTTAAGCAGGCACCTCATCCAATCAGCCATTTTGCTGATCTCAATCTTCCTGGGATTTTTGACTGTAGTTCCCTGCTTTGCTCTAATTTCTCTCTTATTTCACCTCTTTATGATTGTTACTGTTCACATTTCTGGTTTTTCTTTTGACTTGATTTCCCTTGTTATCATGTTCTCCCTAAGCCTTTTAGATGAAACACTTTAACTTAGCTACATTTCTTGTACTTAAGAGCAAGTCGTAAATAACTGTTCTCACACAGAGCCTGAAAGCATGCCTAGCTCATGTGAGTTACCCCATGATAAGAATATTTGCTTCATATTCCCATCAGAGTCCCAGACAAACAAGCCAGTGACCACTGAAGACTGATAGACTAACTTCTTCTACCCTGTTCAGGATTCTTCTGCAAAGCAGGGTGGTTGTACAGGGTCTCTTGGGCATGGCTTGCTGAAATACTGTTCTTCCTCTGTTCCTAGCTGGATGATTATGTGGCCTCTGAGGGTGCAGTACAGCGAGTGCTGGTCCCTGCTTATGCCAAACAGCTTTCTCCAGCCACACAACTGGCAATCCAGAGGGCATCTTCAGAAACAGGACCAGAAAATGGAACCAAGCTGCCACCGCCCCGCCCTGAGGACATGCTCAGTGCCGCTGCTGCCCTGGAAGGTGCCCTGGAGGAGCCAGGCCCTGGGAGTGCTGGGGAGCTGAGTCACTGCCTGGGGTTTACTGCCTCCCCCTGCAGAATCAGAGGTAGCGGGCAGAAGAACTCCAGACGCAAGAGGGATCTGGTACTCTCTGTAAGTGAGCAGTTTGAGTAATCTTTTCATCAATTGGGAAAGAGAATGGAGGGTGGGTTGATTTTAAGTTTCCAATATGGAATGAATGGTGCCCTAAATCTTAACTAGAATGGGAGACAGGGTTTCATAACCCTAGGGATGGGCAGTGCCTCCGCTGTTCATCTTTCAAGTTTGTCTAGATGGAATGGGTTCTTTAAAGAGAAGCTACATTCCCCAGCGTTCTCATAATTCAGATGGGAAGATCTTTAAGGGTTGAGCAGATTGATTTCCAAAGGGTCGCAGTTTAACCAAGGTGCAGGGTAAGTGGCAAGGGGTACCTTGGACAGAAAAAACAGATTCTGAGATGGCCTGAAAACATCAATGGTGTGACAGGCCGTTAAGTATACTCAGCTTACTCATAGATGCTTGGAGACTCAGTCATTCTAAGAGTTCTTGGCAAGCAGAAAAGGGATCTACCAGAAATTTTTTCAGACCGGTTGTTTGAGATGGGGTCTCTGTTGGTTTTTGCACCATGCATGTCAGAGGGTCTAGGGAAATGGCTCTATGGGTAAAAGCACTTGTTACACAAATGTGAGTCAAATTCCCCAGAAGTCATGTAAAAATTGGATACTTAGCATGAACATGTGTAATCCTAGTGCTATTACAGAGACAGGAGACTCCTGGAAGCTTTCAGGCCAGCCAATCTGACATACGCAGTGGAAAATAAGAGATGCTGTCTCAAAGGAGTAGAAGGCTATCATGGTTTGTCAACATGCGTTGTCCCCAACAGGCTCATGTATTTGAAGCTTTAGTTGTCTGGGAAGGTCTGGCAACTGTAAGAGGCACAGCCTTGCTGGAGGAAGGCAGTCACAGGGAGTGAGCCTTGAGTTTGATTAGCTCCACCCTATTTCAGGGAGAGGTCTACTCTTGCAGTTGACTGTTTTTCCAGCTCTCAGCCTCCTTGATGGACAAGACCTAGGCCTCTAGCTTCTGCCAGCCAGCCAGGTCTTTTCTGCTATAATGAACTGTATCTCCCCTCTGGAACCATGAGGGTTTCTTCCTTTAAGTTGTTTGAGTCCAAGTGTTGTCTCACAGCAATAGAGGCAAAGACTGACATCCAAAGTCATCTTCTGACTTCACCTGTGTACCATATTAACACACACAGGCACATATACACTGTATACACATTCCTGTGTGAATGTATACACACCTACATGCACACGTGCACTGTACACACATACACATGTATACACACATGAATGAACATAAACACTTGAATGCACACACATCATGCACACATATTCACATGAATGCACACACACCATATACACATAATACACACATGAATGCACATACACCATATACACATGCATACATAAATGAATAAACACATAACATGGTAGATTAGACTGGATATAGTGTCACATATCTATAATCTCAGCACTTAGGAAGCTGAGACAGGAGAGTATTGAATTTGAGAGTAGGCTAGTTTACATTGTGAGTTTGAGGCCAGCCTTAGATAAATAACAACACTCTGCTAGACTGCGGGTATACAGGGTGTGAGTAATACAGATATTTAGTATTCCAGTCTTTAGCTTTGGGAAGGAATCAGAAGCCATCTTTCCATTCTCCTGGAGCTCCTTGGATTGTCTCAAGGTATCCTGGAACTAAAAGGACCAAATCCAAAGCCGTTAATTCCTTGAAATGCTGCAGATGCCAGCCAAGTCTTAGGGAATGTATTTATTTTTAGCTCACTCAGGAGGTAGGTAAGCAAGCAGCCTTCACAGTGTTAATACTTAGTGTCTACATATTTTCCTTTCTACTTCAAGACTTTAAGCCTAGCTTGATTTTTATCATCTGCTCTCTTACATGCCACTTGAGTTGGACTATAGGCAACACCCCTTTTTCCTTTCTTTTGGAAACTTTCCCAAGCTCTTTCTGAAAGCATTTAAGTTTGTGATTCCTTAAGTTTGGACTCTTTCTTTTCTTTTCTGTCTCTTTCTCTGTCTCTCAAATTTGAGGTGATTCTTTTGCCTTAGCCTCCAAAATGCTGAGATTAAAGGCATAAGCCACTATGCCTTTTACGTTTGGGTTTCTTTTTTAAAAAGAATTCATTTATTATGGAGAGGGGTAGAGGGCAGGCGTGTCATGGTGCACATATGGAGGTCAAGCATCAACTTTCAGAAGTCGGTTTCTTTTTTTGCCATGTCAGTTTCCAGGGATAAAACTCAGGTTGCCATAGGCATCTTTATCTGCTGAGTCATCTCTCCTGCCCTAAGTTTGGAACATTAAAATAAACTATGTGGAAGTCAGAGAGCAATTTTCATGAGTTGGTTCTCTCCTTCTACCATGTATTCTTTAGAGATCAAACTCAGGTAACCAGATTTGCACATAGGTGTCTTTAACTACTGAGCCATCTTGCCAGCCCAAAGCAAGTTCAAGGCCAGCCTGAGCCACATGAGACCCAGCCTAAAAAAAAAAAACAGCCTAAAAAAACAGCCTAAAAAAAAAAAAAAACCCTCTGAGGTTTCCCAGGCTCGGCCCAACAAGGCCAGAAGTGCAGGCTGCCAACTGTTTCTGTCTGGTGTTTTTTTTTTTTTTATTCAATTGTGCGTGTATGCGTGTGTGCGTGTGTAGAACCACGAACGAATTCGGGAACCACCATGGACCGCCTCCACCTCCTCCTTGTTTACTCTGCCCTGGGATTCACAGACTCCACCCTACCAGGACCAGAAACGCAGGCCACCCCCGCTTCCGTCTGGCGTCTATATGTGGGATCTAGGATCTGAACTCAGCACCTTCTGTCTGCAAGGCTTAACCCCTGAGCCACCTCTCCAGCCCCTCTGTCTGGTGTTTTTGTGTGGGACCTGGGATCTGAACTTAGGACCTTCTGTTTGCAAGGCAGAGACTTAACTCCTGAGCCATCTTTCCAGCCCAAAAGATAAAACTTTTTAACAGTTCAAAATGTTCAACGGAACAACCTGATTCAGGAAGAAGAACCCATTGTTAGAAATATGTGAGCAAAATTGAAAGCTATCCAAGCCAGAAAGGGAGCTAGTAATATCCTTCCAAGCCCTCCTATGTATGCACATGTGATAATATACAAAGGGATGGATAAAGTGGTAGCCAGAGGTTTTCCTGAACCATCAATCTTACTAGAAGATTTTAGAAAACATATTTACATTTAAAGACATAGAGATAAGATGGACTTGGAGGTATCTCCTGGAATCCCAGCACACAGGAGCTGGAGGCAAGAAGATTAGTAGTTTAGGACCAGTCTCACTACATAGCAAGTTCAAGGCCAGCCTGAGCTATATGAGACCCAGCCTAAAAAAAAACCAAAACATTAACTTAGATGGGCTCTTTAGTTGAGAAAAGGTATATACAAAAATGGTGCCTAGAGCTGGATAGACATCTCAGGGTTTAAGCCTCTGCCTTGAAAGCAGAAGTACCTGAGTTCAAATCCTGGATCCCACGTAAAAACACCAGGCAGAAATGACAGTGGCCTGCACTGTTGGTTCTGAAAGGCAGAGCCTGGGAAATTCCAGAACAAAGCAAAAAAAGAGGTAGAAACAATCCAGCATGCCTCCTGAAGTTACTTTTGGGCTTCCACAGCCACACACAGTACCCTCTGATACATACACACACACACACATGAGCACACTCATATGTGAACATGCACATACAACAACAAAAAAAAGGTGTGTGGGCAGTAGGAAGGACTCAGGCAGAGGACTTAATAGGAACAGGGCTTCGTTTTTTACCTTAAGGATGGGAAGAGGGTTTTCATAGTATCTGTTTCTGGCTTGATTCTGTTGTTTCCCCCCCTAGAAACTGGTCCACAATGTTCATAACCACATTGCCAACGACAAGAGATTCAATGGGTCTGAAAGGTATGGTATGATCTCTTGAGGGAATAAGATGGCCAGGCACTTTGCTAAGGAGAGGGGGCAGGAAGGGCAGTGCCCCAGAATGGGTGAGACCCCAGCCTTGGTCCTGCCTCACTGGTCTCCTTGTGACAGCATCAAGTCCTCTTGGAACATTGCAGTGGTGAAGTTTCTCCTGGAGAAGCTCAAGCAGGAGCTGACTACCAGCCCCCATAATTACACTGACAAAGAGCTGAAAGGTGAGAAAAACCAGGTTTACTCCCCTCTCCATTCTTGGTCACAGGGAAAGAGACATGGGATAGTTTAGGGGGCATTCAGATGGGTGTGGTGGCTCACATCTGTAGTCCTAACACTGGAGACTGAACCAGAGGATCTCTTCCAGCTCAAGGCCGGTCTAGGCTACATAGTGAGCTTCAGGCTGGCCTGAGAAGAGAATGAGAGGGAGGGAAAGAGGGAGAGAGGGAAGGAGGAAGGAAGGGAGGAAGGAAGGAAGGGAAGAATATAGTGCTTATGCACTTAAATTTTTTTTCCCTGTCCTTCTTCCTTAGAACTTATTCATAGGATTATTCCAGATGCTTGCACTCCCATACTCAGTTTGAAATGAAGATGGGAAGGGAGGAGGTCAGAGTCCTGCCATCCACTGTGTTCACGCAGGGCCTGCCCTCTGCCCCTAAATACTGTGGCTGCCTTTCTGCTTTGCTCACTCGCTTCTGCTGTTTGTACTTACAGCTGAAGTATTGTGAAAGCTTCTGCTAAAGAAGTACCTGGAATCGCTCTGCAGAATAGCCCTGGAGTAGATTTGATGTGAGAGTTTAATGCCCAGAAGTAGTGGGAGTTGTCTTTTTGCAGTGGGAGATATTAGGGAGATCCCCATTGGAGATCCAGATGGGCAAAAGGTGCTGACTCAAAGAGGACTGGGGCGATGCCCATGAATGTGCCAGAAAGTCCGTCCTGTCTAAACAGTGGTTCTAACCTCCTGACCATAGACCCTGTGAGGGCTGGACCACTGCTGCAGGAGCCCTCTTCTTGCTGTCTCCCTTCCCCCAGGAGCCTGTGTGGCTTACTTCCTTACCAAGAGGCGTGAGTACCGCAACTCCCTGAACCCTTTTAAAGGCCTGAAGGAAAAGGAGGAGAAGAAGCTTCGAAGTCGCAGATACCGGGTAGGTCTGTAGGCCTTCCTTTCAGGATGCTACACCTATATCCTAACAAGCCACAGTGCCTGAGAATAAGGCTGATAGGCTGGAAGGTGGGCAGACAGATGGGGGTTAGCTAATTAACTAAGATGTGATATGGGGCCTGGGTTCCCTTAGGGACATGTTCTCACTCCCTTCCAGTGTAATCCCTTTCTGCAGATCCATAGTCTGTCTGTTCCTAATCTGTGTCTGGGATCCTACCATAGCTTTTTGCCAACCGGTCCAGTATCATGCGGCATTTCGGACCCGAGGACCAGCGCCTGTGGAAGGATGTGACGGAAGAGCTGATGTCAGATGAGGAGGACAGTCTCAATGAGCCAGGTGTCTGGGTAGCCCGTCCACCCCGTTTCCGGGCCCAGCGCCTCACAGAGCTTTGCTACCACTTGGATGCTAACTCTAAGCATGGCACCAAAGCCAATCGAGTGTATGGGCCTCCCTCAGACAGATTGCCTTCTGCCGAAGCACAGCTCCTTCCCCCCGAACTTTATAATCCCAATTTCCAAGAAGAGGACGAAGAGGGAGGCAATGAGAACAGACCTATCTCTCCATCTTTTGACCAGTCTCACAAGACCTGTTGTCCGGACTTGAACTCATTCATCGAAATCAAGGTGGAAAAGGATGAGTGAAGTCTGAGGAGAAAACCTATAGCTTCTGTCATTTCTATTCTCAGTTCGGAATCACACAGTTTCTGCTTGAACTGGAAGGCGGAAGCTTTGGTGGGATAACAGAACTTACATGGAAGGCAGGGGTGAGGGGCCAGAAATGACAAGCCAGAAAAATGCTTATTCCTAAGCATTAAACAGTGCCTCAGAGGGGCCTGGGATGGGAAAGGGAGGATGGCCAAAGAAACATGCGGCCTTGAAACGTGTCTATCTCTGACTTTGTTTTCCCTCAAACTTCCCCTTTGGCTTTCACCCAAAGCCCAGGTGAAGCAGGCTGCTGGTCTGTGCCGTGGAAGCAGGGCTTTGCAGGGTCCAGAGAAACACTGCCCCCTGGTGGGAAGTTCTAGCCATGGGTTTAGCTCTTCAGGGCAAGGGAACATGGGCCCACCACTGTTCAGAACTGAGATCTTGGTAGTATGGTTACTGTTTATTGGATTACATAAGGAAAATTTCCATTATTCTCATGGGGACATAAAATATTAAAGAATCCTGTATTGCTGGTATGGTAGTTTTATACCTGTAATCCCAGTACTGGGAGGCCGAGGTAGGATTGCTGTGGGTTCAAGGCCCGCTTGGGCTTCATAGTGAACCCATAGTTCCAGGCCAACATGGGTTACAGAGTGATACTCTGCCTCAAAAAAAATAAATTAGGGCTGGAGAGATGGCTCAGGAGTTAAGACTCTGCCTCGAAAGCAGAAGGTCCTGAGTTCAGATCCCGGGTCCCATGTAAAAATGCCAGGAGGAAACAGCAGCTGCCTGCACTTTCAAGCATGATTGGTGGAGCCTGGGAAATCCCAGAGATGATTCCCAAAGTCACCTTTGGTTCTCCACAGGGACACATAGTACTCTCTGATACACACACACACACACACACACACACACACACACACACACGAATGAATAAGTAAATAAAAATCTTTAAAAAAAAACACCTAAAAACCAAGGCAAAAACAAAACTTCACATATCTTATTTACAGCTTCTCTCCTGTTCTTATATCCAGGAAGAATACATGGCATTTAGCTAGTTCTCGGTCCTGTCATCCAAGTTGTATTTTGAAGATGTATGTGTATACACATATGCATTCATATAGATTAAGAAATGGCTTTATATTAATTTAGCTATATAAAGTGACCCACTTTGGGGCTGGAGAGATGACTTGGGTTAAGCCTCTGCCTTGAAAGCAGAAGGTCCTGAGTTTGAATCCTGGAATACACATGAAAATGGCAGGCGGAAATGTTGGTGACTAGAAGGACTAGGAAACTCCAGAGCAAAGCAAAGAGGAGATAGCACAATCCAAGTAATTCCCAAAGTCACACCTGGGCCTCCTCTGACACACACAGTGCTCTTTGATACACAGAGACTCACATAGACACACAAGTGGCCCACATCTGTAACCCCTTGCTGAGGGGCAAAGGGTCTTGAGTTTGAAACTTGCCTGGACTACACAGTGACACCTTGTCTCAAAAACACAAAATTCAGTGGCCAGAGAGATAGCTCAGCAGGTAAAGGCCACACTCACAGATCTGGTGACCAGAGTTCAATTCCCCGAAGTCCATGGTGGAAGTGAAAACTGACTTGAAAATTGTCTGCTAAACTCCACCAATGCACTATGGCATATTCTCTCTCTCTCTCTCTCTCTCTCTCTCTCTCTCTCTCTCTCTCTCTCTCTCAAAAAATGTTTTTAAAATTTAAAGAAAGAAACCATGGGCTAGGGAAATGTCTCAGCAATTAAAATATTTGCCATACGTAAAAGGAAGTGAGTTCTGATTTCCAAATATCACTTAAAATGCTGGATGAGTATGGAGACCCACTTGTGAATCCAGCCTGGAAAGACAGAAACTGGAAATTCTCAAAGCAAGCTAGGTAGGGAGGCTGGCCTAATTAGTAAACTCTAGGTTTTGATAGAAACTGTTCTCAAAAAGAATAAGGTGTTAGGTGATCAAGGATGAGTCCTGATACCCACCTTGAATTTCCATATACATGGACACACACATGTGCACCAATATACAAACATACACAAACATAATAGGACACACACACATATACACACAAAAAGTAGAACAGTAAAAAATAACATGGGGCTGGGCATAGTGATACACCCCTATAATCCTGGCACAGAGAGGTACAGGCAGAAGGATTGAGCGTTCAATGTCATCCCAAGGTACACAGTAAGTTTGAAGCCAGCCCGAGTTACAGGAGAACTGTCAAAAGCATCAGTAACAAATTGGTTCCTTACTAGGTATTTTGTGCTGGGCTAGGTGCTGTGGACATGAGTGTTGATCAGTTTCTGTGATCAGGCACTACCTTCTGATCAAGAGGCCTGGCAGTTAGCAGGTGATGAAAAGAATTGTGATAAGGGTGGGGTGGGGGGCTGTAAGAGCAACACACTGCACGCAGGAGGCTAACCTACTCTTGCAGTCAGGAAAGGTTTCTCAGAGACAGTGATGTTCCAACCTGACAGCCAAGGAAGCACTAACCAGAAGACAAGACCAGAAGAGTGCTCTAGTGCCTGCCCCTCACAGCACCTCAGGTCTGAAGTCCATGGGTTCTTTCCTAGCTCCATGCCCCTCATGGATTCCATGCCTGGAGTCCATGAGTTCTCCAGGGTGTCTGCCCCTCATGGCTGGAGTTTGTGAATTACGTTCTTTCTCTCTGCTAATAAACTTTACTTTAATCTTCAAAAAAAAAAAAAAAAAGAGTGCAAGAGTGCTCTAAAAATAAAAGCAGGTGCAAAGTGCAGAGGCAAGCATGCAGAAAAGGCTTATGTTACTGCGGAGCATTGGGGGAGGGTCTAATGCTGAGAAGAAGTCAGAGATGCAGAGATTGTCACACACCTGAGGAATATAGATATTAGCTCAAGAACAGTGAGAAATCACTGCAGTTCTTTTTTAAATACATGTGTGTGCCGTGTGAATGCACATAGGTGCTTGCGCCTATGGAAGCCTGCAGTGGAGTCGTCGGGTTCTCCATTATTGTTACTGTATTACTACTAAGGCAGGGTGCCTTTGGTTAAACCCAGAGCTTGCCTACCTACCCAGCCTGCTCTGGGGAGTCCCTGTCTTTGACTACCAAGTGCTGGATTACAGACAATTGCTACACTTGCCAGGCTTTTAATGGGTTATAGGAATCCAACTTTGTTTTTGAGGGAGAGTCACGTGTAGTCCAGGCTATCTTCAAACTCACAGAAAACCGAGAATAACCTTGAATTCCTGATCCTCCTGCTTCTACTTCCCAAGTGTTGGGATTATGGGTATGTGCCATCATATCTGGTTATGTGGTGCTGCTACGCAAACATTTTTCCAGCTGAGCTACATCCCCAACTATCATTAAAGTTTTATAATATGCGAATGAGATTATCACTTTTGTGTATTACAAGAATCACTTGATTTCAGGGTAAAGATGGACTTGGAGGAAGGGAGCGTTAGCCTCACAGTGTAGTGGTAATAAAGGGAGGCAGGTTTAGGAAGCACAATTGATAGAACTTCATTTATAGGATTTGTTTGGGCTGGAGTTGAAGAGAAGAGAACAGAGTTGAAGTTTAGGTTTCTGGGTTAAGCAGTTAAGTGGTCACTGGTTCTGTGTAATCTGTAGAAGCCAAGGAGCCAGTTTCAGTAGGCAGGGAAATGCGCTCAGTTTGTGATATCAGATGCCTGAGAGGACCAGGTAGAGATGCTAGTAGTAATCATAAGTGTGTGTGTGTGTGTGTGTGTGTGTGTGTGTGTGTGTGTAGGCCAAAGGGTGACATTGGGAACGATCCTGGATTGCTCTACCTCCTTTTGCTTTGTTCTGGGGTTTTCTAGGCTTCACCTTCCAGGACCAGAATTGCAGGCCACCACCTTTTCTGCCTGGAATTTTTTTTTCATTTTTGATAAATTTAATTATTTATTTATACATAACTGTAAATACATACACATCATAACAAAGAGACTAAAAACAAGATACTCCCAAGTATTGGCAGAGTTTGTCTAAGTAGCTGGTTCCATGACTGAGTTTTTTTTTTTTTAATTTCCTTCTTATTTTCATTTTCTCAGGTTACTATAATGAAAATATGTTGTTTAAGTAATAACAATTAAGATTATTTCTTGGGGCTGGAGAGGTGGCTCAGGGGTTAAGCTAAGCCTCTGCCTTGCAGGTGGAAGGTCCTGAGTTCGGATCCTAGATCCCACGTATAGATGCCGGGCGGAAGCAGGGGCGGCCTGCTTTCTGGTCCTGGTAACTACCTGGCATTTTTATGTGGAATCTGAGATCTGAATTCTGGTCTTTTCGAGTTAGAGGAAGAGGCTTTAACCCCTGAGCCGTCTCCCCAGTCCAATCAGAAAATTTTTGTTGTTACTGATTTGTTGGTGGTACTAGAGATCGAATTTAGAGCCTACCACCCAGTAAGCAAGCATTCCACCACTGAGGTATATTCCAGCCTTCTTTATACTCTGTGTGTGTGTATATGTGTGTAAGTGTATGTGTATGCCAGTGCACCCGCTGAAATCAGAGCACAATCTCAGTATCAGTCTTCTACTTCCCTCTTGTTTGAGACATTGTCTTTTGTTATTTTTCCACTGAGAGAACTTCTAGAATTCTCTGTCTTTCTCACCCACCTCTATGTGTAAGTGCTGGGATTACAGATGCTCCAACTCTTGCTCTGGGGACCTAAATTCAGATCTTCGCCCTTTTACATTCCAAGTGGTTTTCCCCAGTGAGTTCTCTCCTAGCTCCTTTTTATCTTTTATTTTGATATCAGCTGCCCAGGCAGGCCATGGACTTCTGATTCTCCTCTTCAGTATCCCAAGTTCAAGTTTATATCATTGTACCTGGCTAGTTGAGCTTTTATGTATTTATTATAATATTTTTTCTAGTTTTATAAGCATATTGAGTACTTATGCCTGCCTCCCTCCTTCTTCTCTCCCTTCATCAATCCATCCTGCTCCCTCCCACCCTCCTGCCTCTTCACTTCTATGGGCCCCGGTTCTCTCTGACTTGTCTACTTTTGTGGGGGTTCAGGACTCTGTGGCTTACCAAGTGGCCCCTTCTCAGGCCACTCCACTGATAGGGGCATTCCCCTTCACTCATCCAGCTGTAGTCCCCAAGGTTTCTACTGTGTGTAAGTATCTCTCCTGAGATCTTTGCTAGTCTATGTTTAAATTAAAAAATAAATCTGAACTAGAGAATAAGAAATCAGCTGTGTATGGAGATTGTAATTAAAGTCTTGTGGATAAAGAGGATCTTGGAAGCTTGGCCTGGTGTTGCCTGTCTATAATCCTAGCACTCAGGAGATACAGGTAAGGGAGATTGTGAGTTGAAACCAGTTTGAATCCCAGGTCCCAAGTAAAAAAACAAACAAACAAACAAAAAACCGCCAGCCCTGGTGGGTGGAGCCTGAGAAGCAAAAAGATGGTAGAAGCAATCCAGGATGATTCCTGAAGTCACCCTTGGTCCTCCACAGGGACCTCCCCCCCCACAAAATAAAAATTAAATGTTGCATACATATAGTGCATTTATGATATTTTCACCACTTAGTTCCTAATATCATTCTTCTCTTCCCCCCTTACAACCCTTCATCTTCCCTGCCAGATTCCCTATTTTCACGTCTTTTTACTTGTGCGACCCACTGTGTTCATCTAGTTTGTCTTTGATGACATATGCTGGGCATGATTCAGTGCGTATGTAATTTTTAGGCTCCTTTACTATCTAAATACAAAGAGAGTCATCATCCTCCCTCCATTCTATGTCTTTTGCCCCTTGCACTTGGCATGCTAGTTTGGACAAAGTCAACTGACTGGTGTTTAGTTTCAGCAAAGGGTCTCTTCCTTTGATTATTCCTGATCGTTGGTTATTATCGCCCTCTTTCCCATTTTTCACTCTGATCACTTATTTCACTGACTGACATGTCTTTTTTGTACTTTCAAGCTAATATTCTTTGTCATCAACCTCTTTGTGACCAAACCATAGGAAGGAGTCCGGTGTGTGTGAGTGTATGTGGGGAGGGTCGGGAGAGTTGCTAGCCTTAAAACCAGTCACCTGAAATATTTGCTAAAAATTTCATGTCCCAACACCAGGGGACAGGTGTCTGTCTCTCTATCTCCCCTACACTTTAGGTAGGAATTAGTTTCAAACCTTATTCTCTGCTTTTGTGTACACACTAAATCTCCCACTGTCCCCTTTATGGCAGAAATCAGTCACAGACATTTTCCTCGCTCCTTTTCACCGCTTCTACAAACACATAAATCTTCCACACTCCCTTACCATCATCACAGAACTGTGGGTCCACAAAGTGGTGTCCTTTTATTACAACAATCTACTTGTCGTTCTAGCTTGCCCTTTTCCTCGGCTAAGCATCATTCTGTCTGGACACGTCCCACACTTCTCTTTGCCTTGGTTCTACCTTTTGTTACCTGTTAACGTGGGCTTCTTCCTCTAGCCTTTCAGGGCTATCTTTACCTGTGGGTTTCTCCACCTCTTGTGAATCTTTTTTTTTTTTTTTTTAAAGCAGAGTTTATTAGAGGAGAAAGAAGGGAACTCATGGATATTGAACCTACAAGGGGCAAAGGAGCCTCTGAATTTGACTTTTTATATTGTCCCTGGCTTCCTCCAAAAAGGGAAAGCCAGAGACTCTCTCCGTCTCATCATTTATGTATCATCTCTCTCCATCCCTCCCACAGTCCTCACACTAGGAACAAAGTCACGGTGTTTGCGCAGCACATGCCTCTTTCCTTCCGTCGCAAACTCGACATTCCATGGTGCCCCTCCGCGCATTCCAACTGTAAACAAAGAGTCCCCCTTCTCCTTCTGCACTCTTTCCTGTTCTAACTCTTGCTTTAGTTGTCGCAGCCGCCCAAACTGACCCATGTCCTCCTTTCAGGTCCACTCGGCAGACCTCCGTCTCCGGGGCAGTTCCCCCTCAGTGGCCCTCCAGCTAGGGACTGGGAATCCTTGCGCGGAAATCTCCCAACCCTCTGGTACACACGGTGCTCCGCCCTTCCAGGAAAGTAGATCCGGCCAGGCAGACAAAAGTTTGGAGAAGTTGGGTCTGTGTGGAGTGTGAGCGCTAGGGGGCGGGGGCCAGTGGTCGCGCGAGTCGACGCGTGAACAGACCTGAGGACCAGACAGCCGCAGCTGTAGGCCCTTCCATCTCAGCCAAGCCCAGATGCGAGGGGGGACGCGACTCCCCCGGTTGGGGGATGCTGCGGGATTGTGGGCGCCCGGCACCTGGGCCGCCCGCTAAGCCCAGTGCATATCCTGTGCCCCTGGGGAGCCGGAGTCCGGCCTCTGGCGAAGAGAAGGGGCTGCGGAGACACTGCGGGGTGCCGGGCGGGGAGGGGGCTGAAGACCCCAGACCCTGAGGGTATGGAGCGATTAGGAGAGAAAGCCAGTCGCCTGTTGGAGAAGTTAAGACTCTCGGACTCCGGCAGCGCCAAATTCGGCCGCAGAAAGGGTGAAACTGCCCGGTCTGGTTCTGATGGGACCCCAGGGCCAGGCAAAGGGCGCCCGAATGCGTTGGGGGTACCTAGAAAGTCAGGGACCCGAGGAGCTACTGGAGGGTCTGGGGATGAGCCATTGGAGCCGGCCAGGGAGCAAGGCCCCCTGGACGCCGAGCGGAACCCGCGCAGCTCCTTTGAGGCGCAGCGTTTCGAGGGGACCTTTTCCGGGGGTCCGCCGTCCACCCGAGCCTTGCCTCTACCTCAGTCATTGCCTCCCGATTTTCAAAGGCTGGAGACCACGGCCCCGGCCCTAAGCCCTCGCTCCAGTTTCGCCAGTAGCTCAGCCAGCGACGCGAGTAAGCCGTCCAGCCCCCGGGGCAGCCTGCTGCTGGACGGGGCGGGGGCCGGCGGAGCCGGAGGCAGCCGGCCTTGCAGCAATCGCACCAGCGGCATCAGCATGGGCTATGACCAGCGCCACGGGAGCCCCCTGCCCGCGGGGCCCTGCCTGTTTGGCCTGCCCCTGACCGGGACTCCGGTGGGCTATTCCTCTGGAGGGGTTCCGTCCGCCTACCCGGAGCTCCACGCCGCCTTGGATCGACTCTACACTCATCGGCCTTCGGGGTTCGGCTGCCAGGAAAGCCGCCACTCTTATCCCCCGGCCTTGGGCAGTCCTGGAGTTCTAGCTGGAGCTGTAGTGGGAACCGCGGGGCCCTTGGAGAGACGTGGGGCACAACCCGGGCGACACTCGGTAACCGGCTACGGGGACTGCGCTGCGGGGGCCCGTTATCAGGACGAGCTAACAGCGTTGCTGCGCCTGACGGTGGGCACCGGTGGACGAGAATCCGGTGCCCGCGGGGAACCTCCAGTGATTGAGCCGTCGAGTCTGGAGGAGCCGCCAGGTCCTTTCGTTCCCGAGGCCCCCCGAGCCCGGATGCGGGAGCCAGAGGCCAGAGAAGACTACTTCGGTGAGTGAGAGAAGAGGCCAGGGACCGGGAGGGACCCGTCAACGCGTTAGGCTCTCCAGGGCCCCCAAAGCTCACACCACAGGTCTCTGGGGTGGAGACCAGAGGGATGGAGGGAGCGCTCCCCGAAGCACTCCCTGTGCTACGGGCTTTCTAATGGGACCGGGATCCTCATGCTCGAGGAATTCAACTTCACCGATTATCTCGGGAGCCCCACTTTCTCAAGCGTTAGAGCATCCGGCCTTTTCGCGGTAGGCAGCCTGGTAGGGAGGAGACCCACTGGGGCCTTGAGAGCATCCTCCCACCTTGCTCCCCCCTTGGCGTCGGTGCCCCTACAAGCTTCGGCGTGCCGCGCCCCCACCCGGGTCGGGGCTCCACCCGCAGGAATTCGGGGAATGCGCGGGGGGGGCGGGGCACGCGGGCCGCGTGCGTGCCGACTCCTGCCCTGGCGCTCCAGGTGCCGGCGGGCGTCGCCCCACGGAGGGGTGGGGCGCGCACGGACCGTGGCTGCTGTCGGGGAAAGGGAACTTGGGAGGGAGGACAGAGAGCCTTGGAACGGGAAATGGGGACTCATCCTGCCCAGTCCCAGTACTTCTGGCAGCGATGGGTTCAGAGACCAGATGGTACCTTTCCCCAGCCTCCGGATGTCAGGGCAAAAATGACCACCATTGCCCTTGGATGGACAATGTCCTGCGTGGCTACTAGAAATAACCCGGCCTCAAGTTCTGCCCACGACCTTCTCAGCTTTCAGACAGAAGTGGCCACTTCGTTTCCTGCTAGAAAACCTGTCACAGAGGCCCAGGGATGCCCTTTTCAAGGAACGATTGTGCGTCTCAGCTAAGGGAGAGTGGGGTTTTTCCAAAACGCATAGATACGGCTTCATTATATGAAAAGCAGCTGAGATCTGAATGTTTGGGACCCGCCCCTCAAGTGTCTCTGCTCCACTTTTTCACCATCTATGTAACTGCCGTGGCTTCCATGGTTAAAAATATAAACAGGGAGAGGAACGGAGAGGGATGGTTGCAGAGGAAGTCAGAAGCAGCAGGACTGTAGGCTAACAGGGATCGATAGCGCAAATTCCTATCCCTTACTCGTTGCTCAAGTTGAGGGAGGAAAGTCCAGAGCAGATGGTGCTAGATCACTTTGATCAAGAGAAACAGCAACAGGGCCCATTTAGTGATTTCCTTTTGAGACTCAGGAGAGAGCTGGGAGAAAGTCTCATTGGTTCAGCCATCAGGGCCAAAAGGAAGAAAGTGCAGGAAAGGGGCAGGAAGAACCTAGGTGTGGGTATGCTGCTTGAAAGGTGAAGCAAACATGCCTGAGCAGCTTCCTCTTGTCCCATAACGTCCCAGGCTTCCCAAGAATGGCTCTGAGGGGACCCCTGGCATTACTTTTGGGCATGTCTCCCTGTCCGAGACAGAGGCCACCTTTTGGACTCTTCCTTGAAGTCAGGTCGCCTCCCCCTGATAGGACCCCTACAGAGAACCCCTTGTTCTACTCTTGACTGTACCCTTTTATTGCTGCCCCTAGTTTGGGGCCCTCTTCCTTGACTTCAGCCTTGCCTAACTGCCAGAGGGTGGGAGCAGGAACAGGCCCGGGCCCATCAGTTGCTGCAGCTGCTGCACCAGCTCCCAAGCCCCTGGGCAAAGACTGGGATGGGCCCCAACAGGCAGAGTGTGTGGCACTGTGCCGAGGGGGAAAGGTGGGGCAGGCCCGTTGGGATCTGCTCCCCAAAGACAAGTCCTAGCCCACAGTCATGAGCCTGGAATTGGGGAGTGGAGGGAAGGAAAAACACACCCAGGAAAGGCTGGTTCCAGAGTCAGGTGTATGTATCTTAGTGGGGGATGTCGAGGAAGAGCTTCTCCAGAGATTCGTGGAGGGGAGGTGGTAGGCTTTTACAACCCTGCAGTTTCCTGGGTAGTCCTCCTTGGATCTGGACCCTTGTGTTGTTCTCATAGTCACTTCCTGGCAGGGGTACTCACAAGACCCCTTTGCTTAGGACCTGTGCTTAGCTATACCCAAAGAGGCCTCATGGGTCTGGCCTATTTTCTCTGGGAAGGTTTTTCCCAGTGAGCAACTGAGCCCCTGTATACCAGCATCTCCCATCTTTCCTGCTAGGCCTGCCTCAAAAGAAACTAAACATCTCTGACTTTTTTCAACTTGGTGTTTGGGTTTTTTGTTGTTGTTGTTGATCATGTTTTTAATGCTATGGTAGGCATAAAATAGATGTTCAGAGAGTATCTGTAAAAGAGACTGCATCTGACTAGCCAAGTTCTCGTTTTGTGTTGAGGTAGTCTCATTAGCCCAGAATGGGTTTCAGTTTGCTATGTAGCCAAAGATGGCCTTGAATTCCTGATCCTCCAATTCCCAATGCTATATTACTAGTGTGTGATACCTTACCCAATTTATGAGGTCCTGAGGGTTGAACCCAGAGTTTCCAACGTGCTAGGTAAGCAATCTACCAGCTCCCTGTAATCCTCTTTTCTCAGGGAGCCCATTAAGGTAGACTGTGACCTTTGGCAAGTAGAAAAGCTTGGGGATCCCTGGATTTATGCTGCGGAAGTAGCGACACCAACAACCTCTTCTCTCCTCTCAGGCACCTGTATCAAGTGCAACAAAGGCATCTACGGGCAGAGCAATGCCTGCCAGGCCCTAGACAGCCTCTACCATACCCAGTGCTTTGTCTGCTGCTCCTGTGGTAAGTGCACCTGCCACTCAGTCACACACCAGACACCTGCAAAAATGCTGTGAAGATCTAGAGGAGACTATGTGTCTTCGTTTGATCCTAGGGTGTCTGGAGGCCCAGAGCTTTTCTCTCCTTTTCCCACCCCGACGCTACCTGGCTTCCCTTCCCCCCTGCTGTGTCTGCTTTCTGAAGTCCATCCTCCCCGGCTGGTTGAGCCTCCTTCCCCTCTCCTCTCCTTCTTTCTTGTGCCTCCCTACTGGCCCAGGCTGGACTCCCGCCCAGCCCTCCTTGGTGGGGTTTGGTCTTGGGCAGCAGAGTTGCCTGGGGAGACAGTGAAAGACTGGAATGTGGGAAGGGCGGGGTATGGGCTGGGGGAAGTGCGAAGCTGTGGGGGGTATATAGGGGGGTTTTCTCTTGGCTGGTCAGAGTTCAGCCACCTCACTAGAGTGGAGGCCACCGGGCCATGCCAAGCTGATGACATCACACTCCAGGAATGCCCGCTGCTGCTGTTAGTTCAGGAGGCCCTCCATGGGGTGCTCCCAGCAGCCTTAACTCCCCCCACCACGCCCTCCTGCACCTCTCTCATTATCCCTTCCTCACTGCTTATCCATTCTGATTCTTTGCTAAACCTTTAATCTGCCATCTCTCCCAGTCTGACTCCAGCACTCAGCTTTTCTCTTCTGCCCCCAGTTTCTTCCTGGGTCTCTCTCCAGGCTGAGCTGGTTGTCCTGTTTTTCAGGGCCTCTTCTGGATATGCCTTCTCTTTTCTTCCCCTGCGTCATAAGTTTCTGACTGGAAGTGGAGATTTTAATGGAAAAGAGGCAAAAAAGTGTGTGTGGGGAATTGTTCACTCTTCACCCGTTCTCTTTCTTCCTTCATCCTTGACCATTTAGATACTGTGAATTGGTTTCCTGGTGTTGGTTCAAAAGGAAATGGTCCTGCCTTGCAGCTCGCCAAAATTTCCAGGCTGCTGAGACTCTGAGGACTTTAGGTCCCTCCCAGCTCAGGAAGTAGCCCGGTAAAGCGGGAATGGAAACGATTCGCTCACGAATAAAGAAAGCCCTTTATTTCCTGCAGTAACTCCAGGATATCCTGACCAACATAAGGGCTGTCCCTGGCTGAGACAGAGACTCCCAAGTTGGAAGCCCCAAAGGTCAAGCAAGGCCTGTTAGAAAATGATTCTGTGTATGCAAATTACATAACACCTAGCTCAGGGCTCTTTACCAGGTTGGTCTTGGAAAGGTAAGGATTACCAACAACTGTTTTAGTTACAGGAACTGGAACAGCAGTGAACAGAGCACAGGAGTTATTTGACTGAAGAGAGGAAAGCAAACTGGATTTTTATCCAATGGGATTATTTGGGGGCAGCGTCTTTTGTAGCCCAAGCTGACCTCAAACTCTCCATCCTCCTGCCGCAGTCTTGCAGGTGTTGGAAGTCTAGGCATGTACTATCATGTCAAGCTCAGATGGGATTTTTTGGTGGGGAGGAAGAAAGAACAGATAGTAGTTAAGAGGAAAAGCTCTAAGCGCCTGCGTGTCACTGGGCAGCAGGGACCAGAGGGCAGGCCTGTGGGCCTGTGTCTGGGTTCTACGCTAGTTCCAGCCCCGCTAGTTCCAGCCCCGTCTCTGTCACTTCTAGGAAGGACTTTGCGCTGCAAGGCTTTCTACAGCGTCAACGGCTCTGTCTACTGTGAGGAAGATTATCTGGTGAGTGAAGGTTGATAGACACAGAATTGGTTCTCACCTTGGGGCCTTCTTTTTGGTGACCCATTGAGATTTCATTCATTCATTTCAACCAACAGTCCCCTTTTGTCTCTTCTGTAGTTTTCAGGGTTTCAGGAGGCAGCTGAGAAATGCTGTGTCTGTGGTCACTTAATTTTGGAAAAGGTAAGGAATGTGCCTTCAGTTGAGACTGGAAAGCCATGGGCCCGAGGGGTACAGTCAGGGCCTAAATTGATACTGAGAGAAGGTTGGGGAGAGAGAGCCCATGGATAAATCACACGCTTGTCATTCCTCCCCAGAGCAGCTGTTCACAATGTCATCCCTCTGCCTGTCACCCGAGTCTGTGATCCCTGTCCTATCCTGGGCTTCTGTGAGCCAACCCCACCTTGACTATGCAGGCACAGCCAGAGTTTCCAAGCTGCTCTTGTTGCGATTATGTGGAACTCAGTTTTCTTTCCTTTACAAAAACTGCAGCAGCCTGTACCTTTGGCCTTGGTGGGCGGAGCCTGGGAAATCCCAGAGCGAAGCAAGAAAAGGTTGAAGCAATCCAGGATGATTCCCAAAGTCACCCTTAGCCCTCCACAGGGACACCCAGTGCCCTCTGATTACACACACACACACACACACACACACACACACACACACACACACACAAAATAATCTTTTAAAGTACTAACATACTTCTAGGAGGGGTTGGAAAGGAACGTAATGGGTAGCTGCAGAACCAAGACTAGAAGGAAACTGACTGATCCTCCTCTCACTCCATGAGCCAGATCCTACAGGCAATGGGGAAGTCTTATCACCCAGGCTGCTTCCGGTGCATCGTGTGTAACAAGTGCCTGGATGGCGTCCCCTTCACTGTGGACTTCTCCAACCAGGTGTACTGTGTCACTGACTATCACAAGTGAGTCCAGCCCTGGGGTTGTGATGTGGGCCTGGGCCCAGGCGTCTTCCCCAAACTCAGCTCGTTACCATCTTCTCTCTTTCAGAAATTATGCCCCGAAGTGTGCGGCCTGTGGACAGCCCATCCTCCCCTCAGAGGTCAGTGTGTTAAGTTGTGCCGGGCAGCCAGTGCTGCTGCCTCTGAGAGTGGGGACTCGCCTGGCCTCCCTGGGGAAGTGGTGGTGCTAAGGAATGTACGTTCTGCAAAAATTCCCGTGTGACTCTGCTCTTAGGGTCAGCGTCCTGACCCTAACATCCGGGCCCAGACATGTCTGATAGCTTCTCTGGGCCCAAGTTCCCTATCTTCTGTTCCATTCCAGAGGAGGAGGCATTCTTTGGGATCAAGGCCACTAGATCCCAGAGCAGGGACTGGAAAAGGGTGAAAGAATCCTCCGGTTGGTAGGACAAGGTCCAGAGTGATTTAAACTGTGTGTAGAAGTGTTCCTGTGAGAGAAGCCAAAAGCCAGTGCTGGTTCACTGACTGGACCTCTTTGTCCTCAGCTCTGCCTACCCCAGCCTCTTTCCCTTCCCTCAGCCCCTCTCCACCCTCAACCTGGGAGTAGGTATGACTGCTATGCAGAGGGAGAGTTTCACATACGGGGCATGACCTTCCCGGGCAGTGCCGTGACTGGAGGAAGAAAGTTCTAGGATTTGCAAAAAGCTTCTCAACACTCTGTGATCATATCAGACTGTAGAGAGACCTTTGTGTGATCTTCCTGTTGAGTCAGGAGGAATCCTGCAGGGAGGGGTAACAAGTTGGGGATGTCATGACTGTTCTCTGTTTTCAGGGCTGTGAAGACATTGTGAGGGTGATATCCATGGATCGGGATTATCACTTTGAGTGCTACCACTGCGAGGTAAGTGTTAGGGTCCAGAGGTGTTGAAGGAGACCTGCAATTGGGAGGAATTGTTCGGTCCTAGAGCAACCATGCATCCACGGAAAAGAGATAGAATACAGAAAATCAGGGGCAATGTGACCCTGTCCTAGCCGCTTGTCCTCTGGTTGTTTAGACCTTTCTGAATCTGGTTTCCCTGCATCAAGATTCCTAGGACTGGAGACTCCTGGTAACTGCTAGAAATAGGCCTATTATTTCTGTAGCAGCAGCGACACCTGGTGTCTAGAAGTGTTTTCTCAGGATTTCATTTCCATTCTTTTTGCCCTTTTGCACGTGCCCATGCCCCTGACAATCAATCCTTCTTCCAATAGTCATTAGGAGTCTAGTATTGAGCAGGACAGACTCAAGGTGTCTCAGGGTCTCAGCTGAGGTGAACGAGGTGATTTCTTCCCTAGGATTGCCGCATGCAGCTGAGCGATGAAGAAGGTTGCTGCTGTTTCCCTCTGGATGGGCACTTGCTCTGCCATGGCTGTCACATGCAACGACTCAGTGCCCGACAGCCCTCAGCCAACTACATCTGAGCTGCTGCCAATGCCGCTGTTGAGAAATTCCTCTGGCCAGCTAAGGCAAGGAATGTACTCTGGAATCCTGGGAAAGAGTCCTCTGGGGAGGCCTGGGGGCCAGAGACCCAAAGATCATAACATTCCAAATGGACTGTGGAGGAGGAGCCTTCTGATTGCCAAGAGGGCTCATTGGCCTTCCACATGCATGGCCTGTGCTGTAGCTTATGCTCAGACACAAACATGCAGGCTCCAGTACTTTCTGAACATCAGATTCTGGTGTTCATTTCCAATGTATGTTTGTATATAAGTCAAGCAATGTTCTGGCGTCGATCACAGGAGAGAACATCACAGGAGTTTCCCCACTCTGTTGGACCTCACTAATGGGGTCAGACACGAAGTCAGCCAGGCATTACCACAATAGCCTATCTTTCTCTGGACTTTATAAATAGTGAGTTGTTCCTTCTCTCTAAGGACTAGGAAAGCTCCTCATCCCACAGCTGGAAACGGAACCAGCTGTGGGTGAGCCTGCTGCCTGTATTGCCTGTTTCTCAGGGACTCTTGTGGGCCTGGAGAGGTGAAGTGGAGCCTGTACTTTGGTTGCTGTTTTGCTCAGCTGAGTGTAATGAGGTCTCCAGGTACAGAACTTGCCGGGTGGGATGTCTAGAAAGCTTCAGGCTATTACCACTCCCAGGTTTAAGTGCACTAAGCCCTTTAGCTCAGCTTGTGTTTTTGTATGTGGATACATTCATTCATGTGTATGCTCGTGCACCCCCATTTCTACACACACACTGTTATTCCTTTTTTCTCAGGTGACTTTTACACTTAGTTTTCTAGCAATAACTTACCACTCAGTACTTTCCACTCTTCAGAGAGATTCTGGATTGCATCCGCTTCAGCCCCAGAACTCAGGCTTGGGGAGCTAGAGACCACAAAACACTTGATTTGACTTGGTTCTAATTGATTGGATAGAAATTTGAACATCTTAATCTACATGTCTTACAAACAGTTTGCTGAAAACTTCCTGGCTGAAAGTTCAGTTCACTTGATGACCAGTTTGCCAAAAGCTCAATTCCCTCTGGAGTGTTTTATATCTATTTAGGCACTCTTGACTTGTCACGTGTTGAGTATTTCAATGACTTATATCTGTTCATCCAAGAGGATTTCAGAGTTATTAGTAACATAAATTTATCAAATTTGCAGCACTTTGTAAATGATGAAACTGTTTCATGTCTTTATGGATGGATTTTCCTATATTACCTACTTTTCAAACACTTTTTTAAAAAAAAGTTTAAAGTGTCTAGCAATAAATAAAATTGACAACGATTGTGTTTTTTCTTGCATTTCTTTATTTGGTATTCTTTTATAAGCTAGATGCCTTGAAAAATGCAATGGAGTCTAAGATGGTTTTGATACTTTGGCCTGACTTTTACAGTCTTACTGGGAAAATGCTTTAAATCACAAGCAAGTGACATTATAGAAATAAGGACATGAGTCCCACTTTTGGAGATTCTTCTCAAGTTACCATGCCAGATAGGACCTCTCGTGTGACAAGAGTTCAGATTCATAACTGAGTGCCAGCTGGGGGAAATGCATATTTTTGGAGAGATAAATGTCCTGAAATTGGATTGCTTGTTCCACAGCTGAGACTGCTTCTGAGCTATTATAAATGAAAGTACAAATGCCTTGTAGCTTGGGAAGCATTCTGTCTCACCAGGCTAGGGAAATCAGACAGGCTGGTATAGCTTTATGCCCATTTTTAAAAGTGTGTGTGTATGTGTGTGTGTGTACTTGCTATGATACACATGTGGAGGTCAGAGGACAACTTGTGGAAATTGATTCTCTAATACCATGTGGATTCCAAGGATTGAACTCAGGTTGTCATGTTTGGCAACAAGTGCCTTTCTTTACCCGCTGAGTTATCTCTATCTGGTTCTATCTTTTGCCCTGGAGTCTTGTCCACAGTAATTGTGGCCTCCCTCTGTTTGTATTGCAACTGGCTCATTCCTTTCCAGGTCTATAGTAATACTGTCCCAACCCTGGAGTTCCCAAAGCTGTTCTTGACAGTTGGGCTACTCTTCCAAGAAAAAATAAATATTAACAGGTTTAGCAGGGTAGACTATAGCTGGAGAGTAATTGCAACCACTCCATGTCAGTGACAGGCTCCCAAGTGTACCCTGCATCACACACAAGCTTCCTTTCTTTTTACTGGAAAATCATATCTTTATAATTTTCATTCTCTTCTTTCTCTCTCTAACATTTAGTTATCTTGTGTGTGTATGTGTATACCATGAATGTATGGAAGGACAGCTTGAGGTGGAGACTCTCCTTGTACTATGTGAGTTCTGGGGATTGAAAAGTTATCAGGCTTGGCAGCAAACACCTTTACCTGCTGGGCCATCTGTGCCCATACCTCTTTAAATTCCTATTTAATATTTGCAATTGCTAGTGGCTCATGAAATGATATCACAGTACAGCAAATGATAGAACTTATTTGGCCAATTGATCAATCAATTTTTATATTAGCATGAGGTAGAGAAGGGAAGAATAGATGAATTAAGATCCTTGACCTGATGAAAGTTCAGAAGGATGAGACTTGGACAGCAGTCCTCGATTCTATTCTAGACAACTCTGGTACCGAGGACCCAGATACATGTTAACAAGACTTAAAACAGTCTTATGGCACATACCTATAGTTTCAGTATTCAGGATTTGAAAAAAGAGCCAGCCTTATTTTAAAAGGGGCAAGGGCGGGTGACAGATAGCTTCTTAAGTAAAGGCCCCTCTTGATGGCAACCTAATATCACACCCAAGTTCTGATCTCTGGGAGGCCACATGTTAGAAGAAAGAAACAAAATTCCAAAAGTTGTCCTCTGACCTCCACTGGCATACATGCCACTGTTCTCTCTCTCTCTTTTTGTCAATCTCTCTGTCACAAATAAATGTTTTGAAAGGGAGTGCAGAGATGACTGAGTAGGTGGGGCACACTTGATGACCATAAAAGAATGGATTGGGTGGCTAGCATCTGTAATCCCAGCATTCTTTTTTTAAATTTTTGTATTATTTATTCAGTTGTGCGTGTGTGTACATGTGTGCATGTATGCGTGTGTGTAGAACCATGGAGGAATTCGGGAACCACCATGGACCCCCTCCACCTCCTCCTTGTTTACTCTTCCTCGGGATTCACAGACTCCGCCCTACCAGGACCAGAAGTGCAGGCTGCCCCTGCTTCCGCCCCACGTCTATTCGTGGGATCTGGGATCCGAACTCAGGACTTTCCGCCTGCAAGGCAGAGGCTTAACCCCTGAGCCACCTCTCCAGCCCCCCAGCATTCTTATTACAAGTATACAAAGTAGAGACATCAAGAGAGACCCTGACTAAAGGTGGAAGGAGAGAACTGACTCCCAAAAGTTATTCTCTGATTACACATGCACTGTGCATAAATGGAGGTTAGAGGAAAACCTTTATGTGTTCTTTGTCTTCCTACCTTGTTGGAGCCTGGGTCTGTTCACTACTGCTGCTAAATCAGCCTTCTACCTCTGGATATTCTATGGTCCCCACCTCGAAGTCCCACAGGTATGTAGGGGTTTACAGTGTTTGCAACACTGCCCAGCTTTTATGTGGATCTGGGGACAGGAACTCTGTGGCCAGACTTGTGCACTAAGCACCTCACCTGCTGAGCCAGCCCCCCCCAAAAACCTTTTATTTAGCAGTATGTTTTAGAAGAGCCCATACCCTAAAGCTGGCCTGATCATTCAGATTTCTGGTGGCAGTTCCATAAGGGTTTGATCAATCAGTCCTCTCTCTGACCTTGCACACTGGGTCTTTGCTATGCCAGTCACATACTGGGCGTCCTTGAAATATTCTCAGGGTCAGTGTGATGACTCAGTAGGAAAAGAGACTTGCTGCTGCTTCTGTTAACCTGAGTTTAATCCCCAGAACTCATGTGGGAGGAGAGACACACAAGTTGTCTTTGATCTTCATATGCCAGGTGCGCCCACACAAAGACACACAAGATAAATATATGTTAAACAAACAATAGCCACCCTCAGCTTTGGTCATAAAAAGACTGTGCCTTGGCCTCGAGCATAAGAGCAGACTGTTAGGCTGGGCATGGTGGTCCATACCTGAGCATAAGAACAGATTGTTAGGCTGGGCATGGTGGTCCATGCCTGTCGCCCATCCTGGTCTACAGAAAGACCCTGTCTTAAAATGAAAATGAGGGCGGTCATGTAGCTTAGTTGGTAGAGTGCTTGTCTCAAAACAGGAAGCCTGGGAGTGCCTGCTCCACACTGCTGTGATCTCAATGCTTGGGAAGTAAAGCAGAAGGTCATTCTTGACTACATAGAGAACTGGAGGACAGCCTAGGCTACATGACATCCTCTCTCTCCTCTCTTTCTTTCTGGCCCTATCTTAAAAATAAAATGGCTATTTGTGGCTAATGACTATCTACTATCATAGGCAGATTGATCCAATTTCTATGTCTCAGTGATATTTGGTGTCACTTAATTGAACCCAGGCAGATCTGGGACCTGTGGCTTCAGTCTCTCATGCTGAGATTTCAGGTGTGTCTCACTACCTCCAGCTTGCCAATTCCATTCACTGTGGATTGAATGGAATTATTTTGCCTCCAATCTTACTTGAAAGGATGGCGTTTGACCACTTGAAAGGAACCGTGGATCCTTATAATGAGGGAGGGGTAGGTGGAATAGCTACTAAAAGGCACTGAAAACTGGAGAAAAATGGGGTTTGATTTTAGATATTCCACTCATACATCGTTTCTGAACAAAGAAATAAAAACTCCGAGTGAGAATGTGACTTGCCTAAGGTCACACAGCTAGATAATGCCGTTACAAATTTTGAAGGGTGATGAGGGCAATTTCCCCTCTTCCCTTCCACTTATCATGGCGACACCTCAAATAAGCTATACGGGTTTATTTGTCACTATAAAGAAAGAACTTCATTATGATAATCAGGCAGAAACACAAGCAGCAACACTGAAAAGTTGCTTTTGGTTTGTCATGGTTACTGTTAAGGTTAACTCTAGCCAAAGTATCCTCAGGACTTTAGAAGCAAAGGACATGTATTACCAGAGGGTTGGTGCTCTTGAAGAGGTCACAGTCTAGCCAGGAAAACATATACATAAAACAACTTGAGATCATAAGTAACATATCAACAAAGGCCAAGTAATTGATTGCTACAAATAAGATCTAATGTTTTTCAGGAATGCTCGACTTACCTGAAGATCAGAAGTCAACAGACTGAATCCTGACTCCAAATGCACTGAGTTTGTACACAAGGAGTCTTGCCATTATTGTTACTATTGATGCTGAGAATTGAATCTAGAGTCTTGCATACAAAGTATGAAGTCTACCACTGAGTCACTTAGCTAGACTCTGTGTCTGAGCTGGTGTGTTAGGAGGAGGGAGGTGATTCTGGGGATATAATCTAAGACCCAATGCATATGAAACACATATTCTACCACTTAAACTATACCACACTCCCCCAGGCTGGCTTGCTCTCTCTCTCTGTCTCTGTCTCTCTCTCTCTTTCTTTCTTTCTTTCTTTTCTCTCCCTCTCCCTTCCCCTTCCTCCCTTCCCCCTCCTCCTCCTCCTCCTTCTTCTGACATTGCACATTCTAAGCACTCATTCCACCACTTAGCTCTATTCCCAGTCCTTTATTTCTTTTCTTTTTCTTTTTTGTGTGCATGTGTGAGTGCATATGTTCATGTAAACGTGTTGTGTGTGTGTGTGTGTGTGTGTGTGTGTGTGTGTGTGTGTGTGTATCAGACAGTACTATTGTGCCTTTGAAAGCCCAAGAGTGGCTTTGGGAATCATCCTGGATTGTTTTAACAACTCCTTGCTTTGCTCTGGGGTTTCTAGATTCCATCTTCCAGGGCCTGAAGTGCCAGCTGCAGCCATTTCTGCCTGGCATTTTTTATATGGGATCTGGAATCCAAACTCAAGGCAGAGGCTTAACTGCTGAGCAATTTCTCTAGCCTCCTCTTCTTCTTCCCTTCCTCTTCCCACTTCTCCTCTCCTTCTTTCTCCCCCTTCCTGCACCATTATTTTTTTTTAAGCATTTTTTTATTATTATTATTATTTATTCAACTGTGTGCATGTGCGTGTGTATGTGCGCGCGCGTGTGTGTATCTGTGTGTGCGTGTGTCTGTGTATGTGTAGAACCACGGACGAATTCGCGAACCACCATGGACGCCTCCATCTCCTTCTGCCCCGGGATTCACAGGCTCCGCCCTACCAGGACCAGAAGCGCAGGCCGCCCTGCTTCTGCCTGGCGTCTATACGTGGGATCTGGGATCCGAACTCGGGACCTTCCGCCTGCAAGGCGGAGGCTTAACCCCTGAGCCACCTCTCCAGCCCCGTTCAATTCTATTTTTAAAAAATACTATTAATTAGAATCCTCGTTGAAAAGAGGAAATGCCAACTGATAAATGAGAAAGGAATGGCATAATTGGAAAACAGCATTTTGTAAACTCTAATAAAATTATTGATTCTGGCAACAATTTTTTTAAGTTCTCCTGCTATCTCTTAATGGGGTGAGAACGCAGTGTGTGATGTGTGTACATGTGTAAATGTACATGTATGAGTGTACACAGTATGAGTGTACATGTGTAAATGCACACACATATGACAGTGCAGGACAACATGCAAGTATTGTTCCTTCTTTTCTATTCTGTTTGAGACTGGCTCTCCTCACTGCTGCTGTTGAGTCAAGCTAGCTGGCTTACAGACCTGCTTACACTCTTGGACCTTCTCTAGTTGCCACCTCCTTTCTTGTAGGTGTTCAGAAATTTCTGCTGCTTACATCACTGTGTCCAGGGTTCACCTGGGATGTGAGGATGCAAAGTACTGTCCTCATGCTTGTTGCTTATGTGACAAGCACTTTACCTGCTGAGCCATCCTCCCAGCCCACTGTTTTTGTTTGCTTGTTTGTTTGTTTTTAACTTGGGTTCCAATTTGATTGAACTCCAGTTGTCAGGCTTGCATAGCAAGTGCTTTTATTGCTAAGCCCTCTTGCTGGCCCAGGAATAGACCGTTAATTGACATTAGCACACAACAAACAAACAAGCAAAAAACCAAGCAAACAGATGATTTGGGTATGGTAACGCTCAGTTATAATCTCAATAGTTAGGAGGCTGAGACAGGAGAATTTTGATTTTGAGGCTAGCCTGAGCTATATAACCTAGCGATTTAGAAAGTAGGTACCAAAGTAACACCTGATACTTCACATGACTTATAGTTTTTTTGTGTGTGTGTGTTTGGTGTTTTTTGTTTGTTTTTGGACAGGGTCTGGCTATATAGCCTACACTTGTCTGGAATTCATGCTCCTCCTCCTCCCTCTCCTAAATGCTAAAGATTACAAGTATGAGCCTGTAATTATGGTTTTATTCTTTCATTTGTTTGAGACAGACTCCATCTCTGAAATACTGGCCTAGAATTCTCTATGTGGCTCACGCTGTCTAGATCTCTCAGCCTCCTGACTGCTGGGATCACAGACACGCACCACCTCAGGCTCCAGTTTACACTCTTAAGGCTGCAAATGTATCTTGTTGGAGAAAGTATCGCCCACTTCCTGGGATCATTCTCAGCATGACTAATGTTCGACTAGTTCTGTTGTAATGCAGATATAAACTACTGCATATTTTAGCTGTTTCTTACCACCCAAAGTAAATATTAGCTATGATTTGTAGTTTACGGAAATACTAAAGAAAGAAAGGCAAACCAAAGTACAACAGGAGGAAGTAACAGAACAAATCTAGAAGGTGAGGCATTCTGCAGGCAACTGGCCAGTGTGCTTTAATAAGGCAGTATGAGCTTTTCTCTTTTACAATAAAGGAGTGTTTTGTTTTGCTGTTAGTGTATGGGTGTGTGTGCGCCTGTGTGCCCTTACGAGTGGTGTGCACACGTGCAGTTCAGGAAAACTTACCAGGAGCTGGTTTTTCCTCCCTCCACTATGTGGGCTCCAGGAATCAAATTCAGGTTACCATGTTTGCAGGGCGCCTTTACCTGCTGAGCCATCTCTCTGGCCCCATGGAATTATCATTTCAAAAGTGGCAGGGCATGGCAGCTTGTACCTATAATCTCAACATTGGGAGATGGAAGCAGGAGGATCAAGACTAGACTGAATTACTTAATGAGAGATATTTGAGCATCCATCAGAAACACTTGAATATGGACATAGAATTACAGGAGGTGAAATTAACAGAGATGGAAAGTGAAAATCAGATCTGGGCATGGTGTCACACACCTGTAATCCAAGCACTTGAGGGGGGGTAGAAGCAGGAGGATCAGAAGTGTAGGATCATCCTTGGTTGTATAGTAAGTTCAAGGACGGACGAACTCTGGGGTTTGAAGGTAAAATGTCCCCATTAGACTCTTGTATCTGAGCTTTCGGTTCCCGGTTTGTGGCGCTGTTTGGGAAGGTTGTAGTACTTTGAGGTGGAACCAGACTGGAGGAATTCCATCACTAAGGGCGGAACTGGAGGTTTGATTGCCCAGTCCATCTCCTGTTTACTCCTTTTCCTGAGTATGAGATGAGTTGCCAACCTTCTTTTTTTTGAAATTTATTTATTTATTTATTATTTATTCAATTGTGCATGTATGCGTGTGTGCCCATGTGTATGTATGTATGTGTGTGTGTGTGTGTGTGTGTATAGAACCACGGACGAATTCGGGAACCACCATGGACTGCCTCTACCTCCTCGTTTACTCTGTCCCGGGATTCACAGACTTCGCCCTACCAGGACCAGAAATACAGGTCGCCCCCGCTTCCACCTGGCGTCTATACGTGGGGTCTAGGATCCGAACTCAGGACCTTCTGCCTGCAAGGCAGAGGCTTAACCCCTGAGCTACCTCTCCAGCCCAGAAAAAATAAAAATTATTAACAACAAACAGGTTTCCAAATTGCAAGCACACAATATGTGAGTATTTATGAAGCAAAATATATGAAAGAATATACACTACTGAGTGTGGTAGCCCACACTATAATCCCAAGTGTTCAGGAGTCAGAGGCAAGAAGATTGTGAGTTTGAAGCCAATGAGATTCTGCCTCAAAACTAACAAACAAAAACTATTGCCAACAGATAGTGGAGCCTGTTGCTCCAGGGTTCAGAGTAAAGGAAGCAGTGGAATGACAGTCTTCTGATTATTCAAAAAAATTCTTGAAACTCTAATTTTCATATACAGTAGCTAGATGATGAAGAAGGGGGGGTGTGTGTGCATACACTTACCATGACACATGTGTAGAAATCAGACACCTTTTGGAAGACAGTTTTCTCCTCTCTTTCTGTCATACTGAGGCAGGATTAGAGCAGCCATGCTGGGATGGGTCTCTCAAGGTCTTTGGAATTCCTGAAAGCCATCCCCCACTGCTGGAATCACCCTGAGGGAACACTCCTGCTGAGGAACTGACTCCAATCCTCCCAGAGATAAGATGGCCAACTTCCCCATGAAGTGATTATGGAGATGAGCTCTCCATATCAAACAACTTGATGTCTAGCCCACATGGGCCCAAGAGCAACTGGGTTGGGCTTCGATGGGAATTAACCAATGGGAAAAAGCCAGTTTCCCCAGGCTTGTCTAGGTGTATAAATATACCTAGCCCTGGCAACCATCTTTGGCGATCTAGCCCCTCATGGCCCTCTAGTGCCATGAGTCTGTTTCTAGCTGCCGACTTCTCTTGGAGGCTCCCTAGCCCCTCATGGCACTCCAATGCCATGGGTCTGTTTCTTGTTCCTTGCTCCTCATGAATTCCATGCGTAGGCACTGTGAGTTCTCATGGGCTCCCTAGCCCCTCATGGCACTCCACGTCTGGAGTCTGTGATTCCAACCTTTCTCTTTACTAATAAACTCTACCTTAATTCTCTACACGTGTCCTGGTTTCAATCTTTGACTCCGGAACACAAGAACCCTACAACATTGGGAGGGCCAAAACCGTTTTCCCTGCAACAATACTTTGCGTTCCAGGCTCCCTAACTCACTAGCTTCTGGAGACTTCAGTCTCTCTTTCCCATCTCACCACAGGGTGATAGGATTACAGATATATTGCAACTGGGTGATTAGTGTACCTGCATGCCTGCTCTCCTCCTCTCCACCCATTTCTCTCCTAGATACTATATTTTATTATATACATCAATCAATCATGGTGCATGTGAAGGTCAGAGAACAACTTGGGGAAGTCAATTCTCTCCTTCTGCCATACGATCTCGGGGGATTGAACTCAGGTTGCCAAGTTTCTATGTAAGATCTGTACCCACCAAGCCATTTCACTGGCCTGATTGGTGCTCTTTGTCTTCTGTATTCCTGTCTTGGTTTGTCATAGTCTCCATCACTCTGCCTAGTGCATACCTGCCTAACTCTTACAGATTTTTAGGTGAGTAACTTCTGATTTAGATGATTCTGATAGGTTTCCATACAGACTTCCAGTATTAGTTACTTAAAGAAGCCAATAAATTAGTTTTGAAATGCTGCTCACCCCCAAATATTAATTCCAGTATCATCTGGGCCTGATTTTTTTTTTTTTTTTACTAAGGGAGACCAGTAGTGAGAAACTTAGATGTAATAATCTCCTTAGCTATTGTGGATGCATACTATAAATTTGCTGAATGAAATTTCTCTTTGGTAAATAGATTATAGAAAGTCTGTGCCAACTTCAAGGTTTTTTTTTTGTTGTTGTTGTTACGAGAGCTTAATCTTAGGGGCATGGCATGATTCAGCGAATAAATTTCCCTTTGAATTTTTTTGTATGTGTGTCTATATGTATTTCTTGTGTATGTCTGTCTGTATCAGAAGGCCCTGTGTGTGTACTTGTGGAAGTACCAAGGGTAACTTCAGGAATTACTCTAGATTATGCTACCTCCTCTTTGTTTTGCTCTGGAGTTTTCCAAATCTCCATCTTCCAGGACCAGGAGGGCAGACTGCCACCATTTCCACCTGGAGTTTTTACTTGGTATCTGAGATCCAAACTCAGGACCTTCGAGGTACAAGCTTAACCCCTGAACCATCTCTCCCCATCCAGTAAATTTGTCCTTTGGATGTTCTGTTTCTTCCAACAGTTTTAAAGGAGAAAAATCTCTTTTGTATGCAGCGTGGTATACAACAGTGCCACTTTATTATTTGTTTATTTTGAGTGTGTGTGGGGAGTATTCTATGTCCCTGTGCAAGATCAAGGGTGACTTTGGGAATCATCCTGGATTGCTTTTACCTCCTTCTTGCTTAGCTCTGGGATTTCCCAGGCTCTGCCTACCAGGGCCAGAAGTGCAGGCTGCCATCGGTTTTCTGCCTGGCATTTTTATGTGGGACCTGGGATCCAAACTCAAGACCTTTTGCTTGTGAGGCAAAGTTTTAACTTCTGAGCCATCTGTCCAGCCCGTCACCATCAATTTAAAATCTAGGGACACACTTTCATCAACGTCACATGTGCTTCATACATTCTGTGGTTATAACAAGAAATGTACATGTTTTGTTTCCTATCTAGCTTTTCAAAATGGACCTAGCTTTCCTCTCCTGAATCGATTTCCTTTAGTCTCATATTGGCAAAAATTTGTTTCAACCTGTCCTGTTTTTGAGTCAAGTCTCTTCCTTTCTCTTTAAGAACTAACATTTCCTATCAGATTTAGTTCATACACTAGCTCTATGGATTCTCAGAGTCTTTCTTCCATTTTATATCACAAGTTTCTGTGAAGAAGACAGGCAGCCCTGGAGTTGTAAGGGTTAGAGCTCCAAGCCCTCTTGGAAGTCTTTAGTAATTGCAAAAAAACGGCACATTATGAACATTTGTTCTGAAATTTTCATCTGATGTCATGGGTTGATTGCATATTTTCTTTATCTTCTTGTTTTCTTCTCAAAATCATGTCCTCACAATGGACAGGGAATTTTCAAGCTTAATCATCAATCGTTGTCACTCTGAATGCTTCATTTTCTACTGAACACCCTTGAAAGTAATTCTAAAATCTATTGACTACATGTACAATTTCTTATCTCCGAAACTAGCTCCTCGGTGTACAATATATTTAAATACCTTCCAAGTGCTAGGACTTATTTTTTTCAAGAATTTTGGAATATTCAGTTTTGGTCAGCTGTGGTTCGGAGAACTATTTTTTGTTATTGTTTATTTGAGGCAGGGTTTCAGGGAGTCTAGGTGGGCCTGGAACTGGGGGCGATTCTTTTGTTTTATTCTCCTGAGTGGTGGGAGGTCTGAGTACCACACTGGCCTGCAAACTATTTTAATGTCACGGCTTTCCAGTTACATATTTAAAGCCCATATTTTTCATGTGAGAATACATTCTCCTGAAAGGCTCCATTACTATCATAAATAGAATACTAAACACTTACCTGGAATCTCTGTCTCTAGAACAGCATTTGGTTGCCTGACTGAATGTGGGAGGCAAAGTGACTCAAGATTCTTGTAAATTTCCATTCTTCTCTGTAATTTTAAACAATGAAGCAAAGAATGGTCAGGTCTGAAAGGTTAATCAGTCTTTCTCTGAGATTCCCATTTGCATTTTTTTATCGCCAAGTTTAAAAGACATATTCATAAACACTTAATTTTTTTAATTTTCTTTAAACTTTACTTAGTGTGTGTGTGTGTGTGTCCCCATGGAAGACCAGTGGTGACTTAAGAAATCATCCTGGATTGCTTCTATCTCCTCGCTTCACTCTGCAATTGCAAAAAACCATTTCTGCCTAGCTTTTTTTTTTTTTTTTTTTTAACATGGGACCTGGGATTTGAACTCAGGAACTTCTGCTTTTGAGGTGGAGTATTAACACCTGAGCCATCTCTCCAGATCCACGAACACTTTTAGAAGACTTGATGAAGAGCAACGACTTTAAAACATTCACTGGAGAGTGAAGGCCATCCTAGCTTATCATTCTTCCCCCTACCCCTGTTTCCTATCCTTACATGCTCACTTAAGTATATTCTTGGTTTCATCACTAAAGAGCACCTAAGAAGTTGCTGGGTTTTCAATTTGGCATAGTGAAATGAATGTTCCCAATGACAGACAGGCCAGTCAGGACCAAGCATTCTATGGAACAAATAAAACAATTTAAGATATTAGCACTGTGGGGGTGTTCAAAAAGTCATTCTTTCGCCAATCAGTGCTTCTGTATCTTGCACACTAGATACTTTGGGATAATGTAGGAAGCACTTCCCGAATGCAAATCCAAACAAATTAAGGCTTTAGACATTTCATATTACCCCTCACCAACAAAGAGAGATGAACTCCAAAAAGTGAATTATTGATATGAGTAATGGCATGTAGGAATTGAAAAATAATTATGGTGAATAACAGGTAGCAGACAAAAGAAGAGAATGATTTTATTTGATTCCATTTACATAAGATTCTAGAAAGTGCCAAAGTAATCTACGGAGCCTACAGATCAGTGATTGGTTAAAGACTGGAGAGTCTAGAGGAAAATGACAAAAGGTACAACTATATCTTTACTTTTACTTTAATTAAACCTTTTATTTAAGTATTTTGGGGGCTGGAGAGATGGCTCAGGGGTTAAGTCTCTGTCTCACCAGCAGGTCCTGAGTTCGGATCCCAGTTCCCACATAAAATATGCCAGGCAGAAATCGTGGTGGCCTGCACTTCCGGCCCTGGTGGGCAGAGTGGGAAATCCCAGAGCAAGCAAAAAGGAGGAAGAAGCCATTCAGGATGATTCCCAAAGTCACCCTTGATCCTCCACACATAGTGGCCTCTTGTTGCAAAGGTTCTTGTGTTTGGAGTCCAAGAGTGAAACCAGAACACTCATAGAAGATTAAGGTGGAGTTTATTATAGGAGAGAAAGAACAAACTCACAGACTCCAGATGTGAAGTGCCATGCGGGGCAGGCGCCCTGGAGAACTCATGGACTCCAAGCATGGAATCCATGCGAGGCAAAGAGCTAAAAACAACTCACAGACTCCACAAGTGGAGTGCCTTGAGGGGCAGGTGCCAAAGATGGCTGCCAAGGTCTGGACTATTTATATACTTAAGAGGTGGAGGGGGGAGAGAGAGAAGAAGAAGGAGGAAGAGGAGGAGGAGGAGGAGGAGGAGGAGGAGGAGGAGGAGGAGGAGGAGGAGGAGGAGGAGGAGGAGGAGGAGGAGGAGGAGGAGGAGGAGGAGGAGGAGGAGGAGGAGGAGGAGGAGGAGGAGGAGGAGGAGGAGGAGGAGGAGGAGGAGGAGGAGGAGGAGGAGAAGAAGAAGAAGAAGAAGAAGAGGAGAAATGTTTTTTTCTCTTAGTTAGCTCACATTGGGACCCAATTCAGTTGATCTGGGGCCCACTCTGTGGTGGGGTTGTTTCTTTAAAGGAAAACTAATCTCCTTATCCTTTCACGGGCAAAAGGTTGGGGGAAGTTGGTAAATTGGTAAAGGGTATGTTTCTTCAGGGTAATCCCGGCAGTGGAGGATGACCTTCAAAGACCTTCAGAGATATCCCAGCATGATTGCTCTAAACCTACCTTACTCTGACACACATAATCAATCAATCAAATAAAAAATATTTTTGATGGAAAGAAAAAGAGAACAGACACACACATGTCACACAACATGCATTGCGTGTGGAAACCAAAGGACAACTTTCCAAAGTCTGTTCTGTCCTGAATCATCTTACCAGCCCTATTTTTATTTTTTAATTTAATTATTTACTTGGGAGGTAAAGAGAGGAAGATGAAGAATTCAAAATCAACTTCAGTCTATATTGTAAATTCGATGCTGCCCTAGACTCCATAGAAATCTGTTTAGAGAGAAGGAGACAGACAGACAGACAGACAGACAGACAGACAGACAGACAGACAGACAAGGCTCAGGGGTTGAGACTCTGCCTCTCAAGCAGAAGGTCCTGAGTTTGGATCCCAGGTCCCATGTTAAAAAAAAATGTCAGGAAGAAACAGTGGCAGCTTGTAGTTCTGACCCTGGTGGGCAGAGCCTGGGAAATCCCAGAGCAAAGCAAAAAGGAGATAGAAACAATTCAGGATGCTTCCCAAAGTCATCCTTGGTCCTTCATAGGGACACACAGTGCCCTCTAATACACACGCACAAAAATAAGTAAAGTTTAAAAAAAGATACAAAACTATATTATTTTTAGTACTAGAGATGGAATCCTCACACATGCCTGGCAAGCACTGTACTCAGTGAAGTAACTTACATCCCTGATTCTCCTCAGTGATTTGCATCCTCAGTGATTTTTTAAAAATTAATTTATTCAGTGTGAGTGTTTGAGTTCAAATGCTCACCAGGACCCAATACAGGGAGATGTCTCAGTGGGTAAAGCACTTGCCTCATAAGCAGGACCCGTGTTTGAATGCCCACATGTAAAGCTGTCAGTGGCAGCACATATCAGTAACCTCAGAATTGGCCTAGCACAGGCAGCCGTGGACAGTAAAAAAAAAGACCCTGTCTCAAACAAGACAGACCTCCAGCGTACACACACAGACACAATCACAATCCTTCACATTAGGAGTCCTGTGCCCTCTTGTACCTAAAAGATTCCCTCCATTTGTTGTGCTTCATCCATTCTAAGTGATCTAATATTTTCCTCTTTCCTTTCAGGCCCAGTGAAAATAAGATTTATTCCAGTCTTTCGTATCTGCATTTTGCAGAAGAAAAAAAATCTGTACTCTCAAGTTTTCCTTGTATTTATAATCTAAACTGTTCTTTTGACACCTATTTGCTGCCTTGTATTATTCACTTTTCATATGCCTATGTCTTCTCAACTCTACTATGAACTTCTTTGGGGTAGGTACTGGGTCATATTTATCTTTGTGTCTCTCCCAAGGCACTTAATGAATGCTTAATAAATGTCAGTTTCGCACAGCTCACTTTTGTAGTCTTTCCAACACGTTTTCTCAGCCATTGTCTCATTTGATCATTACATCAACGCTGTGATAGTGGAGGAACTAGAATATATTATTTCCTCCTTTTGACAGATAAGGACTAGGAAACCCAAGGTCACAGGGCTGGTTAGAGATTAATTGTATATGAAGGGCTGGTCCAGCTCAAGGTTTCTCACCACAGTGTCCGCCATTCTCCCTGAAAGCAGGTTTCTGTGTGATTTCAGGTCTGCGTGAAGCTCAGAGCTGCTGGGCTCAGCTTTGTAGTTCTCTATGCCAGAACCTGACAAGTCTGGGGGCTGAGACTTCAGTCGGTTTTTGATCAGCTCTCAGTCACAAAATATGCTTGCTATTTTGTTCCAAGTGCTGTTTGTCAGTGACATTATGCCTGATATTTAATGATGCAGTACTGCAGAACTGAGGAAGCATAAAAGATTTTTAAAAGCCTTGGAAAATGACAGCACTCTAGCATGAAACATGTAGCAATTGATGAGCTGACCAAGGCACACAGTTTCTGCACTGGATACTTTTGCCCTGTGTACACTAACAGATGTACATTGACAGAATTGTTTGGAGGTCAGAGACAACTTTCAATTTTTCAAATATATTTTGTGTGTATGAGTGTGTGTGTGTAATCCAAGGGCATTATGTGTCCCTGTGAAGGATCAAGGGTGACTTCGGAACCATCCTGTATTGCTTCTACCTCCTTTGTTTCTCTCTGCGATTTCCCAGGCTCTGCCCACCCGGGCTGGAAGTGCAGGCCACCGCCCTTTCCACCTGGCATTTTTTACATGGGACCTGGGATAGGAATTCCGGCTTCAAAACTCCATTCAGTGCCCAGGTGCCTTTATCTAGTGAACCATCTGACCAGCTCCTGCTCATAAAAACCGCAGGCCTCTGCTCCACCCCTATCAGCTTCTCTGATGCAAAGGACTTGATAACTTCGAAGCAGTTTATTTACTATAAATCTTTAAAAAAATTTTTTTTAATAGGTGTGTTTCACCACACTGCTGGCTTCGAACTCCTTCCTGCCTCGGCTTCCGGAGGGAGGATGACAGGTGAGTGCCGCCACTCCTGGTGAGGGGCGGGTTTGGAGTAGGTGGAGGACGAGGACCATCAGCAAGCAGGCTGTGGGCCACCGGGCGAGGCCTCCCAGCCGAGCGAGCGAGGACCACGGGCATCTGGGCTCTCGCGCGGCTCCCTTTGGGAAAGGCTTTGGGCGCCTCAGTTTTCCTCTCTGGGTACTGGGTATGATGGTAGCTTCCCAGAGGACGCCGGGAAAAAACAACTGAGGTCAGACAAGGTCAACTCGAGGCCGTGAGCTGCCGTTACCATTTTCCCGGCGTCGACGTCACCTCCTTCCCAACGGCGCAAAGAGGTCGGTGGCGCCCGCGCTCCTACGGCGCCCGGGTCCGCGCGCTCCCGGAGGGGGCGGGGCCCGCCGTTCCCGCCGCACGCGGCCCCGCCCCGCAGGCCCCGCCCCCGCCGGCCTCGGCGCGCAGGCCCCGCCCCCGCCGGCCCCGCCCCGCCCGCCGGCTTCGGCGCGCAGGCCCCCGCGCGAGCGACCGGACCGCGAGCCCGCCGCGGGAAGAGGGGCGGCCCGGTCGCCCCCCAGCTCGGCCGCGGACGCCGCCCTCGCCCTTGGGAATCCTTGGCCGCCCAGACAGAAGGGAAGTCGGCGCCGGAGAGCCCGTTCTGCATTTTGATTCATCTCGGGCCTCGTAAGGGTCACCTCTTGTGAAAATACCTGTAAAATCAATTTATCGTTCGGTGCAGCGTGTAAAGACAACGCGGAGCGTTTTAAAAGCCGCCTGAGTCAGAACATTTAAATGCTTGGGTCCCCGGAGCAGCGTTTTAACACGTCTAAGTGCAGAGGGTGGAGAGTCGAGCCTGGTTGCCGCCGCCGTTCACGCCCAGTAGCATTTTAAAAGGGTGAAAAGCGCCGGTCGAAAACCCAAATGGGCAGTTGCTCCGTGGAAGGAACGGCTGCCGTGTTGAAACTGGGGTCGGCCCTCACTTCCGGGTGCGAATTTTCCTGCAAAACTTTTATCTGCCGGCCTAGATAGCCGGGAAACTGAGTTGGTAAAACACTGAGCTTAACTAAATAGTAGCTTTTGTTGACAAGTCTATTGTGCTGTTAATTCTTAATGTTTCATCCAAGCAAGAAACATTATCTCGGTTTTGCAGGTGGAAAAAAAAAAAGTTTTGACACTGGAAAAACATTTCTTTGAAATCCCCACGGAAACAATGGTGCGAGCTGCAGATGAAGGCCCAGCATTCTGCCTCCTCAGGCGCGTCCTATTCTAGACCGTGTTACAAAACAAATGAGTAGTTGCTTTGATGTTTCACATAAAGTGAGCCACTAAACCAAAGCTCTGTGAACGTGGTGTTAAATCCCAAGAACAGTCAATGTGGGAGGCTCAGCTGCCCTTTGGAGTTTGACTCCAGTGGAGCAAGAACGTTAAAAAAAAATGTCAAGGACAGTTTTTGTCTTCTGAGTTTAAATTGTTATCTTTACTGCCCCTCAGCGTTGCTGTCATTCTTTTCAGTGTACTCCGCGGTCGCGATATCCACAGCTCAAGTTAGTCTCAGCTGCGTTGGCCACACCTTCGCAGTTGTCTGTGGCACTGACCTCTGTTGTCAGCCGTTCTGTCCTGGGTTTTCTTTCCTTATGCTGTTGGCTGGAAAACATTAATTGTTCAAGTGGGGTGATTCTGTTAATGACCAAGTTACCAACAGCTCTTCAACAGACTTTCATCCCCCCTTTTCCCAGGTTACTCATAACATGAAAGCAACAGTTCCATTTTAGCATCAAAGTAATGGTGATAGTGAAAGGGAATCTTCCTGATTAGACCATAGTGAACTGGAGAAGTTTTTTTTTTTTTTTTTTTCCTTTTTATAAACAGCCAATTTGGGGGTAGTGTAGAACAAATGCAGACATTTTTGTGCTTGGAATGCAAACATTCTAGCATTTGTAAGTCTGTCCCTAAAACCTATCTAAGAGCTTGGGAACAAGATGTAGCCTGTCTCTATTAGCATATCTAAGATCCCTGTGGACAAGCAACTCGAGCCCAGGCTAACTTCACCTGGCTGTTTCTTCATATTTTCTTTCATTTGGTTCCACACAGATAAAAACACCAAGAAAACAAAATGGCATCCGGAGATTTCTGCAAGCCTGGAGAAGGGATGGAAATCCTTCAACAAGGTAAGGGTAGATATTTGCAAAAGGGTTCATGACTTTTCCAGTGAGATCTTAGCTAGACAAGAATAATCAGAAGGATTCATAATGTCCAAGAGAATGGCTTCTCTAATCAAGCTGTTGCTTAGTCTCTAACAGCACATGGATGAGAGTCCACATTTCTTGGGAAAGTGGAATACTTGGAGATTCTTGAACATGCCCCTATTTGGAAGCAGATTATACCAACTCCTGTTCATGTTAGTTCAGTGTCTACTTGTGTTAAGACGCTAGAAACAGTATGTTCTGCTCCCGTGTTATATTAGTGGCTAACCAGTTCCTTAAGTCTTATCTCTTAAATATTTTGCTTTCTTTCCATGTTTTGAATCCTTTCTGTATTTTACATCCACCAAGGACTTACAGCTCTGTTTTAACTACTTTTTAATTGATTTTTTTCAATATTTTATAAGGGAAAGAAAAACAGAGACAGATTCCTTTATTGCGTTTTTGTTTTTGTTTTTTTGAGAGGGGTTTAATATAGCCCAGACTGACCTCCAGCCTGCTATGCAGCTGAGAATGACCTTGAGCCTCTTATTCTCCTTCCTCTAACTTCCAAGTGCTACAATTACTAATGTGTACTGCTGCATTCAATTTTAGGTCCATGACAGATTTGCTATTCTCTAAATGAAGTTTGGGAGGAAAGGGACCCCAGAAGTTAAACCTGTGCCTTGAAAGCAGAGGTTCCTAAATTCGAATTCCAGATGCTGTGTAAAAATGCTAGGTAGAAATGGTAGTGGCCTGTATTTCCCACCCTGGAAGGTGGAGTCTGGGAAACTCTAGAGTACAACAAAGTGGTAGAAAAATGGGAGGGTAATTCCCAAAATCACCCTTGAAACTCCCTAGGCACACAGTGCCCTCTGATTCACACAGACACGCACATAGACACCTTTGCAAAAAATGAATAAAATAAAAATAAGCCTGGGCATGATGATCCAAGGAATAAACACTTGCGTATATGTCAAGTACTAGTGAAAAACCCCAGCAGGAAAGATGTGGAAAGAAAGCTCCTTGAGTAAATAGACTGACTAGAGAACCCCAGCTTCTTATACATTTTCTTATACTTGTGCTGGTTTGTATCCACATGGGTTACTTAGCTGTACTTACAATGAGAAAATTCCAAGTGATCAGTTATTTTTTCTTGCTTCTACCTTTTTTGTCTTGCTTATGCGAGTGAGATCAGATCCAAAGTTGAAACCGTACATATTTGTCCCTCTGTTTTCCTCCTCTTTCCTTGAGAGCCCTAGTGATCTGGGCCAGGCATGGTGTCATATGCCTGTAATCACAGCACTCAGATGACCAAGATAGGAGGATCCCAAGTTCAAGGCTTACCTGGGGTACTTCAGAGAAACATTGTCTTAAAAACAAAACAAAACAAAAAAAAAAAACAAGTGGAGAGTGGGGCTGGTGAGATGGCTCAGTGAGTTAAAGTGCTTGCCACATAAACTCGATGGCTTGACTTTGATGTTGGAACCCATGTAAATAGCTAGATGTAATAGCATGAATCTGTAATCCCTGTGTACTTATAGTGGGAGGCGGAGACAGGAAAATCTCCTGGAAGCTCGTGGGTCAACTAGCCTTGAGTACGCATCATGGTAGAAATGGGAAAGGGGACTCTGCTTTAACAAGGTGGAAGGTGAGAATTGACTTACTCCTGAGGTTGTCCTCTGACCTCCCATGCACATGTACCTACACTGAATCAAACGCACACTCACACTTTAATTTTCATTGATATTCATTTCCCTTTGAGAAATATATAAAATAAATGTCACTTCTAGTTTGTGATTTCTGTTTTGTGACCGAGTCCTGTGGGTAACCCAGGCTTTCCTGCAGGCCAGGTTGGCTTAAATTCATGATCCTCCTGTTCAGTGCTGAGATTACAAGCATGTGCCACAACACCCACCTATTTGTTTTGTGAGAGCATTTCACTGTTTGCCTAGCTGACTCCAAACTCTTGGGCTCAAAGGTTCCTCCTGCTTCATTCAGCCTCTTGACTTGCTAGGACTATAGGAGTGTGCCAGTGTACCTTGCTTACATGTTTTGCTTTTTAAACCATATTAGCTCTAGATAACTTTCCTGGCCTGGAGAAATGGCTCAGAAGGACCTGAGTTCTGAAACTGGGTCCCAAGTAAAAACTCAAGGTGGAAATGGTGACAGCTTTCAAGAGCCTGGAAAATCCCAGGGTGAAGCAAAACAAGGAGGTAGAAACAATTCAGAATGACTCCCAAAGTCACCCTTAGTCACACTGTGGGATACACAGTGCCCTCTGACACACACACACACACACACACACACACACACACACACACACACACAAAACAAAAAAACTAAAAGCCAAAGTTTTTTAGAAGTGAGTTTAAGCTATGCTCAATTATATAAAGAAACAGTCCATGCCTATTTGTTTTTGTTCCCTTAAGTGTGTACCAAGCAGTTTCCTCCTTGTAACCTGAGTGAAGAGGACCTATTACAGAACCCACATTTCAGCAAGCTGTTGCTTAGTCTTTCCCAGCATATGGATGAGAGCGGCTTAAGCCTCACCCTGGCGAAGGAGCAGGCTCAGGTAAAGCTCCTGGGAGAAGAGATAACAGGAGGAAGGTCTTTGAAAAGAGAGAGAAAGACTCTTATGGATTTTTTTTTTCCTATTTTGTTTCTAGGCATGGAATGAAGTTCGACTGCATAAAACAGCTTGGCTGAGGTCTGAAATTCTACAAAGAGTCATCCAGGAACTGCTTGTGGACTACTATGTAAAGACACAAGACACAAATTTAACTCCAGAAGACAAAAAGGTGAGGCCAAAGAGATGAGGAAGGTGTCAGTTAAACTTTAGAATCATCAGGCTGCCCAGACACAGGGCATGATGGTTTTCCCATCTCTGGTAAGGCTGAGGCAGGCGGAGATTAAGTACAAGCATTTGACATCAGCCTAGAAAGCGTAGTGAGACCATATAGGAAGAAAGGGAAAGGGAAAGAGGAAAAGAGAAAGAGAGCTGGAGGGAGGTAGGAGGCGAGACTTTCAGTTTAGGAGTTTACTAAGAATGGGATGATGGGAGTGGAAGTGGAAGAGTAGAAGTTTATGGTGACTTCTTTTTTCTTTTTATTCTCTCTCCCTCAGTTTCATGAGACACTTGAACAGCGGCTGCTTGTGACTGAACTGACACAGCTCTTAGGTCCTAACCAGGAGAAGGCGAGGCCGTCACTGCTAGGACTAGAGAAGGCGGATCTTCTGGAGCTCATGCCACCCTCACAGGTAGGAGTGGGCAGATACTAAGATCAAAAGGTGGAATGGTTTCATTTCTTCTGTATCTTTAATTTTTTATTTATTTTGCATTTATTATGTAGACAGGCATGTGCATTCTGCAGCACATCTGTGGGGAGGTTAGAGGACAACTTTTGAGAGTCGGTTCTCTCCTACTATGTGGGTTTCAGGGATGGAGCTGAGGTTGTCAGGCTTGGTGCCAAGTACCTTTGCATCTAGCCCCTCTTGACTCGTTTTCATGTATCTGTTGGCAAGGTCTTCCTAGTTCTAACAATATTCATACCTTGCTTCTGTGGCCATAGGATTTTGTGTGGATGAGAACTCGACTCCAACTAGAAGTGGAGAAGCAGCTCAAGAAGAAGTGCTTCACGTTGCTATGCTACCACGACCCCAGTTCAGGTGAGCGCTCTGTCCTGCTCATCACTGCCTGTAGGGGTCCATGGCTTGTGCTTCAGCCTCCCAAATATTGGGATTATGGGCATGTGCTCTTTGGAGAATAATGTATATATAGACTTTAGAGTCAGAAGTCTTACTTGTTTGCATTCCTGGAGGTAGAATAAAAACAAAAGCTTTGTAAGGACTTCTTTTAGCCATCACAGTGCTGAGCAGGAACGTTCTGCTCCAGGGAAAGACAAACTTCTTCACAAGGAAAGAATGACTAAAGGGGGGGTGCATATATATTTCCCCACATTTTTATTTTTGTGACCTAAGAATGCAGAGCCTGGGGTAAGAGGTCTCAGTGGGTAAAGATGCCTGTGTGCAAACTTGTTGACCTGAGTTCCATCCTCAGAGCCCACAAGTGGAATGAAGAACTTACTTCCAAAAGTTGTCCTGTGACCTCCATGTGTGCGCTTGTTCTCCCCTGACCCCAACCAAATAAAATGAAATTAAGTCACTGGAAATTTAAAAGAAAAAAGAATGCAAGGCTGCCCAGCTGTCAGAAGCCGAAGCTAGAGGATTGCTTGAGTTCAAGGCCTTAGCTGCACAGTGAGTTCCTCGCCAGCCTGGGCTGTAGAGTGAGGATATAACTGTAAGAGCCGGACACTGGAAGAAAAGTGGGAGCAGGCACCACTCAGAAAGATGGATGTTTTGGACAGTTTTCCTTTTAGTCCCCTGTCTCTTTGACCAGATAGTGACAGTGAAATGCTGAAGGCTGCAAAGGTGTGGAAGCTGGCAGAGGTCCTGGCAGGAGAGAAGCAGCAGTGCCTGGATTCCAAGAGCCATCACAAAGAGCAACTGGTGTTGCTGGAGAAGAAGAGTGCCACCTACTCCCAGGTCTGTGGGGTCAGCCCGATGCTTCGCCCCGCCCTGCGGCTGGAGGGGAGGTGTTTAGGGAAGCTGAAGATTTTGGACTTGCTCTGCTTTCTCTTATGTTGCTCATTGTCAGCTTGTCTGTCCTCCCCTGGGCTCAGGTGCTTCTCCGCTGCCTCACCTTACTGCAGAGACTTCTTCAGGAGCACCGGCTGAAAACTCAGTCGGAGCTGGACCGCATTAACGCCCAGTACTTGGAAGTCAAGTGCAGTGCCATGATCCTAAAGCTGAGGTGACTGCCCGTCTTCCTCATTTTGTTTTCACTGTACACAGGACCTGATGGGACCCGGTAATTGTCCAGAAAAGTATTAGCTTTGTTTTTAAATTACCTCAAGGCTTTCAATCTCTTGAGCCTTTATTTTACAACCTCTTAAATAGGGACTTCTTTGTGATCATGGCCCTGGGATTCCGAGTGATGTTTATTCCAGTTCGGCTTAGCCCATACCTCCACTGTGGCCAAGCACTGCATCTGTTCCTAACTCTGCCTTTGTGACATTTCTTCTTTCCCTCTGTCAGGATGGAGGAGCTGAAGGTTTTGTCTGACACTTACACTGCTGAGAAAGTGGAAGTTCATCATGTTATTAGGGATCGTTTGGAGAGAGCCGTTCGTCTGCAAGAGCAGGACATGGAGAAGTCGCGCCAGGTCCTGAACACCTATGAGGTCCTGGGAGAGGAGTTTGACAGGCTGGTGAAGGAGTACACCCAACTCAAGCAGGCCACTGAGAACAAGCGCTGGGCCCTCCAGGAGTTCAGCAAGGCCTGTCGCTGAGCTGAGTGTTGACTAAGTCAGGAAGCACAGCCTGTGTAGAGCCATCGGCCTCTTCTTTTCCTGTTAAGGGGCCACCTCCACTTCGAGCCACCTACACTACAAAAGGGTGTGGAGACCATTTACCAGGCACCCTCCTGTTTTCCTCCTTGTTTACAGTGAACTAGGTATCTTCTGAGAAATAACAACTCTCAGGTTTGTATAGTTTCATGCATCGATGCTTGTCAATGTCATCGTTTTATAGTATTTTATTCTAAATAAAGTGGCAATATATTTTTATGTCTTAAGATTTTAGTCATTTTCCTTGGAAGTCTGTGTGAGTAAGAGGAAGAACTATGGATCCAAATACAGACAGATCTATAACACTTGCCCAAAGGATAGGAGGTAGAAGTGCGACCCACCCTCACTGAGTCCTAAGAGTCTTCCAAGAGAGTAGAAGTGGATGAAACTGGGGTTTACTCCAAAGAACTACAGTCTCCAGAGGGGTCTCAGGTGCTCAGGAACATAAGAAACTTGTCACCATGGCTGTCAATGGAGCAATTCTAAAGTGGCCTGGTACCTCAGCTATAGGAAGGGCTCACATGGCTTGAGGAACTGCACATCTCTCCTAAGGCAGAGGGGAGATACCACCCCAAAGAACGGAATTCTATGTTCTGAGAACAAGGCAGGGATCTTGTTGCTGTGAGCAGAGGACAGAACAAGGGCAGAAGGCCTCTTCAGAACTCAATTCAGCTCAGCCACTTTTCACAGTCTTAGACTGGCATGGAATTCTGCTAAGAGTAAATGATGGTGCGGACTGACATGAGAAGAGTTAAGGCCTTGGACTTTTTTTTTTTTTTTTTTTTAATTTATTCAACTGTGCGCATGTGTGTGTATATGTGCGTGCGTGTGTCTGTGTGCGTGTGGAACCACGGATGAATTCGCAAACCACCATGGACGCCTCCACCTCCTTCTGCCCCGGGATTCACAAGCTCCGCCCTACCAGGACCAGAAACGCAGGCCGCCCCCACCTCCGCCTGGCGTCTATACGTGGGATCTGGGATCCGAACTCAGGACCTTCCGCCTGGAAAGCGGAGGCTTAACCCCTGAGCCACCTCTCCAGCCCCCTTGGACTTTTTTTTGAGAGAGAATGAGCAGGTTCACGCGTGCGACTGTGTAGGAGCTCCATGTTGCTGTCAGAAGACAAGTTTTAGAAGTCTCTCTGCTGTGAGCTCAGGGGTCAAACAGGTCTGTGTTTGCATGCAGTTACCTTTACCTCTGAACCATCTCACTGGCCCAAAGTCTTAGACTTGGTCTTTTTGTAAACAGTGCTGAATGCTGTTTTTGATTCACATGAAATGAACTGTGTGGATATGTATGTGTTTCAATGTGTAGCATGTGTGCATATATGTGCAAGAGCAGACTCAGGTGACCACAGAGACCAGAAGAAAATGTCAGGTGTCCTGTTTTATTACTGTGCCTTATTATTATTATTATTATTTGGCTTCACTCTGGGATTTCACAGGCTCTGGTGGGTTGGAAGCTGCCATTTCTGTGTGGCACTTTTACATGGGACCTGGGATCTGAGCTCCAGCTCTGTGCCATATTCTTTTTTTAAACTTTATTTATTGTGGTGTGTGTGTGTGTGTGTATCAGAGGGCACTGTATGTCCCTGCGGAGAACCAAAGATCATTTCTAGAATCATCTCAGATTGCTTCTACCTCCTTCTTTTATCTCTCTCCTGCATTTCCCAGGCTCTATCCACCAGGGCCAGAAGTGCAGGCCACCGCCTTTCCTCTTGGCATTTTCTATAGGGGACCTGGTCCTTCTGCTTGTGAGACAGAATATTAACCCCTGAGCCATCTCTCCAGCCCATATTTTTTTGAGACAGGGTCTTTCCATGAGCCTGGAGCTAAGCCTGGCCCCAGCAAACCCCAGTGATCCTCCTGCCTCCAATTCCACAGCACTTTGGTTCCTTGCATACCTGCAGCCACACCTAGCTCTTCACTTGCGTGCTCATATGGAACTCAGGTTGTCATGGTTGTGTAGCAAGCCTTCTGATCCACTGAGTCATATTTGCAGCCTCCAAAATGAACAACTTTCTCCTACACATAACTTTTTAGAAATGATTTTTCAAATCTATAAAAAAATGGAAAGAATAGAATAAATACCAGCATACTTTTAATCTATGTTTGAGAATTGATAGTATTTTGTTTTTCTTGCTGTCTCTTCTTTCCTCCTTTTCTCTCTTTAAAGATTCAGACATAGGGCTAGAGAGAGGCTCTTCTTTACAAGCAGGACCTGAGTTCGGTCCTAGGTCCTACATAAAAACTCGAGGTGGAAGCAGTGGCCTGCACTTCCTGCTTTGGTGGGCAGAGCCTGGGAAATCCCAGAGCGAAGCAAAAAGGAGGTAGAAATGATTCAGGATGATTCCCTGGTCCTTGGCCCTCCACAGGGACACACAGTGCTCTCTGATAAACACAGAAACACACAGACACACACACACACAAGCAAGCATGCACCCCTCCACAAATTTTTTTAAGAATAAAAAGATTCAGATAAATTACAGACTTCAGCAGAAAACTACTAAAAATTAGGTGACTCCCCTGTGCAACTAATAAAATTATCACACCTAAAAAATTAATTCCATAATGTCTATTATCCAGATCATCAAATTTCTCAATTTTTTTCCTTATCTAAGACCTAATAAAATTTAATGTCTTATACTTAGATGTTAGATTTCATTAATTTTTTTGATGTGTGTGCTTTTGTGTGTATATATGGGGGAAATGTGTCATGGTGCAAAAGTGGAGATCAAATGACAAGGTCTGGTGTAGCTGGCTTGTGAGCATCCACTTGTATCTTCCCCAAAAGAGCACTGGAGTGTATAATCCCAGCACTCAGGAGCCTGACATTAGGGTCACAAGTTTGACATCAGTTTTGGCTATATATCAACACATTAGAAAGAAAAGAAGGAAGGAGGGAAGGAAGGAAAAGAGAAAGAAAAGGAAGGAAGGAAAGAAGAAGGAAGGAAGGAAGGAAGGAAAGAAGGAAGGAAGGAAGGAAAGAAGGAAGGAAAGAAAGAAAAAACAAGAAAAAAAGAAAGAAAGAAAGGGAGAAAGGAAGAAAGAAAGAGAAAGAAAAATGAACAAAACTGCCAACCCTCAGAAGAAAGCAGGAAAGCAGGCAGGCCAGGGGAAATGATCATGAGTACTTGAGGTCCTGCATTCAAATTCTGCGAATCCAAGTAAAAATCAGATGTGTAGTGCATGTGCTGTTATGTTCAACTCCTTTGCTCCCCCCCCCACATCTAGTCTAGTAGCCCAGAACAACCTTCAGTTCAAACCCTCCTATCTCAGCCTATTGTGTGCTGGGATTAAAACCGCATCTGGTTTAATTTTTTTCCGGTTTAAAATTTTTCCTTTGCTCCTTCCTTTTCCCCTTCCTCTTCTTTATCTTCCCTCCCTCCCTTCTTTCCTCCCTCCCTCCCTCCCTCCCTCCCTTCCTTCCTTCCTTCCTTCCTTCCCATGTACTTGAGATTTAATTTAGAGTATTATACATATTAGGCAAGTGATCTATCATCTAACCCTAAAGAACATTTTTCTTTTCTGAGGGTTGGCAGTTTTGTTCATTTTGTTTGTTTGTTTGTTTTTTCAGATCATTCTTTTTTTTCTTATTAATATTCTTTCTTAGTTTTCTTTTTTAAAGCAGTCTCATTACATGGATCAGGCTGTCCTTTAACTTGCAATAATCCTCCTGTCTTTGCTTCTTGAGTACTGGGGTCTTAGGTGTGCACCGCCAAGCCAGGCTACAGAGAATACAATAGCTGGTATTACATACTTCATACTACACAGGTCTAAAACCTCATCAGGCCAGAACATGTCACTGTGAATCATGCTGTTTTGTTGCTTGCTTAAAGCAGTAGCTACCAGACTACCACTATCAGGATTTCTCTAATGTACGAAAGTACTTTCTCTTGGTGGTTAGTGGCATCTGGAGATAAACTTCAAAAATCTCAAAATAGTTCTTTGTGATATTTTTTGTGTTTAATTAGATGCTTATCCTGAACCAAACTAGTTTTTGGGATTTGAAGTACTGTAGCAGAGCAGGGGGGTTGGGCATGGTGCTACATGTCTATAATTCCAGCACTAGGGAAGTAGAGGCAGGAGGATATTGAGCTCAAGCTCAGCCTACATGAGCCTATCTTAATATTCATAGCCTATAAATATTAGGAGACACACAGAAAAGAGGTTAAGAATATGAAGCAGTGTGAAGTGCAAATATCTGTGATTACAATCCATAGAAATGAGTCAGAATCTATAAGGTAGAACCTTAGAAGGAAGGTAAATCTGTTTTAGGCTTTGTTAAAATAAATTTGGGATAGATTTTTTGGAAAAAGCAACTAAGAAAAGAAGAGATGTGTGGAGGCAGAGCCAGGTATGGGAAAATTATGAACAAAGGAAAGCTTTCAGTTACAGTGATCAATATTTGAGAAAAATCTCCCAAAGCTTCAATTGAGACTTTGGAAAACTAGAGTTTAAGTGTTTAGCTTTCTGCTCGCCTGAGGAAATAAAACAGTACCTGAGGCTCTAGAGAGCACCCTAATTTCTTCTAGTTCCAAAATCTCAAGAAAATTGATCATTTGCTTGCAACAGTTCTGCCAAACTTAAGAAACAAACAAGCACACTTTACTGGGGTGAGCGAGATGACCCCGTGAGTGGGTAAAGGCACTCCAGTGTCCTGAGTTGGAGTCTCGGGGCCCACAGGGTTGAAGGAGAGACCCAACTCCTTCTTGCAAGTTGTCCTCTGACCTCCGCACGTGCACCATGGCATGCACACACACATTCTGGGTGAATATTAAAACGTTTTTGTTGAGGGGCTGGACGTAGCTCAGTGGACTCTCATTCACAAGGCCTTAGGTTGGATCTGCAGCCCCACATAAACCCTGCATGGTCAGATTGGGGAGATGGCTCAGTGGGTAAAGTGCTTGTTTGCTATGCAAATGTGGAATTCGGATCCCCAGAACCCATGTAGTGCAGCACATGTCTGTAATCTCAGCATTCCTATGGCAAGATGTGTGATAAAGACAGGAGACTCCTCAGAAGCTTGTGGCCCAGCTAGACCTTCTCTCAAAGTGGAAGACAGGGACCCACAACAGAGGTTACCTCTGATCACCACATGCGTGTGATTCTCTCTCTCTCTCAATTTCTCACGCATAGATTAAAACACAGGTGGTTTTGGTGGCACAGCATTTGGGAAATGGAGGCAAGATCACAAGTTTAGCTCCACAGCAAGTCTGGCTTAAAAAGAAAATGTGTGGGGCTGGAGAGGTGGCTCAGGGGTTAAGCCTCTGCCTTGTAGGCGGAGGGCCCTGAGTTCGGATCCTAGACCCCACGTATAGACGCTGGGCAGAAGCAGAGGCGGCCTGCGTTTCTGGTCCTGGTAGGGCAGAGCCTGTGAATCCCGGGGCAGAGTAAACAAGGAGGAGGTGGAGGTGGTCCTTGGTGGTTCCCGAATTCGCCCGTGGTTCTACACACACACAGACATACACATACATAAACACACATGCACAATTGAATAAATAATAAAAAAAAATCTAAAAAGAAAATGTGTGTGGTGAAAAAAAACAGCTGGGAAGTCTACAACACAGTAAAAACATTGAACCACACCTGCCACGCCCATCATGCTTCACACTCCCTGTCACCTCAATCCACCTCCCCAGAGCAATTAGGAAGAGGTTTAGTGTGGATAGTGCCAGAATGTCTCTGAATATGAATGTGCATAAGCATTGGGCGATATTATCAGGGTATGACTGTGTCATAATTTAACCATTCCCTTCAGGATAGGTGCTTAGATTGTTTCCAACTCTGGATATCATTACATTTACATCCTGTTCAAGTACCTTCGCTTTTTGCTTTTTTAAATATATTATGTCAGTATAGTAATTCAATACATTAGTTATTTCATGGAAAAACAAGTTGATTATTGAGCTTATGAATACAGTTTGGTAGAAAACATTTTCTTTAGAAAAGTTCAATACGTGGACTGGAGAGATGGCTCAAGGGTTAGATTCTGCCTCACAGGAGAAGGATCCCACACAAAAATGACAGGTCTGCACTTTCGGCTCTGGAAGTTGGAATCTGGGAAATCCCAGAACAAAGAAAAAGGAGGTAATAATAGCAATCTGCAATCTAGGATGATTCCTGATGTCACCCTTGGACGGCCACAGGCGCACACACACACACACACACACACACACACACACACACACACAGAGAGAGAGAGAGAGTCCATGGAAAGGGAAGCGTCCCTGAAGGAAACATCGCTGGGGTCTTCTCCCCCTTCACCATCACTGGAGAAGGAAGAGGTGCTCTTTGCCTGTGTGACTCACCTTGTGTGGTGGATGGGGCTTGGAAGGCAGGTGGAAGGGGCCGTGATTCCAGCAGCTGAGATTGAACCAAAGCTGCCCCCTCCTGCTGTGCCAGCGTATGATTTCCTTTCCCTCTCTTCCTTTGCTCGCTTCTGGCATCTGACAAGTCTAGCTGAGACTTTCAGAGACGCAGGAAATCACCTCCAGAACGTGGACTCCTAGCCCACCCATAGGCTCTGGGCTTGTGCACGGAGCTCTCAGAGGTCCCACGGGAGGCTGAGCTGGTGGCGCTGGCAAGACCAGCCCGAGCTATAATCCCAGCGCTTGGGATACTGAGGCAGGAGGATGGCGGCTTTGAGGCTAACTACATACTGAGAATACATTGTCTCGAGATAAAGAAGTAAAGAAGGGAGAGAGGGGTCCACATAAAGGTAGAAGACTGAACCCACTCCACAAAGCTGTCCTCTGATCATAACTCCATCTGATAATAATAAACTAGAAAATATTTTTATGAGAGAGAGAACTCACTTACATGCCTTGGAGTAGAGGTGGAGATTAGAGAACAAAGAATTCAGTCATTTCTTCTACCTGAGCTTCTGTGAACTGAACTCAGGTCCCCAGCATTCTACCTAGTGAGCTAGTTTGACAGACCCAATCATTTTTTTAATTAAAAATGGGGTGTGATGGTGGTGCATGACTATAATCTTAGCACTTGGGAGATGGAGAAAGAAAGATCAGAAATTCAAGGTCATCCTCACTATATATGGAGTTCAGGGCCAGTCTGAGCTATACCTGACTCTGCCTCAAAACAAAACAAAACAAAACAAAACAAAACAAAACAAAAAAAAACAGCAAATGGGCCCAGGGGGATGGCTTGGGTAGTAAAAGCACTTGCTGGACAAGCCCAATAACTTGAATTCAATCCCTGGATCCATGTGAAGGTGGAAGAAGAAAACAGACTCCACATGTGCACCATGGCACACGAACACACACACACAATAAAACAAACATCCCGTTGCTTGTTACCATAAAAAAATTTTTCCTTTTTTTTTTTTTTGTCTGAGACAAGGATTTACTGTATAGCGCAGGCTGCTCTCAAACTTACAATCCTTCTGCCTCAGTTTCTCTAGCACTAGGACTATAGGACATACACTATTACTGGTAAATAACACTTTATAAAAATTTGATTTAATTTTTATGTGCACACATGCTTGTGTGCATGGGTGCCTGGATATGTGTGTCAGATGTCCAAGGATGACTTTGGGAATCACCCTGGATCAGGTTTTGCCTTCCAGGACCAGAAAAGAGCACAGGCGGCTGCCATTCCTACCTGAGGTTTTTACATGGGAGTCAGGATCTGAACTGAGAACCTTCTACTGGTCGAGGCAGAGACTTAACCCCTGAGCCATCTCTCCAATCTGCAAATAACACTTTTTAAGAATAACAACAACAAATTATTTTCTGTTTTGCTTTTTGACACAAGGCTAGCTAGAACCCACTATGTGGCCCAGGCTAGCTTCAAACTCATGGCAATCATCCTGCTTCCACCACCTGAGTATTGGGATTACAGGTGTGAGGGCCCAACCAACAACTGTATCCCAAAACAAAAAAAAAATTTATTGAGAAGAGTGGCGATGTTCGATTTTAAAACTAATCTTCTGGATGCCTAGCTTAATAAAAGAGCTGAATTCTTTTATCTGCTTATCTTTGTGCCGATAGTGGCTCTCATTGAAGTAAATGAAAATCTGGTTCCATTTGTTGACGTAAAAGGTTGTTAGGTACATTTTGGCCCCTTGGATTATGTTCTGAGAAATACTATTGTCAAAGAAAAGTGAGTGACCTTGGAATCAAAATTAGCTTCTTTTTCATTCTGTCTCTTGCACAATTGAAGCAGAACTTTATTCAAGGTAATATATTAATCTGGCCAGAAGTGACAGTAACTGCTGGAGGCTGGGTGGCCACAGAAGTCTACAGAGAAATGAGGTATTGGCTAAGCTCTGAGAAGAAAGGATAGGACCATTGTGATGGCTTGCTGGGTAATGACTCTTGCTGGGCAAACAGGATGATCCAAGTTTCATCCTTGGAACCGATGTAAAGGTGCAAGGAGAAATTTGACTCCATGAAATAGTTTTCTGACTTCCACATATGTGCTGTGTCACAGGTACATCCATACTCATATATCATTCATACACATAAAAAATAGAAGAATACAAAGAATAAAAAAGAAAGGAATAAAGAAGCAGGAAGCACCAGGGAGTTGGCTCAGCAGTGTAAGATCTAATAGCACAATGACAAGGACCAGAGTTTGAATCTCCAGTTTCCAGTAAAAAGCTGGATGGGTGTGGCAGCCCATCTGTAGTTCTTGCCCCCTGAAGATTGAAACCAGGAATCCCCAAACTAAGATGGCTAGCCAGAATAGCCTGTCCTTAAACTCTGGATTTGATTAGGAACCCTGATTCAGAATAAGGTGGAAAAACAATCAAGAGTGGTTTCCAGTATCACTCTTGGGCCTGCACATGCTCAGATGTACACATGCACCCACACAAACACATGAACACATATATACATGAAAATTGAAAAAGAAAAAAAAAAAAAAGAAGCAGAAAGACCAAGAGCACAGCACATGTTTCTAAACATTTTTAAAAATGTTGTCCACGTGAAATAAATATACCCATTTGTTGCATGCAGTTCGCCTGCATGGTTCCTGATAAATCACCATCAAATGGCTTAAGGGAACAAGGGATTTATTTTCTCTTATGATTTTCTTGTTACAGTTCTCAGTCCAGCTTGATGAGAGAGCACACATTAATACCAGGCTGAGGGAACTGGCCACACCATCTCTACATAATGGCTGAGAGAGGGACGATTCTTAGTTGCCAGACCAGCATGTCTGGCAAAGTAGCTGTCTGTATTTTTTTTTGCAGGGCCTAATCCCACCCAGCAAGAGCTGGGCCTTCCCTATCAGCTAACAATCTCCTGCAGGTCTGCTCTGGGCCTAACTCAACTACTAATTCTCTACAAATGTGCCCAAGCTCAAACCCTCAACAGTCAAGTGCCCAATTATGACACCATTCATTACTGAAAATTTTAGAAAGTTTTTTTCCTCACATAATTAATGTCATCTGTATGTACAGATTTGTATAGTCTGTGTCACTTAATTTGAGGATTTATCTTATTTTCTTTGGACATTAATTTTAGTATATATATATTTTTTTATTCAATTGTGTGTGTGTTTATGTATGTGTGTGTGTGTGTGTAGAACCACGGGCGAATTCGGGAACCACCATGGACCGCTCCACTTCCTCCTTGTTTACTTTGTCCCGGGATTCACAGGCTCCGCCCTACCAGGACCAGAAACGCAGGCCGCCTCTGCTTCTGCCCAGTGTCTATACGTGGGGTCTAGGATCCGAACTCAGGGCCCTCCGCCTACAAGGCAGAGGCTTAACCCCTGAGCCATCTCCCCAGCCCCAATTTTAGTATATTTTTGAAATTCATTATTATTGTGGTGGGAGGTGTGTACCACAGGTATTACATGTGGAGTCAGAGGACGTTTCTGGAGTGTGTTCTCTCCTTCCACTTTTTTTTTTTTTTAATTATATCTTTTTTATTTTTTATTTTTTTTTTAATTCCACTCATACAACTTTAACAGGTACACCAGTCCCCTCCCTCCCTCCAACCTCCCACCGGTCTATGCCCCCCTCCTCTCCCCTTCCTTCTCCCTCCCCATCCTCCAGTGCCTCCCCCTCCCATCCCCGGAGCATCCTGCAATGTGCATGCCAGACTCTCCTCTGGGTCCTCCTCTCCAATGAGTTGCAAGGACCCAGTGGCATTTCCCAGAACCTTTTCCTGTGTTCCTTTTAAGCATAGGAACACTACTGTGGCTGTCAATCCCTTGCCTCTATCTCCTTCCACTTTTAAGTGGGTCCTGGGAATTGAATTCAGACTGTTGAGGCTTGTACGGCAAGCACCTTACTGGATGCGCCATCTCACCAGCCCCACAGCATTGAATGCAATGCTTAAGATTTCATTTCACAAATGATCCAAATCACTATTGGATAGTCAACTTGTTTTAATTTTTTTTTAAGTCTACATTACACATATCTTTTAGTCGTCTTCTAGTTTGCGAAGTTTGTCAAGGGCAACTTTCAAGAAGGAAATTGATCTTAAGGTTAAGACCGAAGGCTCTGGAGTCAGTAAGCCTAACTTTGCTGTCACTTAACTACTAAGCCTTGTTCCCTTCATTCATGAGAGAATAATGTACACTTCCACTCTCACAGCATTCTTGTGAAAGTGATTTTCATAGAACTCAACCCAGAAAAATAGCTTAGGCCTGGGCGTAATGCCACATACCTGAAATCTAGCATATCTAGAAGTTGAGGTCAGGAGAAAGCTCTGGGATTTCCGGGCTACTTTGTCTAGACAAAAAAGCAAAACCAAAAGCTTAATGAATATTGGTTGTTCTTATCACATTTTTTTTCTGTTTTGTGTGTGTGTGTGTGTGTGTGTGTGTGTGTGTGTGTGTGTGTGTGTTTTGACAGAGTTTAATTACATAGAGCTGGTTGACTTGGAACTTGATATAGCCCAGGCTGGTCTTGAAGTCACAGTGATCCTCTCTGCCTGTTTCCCAAATCTTTGGATTACAGTCATGCATCATCATACCTGGTTACCACAAATTAAACTCATATACTTAATTATACATATGTATACATATATATTAGCCCGTTTCTGGGCTGTAGTTTGACTCTTTTTGTCTATTCATTATTTTACCAACTACAATTATATGTTAAAGACAAACAACAAAAAGGTTTTCCTTGATTTTCTTCTTTCTTGGGGAGGAAAGAAGAGTTAAGACAGGGTCTCATTAGCTTAGGTTGGTCTGTAACTCCTTATGGAACTGAGTCTAACCTTAAACTTTTGTCTATATCTCCTGAGTTTAAGCACCACAAGGCCAGTTTCTTCTATTTTTGAGTTTGCTTTGCTGTCTCATCTTATTTTTACAAATGAACAGTAGAATTTTTAAAAATCAGGGATGAAGAGAGATGGCTCAAGGATTAAGATGGCTCAAGGACTAAGACTCTGTCTCTCAAGCAGAAGGTCATGAGTTTGGATTCCAGGTCCTGCCTAAAAAAAACACCAGAGATAGTGGCAGCCTGTACTTCAGTGTTGGTGAGTGGAGCCTGGGAAATCCCAGACCAAAGCAAGGAGAAGGAAGAAGCAATCCAAGATGATTCCTGAAGTCACTCTTGGTCTTCCATAGGGACAGAAAGTGCCCTCTAATACACACACACACACACACACATAAAAAGAAATAAAATATTAAAAAAGAATTGTTTAAATCAAGTAACAGAACATTCCATTAGAAATATAAAAGTGAGAAAATAATTTAGTAAGAATTGATATCATTATATGATTTGCTTTTTTTCTTAAAAAATATGGCTTATTTCTCCATTTTTAGGCTTCTATTATATCTTTCAGAAAATTTTTGTAATTTTCTTCATGTAGGTCCCTCGCATTTTCAGTACTTAGAGTTAACTGATATATTTATATATAGTATTACTTTTACTATAGTGAATGATATATTAAGAGTTAGCATGTGCAAGGTATATGGAAAATCTTACAGTCATAACTAATTTCATTATATGAGTTCATGATATAATAATTATTTCTATTCCAGTTTTATTTTTTCAAATATTTATGAAAGAGAGCTAGAGTGAAAGGAGAGAGAGATAAAAAGCAGACAATAACTTTTAAAAGTCAATTCTCTTTTACATAGGGCTCCAGGGATTGAACTCAGCTTGCCAGACTTGCACATAGATTCCTTTAAACAATGAACTGTCTTGGCAGGTCCTCCCTTGTGAAACACTCTTGTGTGGTACAGACTGGCCTCAAAGTTACTACGAAGGGCCACAGGATCTTCAGCAGGCAGTACTTGCTTCCAAGCTAGATAACCTGAGTTCAATCTTCAGAATGCATGTGAAGGTATAAGAAGAGAACAAATTCCATAAAGCTGTCCTCTGACCTCCACATCGATATTGTGTTACATGTGTTTGTGAGCACACATGCATGCAAAGCCCACAGAGACACACACACACATACAATAAATGAAAAAAAAAAGAGAGAGAAGTTATGTAGTTGAAGCTAACCTTGAACTTCTTGCCTCCAGCTCCCAAATTCCGGGATTACAGGCATGCTCCATTATGCCTTTCTTTCATTCTTTATATTATGAATGAAGAGATTGGAAACAGAGGTCATATTCCATATTCAATAAACCAATGAACATTAACATTTTGTCTTCTGGCTCAACAGACAATATTCATAATTATTTGATTGAAATCATTCATTTTGTTAGGAAGCTGAGGATTACTAAGAGCTTTGTATCTGCTAGGCAAACACTACAACACTGAAGTACAACACACATTGGGACTTTCTCTCTCTTTCTCTCTCTTTCTCTCTCTCTCTCCCTTTCTTTGGTTTTCTTTTTTTTTTTTCGATACAGGGTATCCTTATGTAACCCAGGATGTTCTTGAATTTGTAGCAAGCTCCCTATTTCAACCTCCTGAATTGAATCCTGGGAGTACAGGTATGTGTCACACCACACAGCTTTTAATGAATTTACAAAAAACAAAATCAAAAACAAAACAAGGTTTCACATATACCAGCCTGGCCTCAGTTGCTATGTAATCTGGGAATAACTTTCAATTTCTGGCCCTCCTGTTTCTACCTTCTGAGTTCTGAGATTGCAAGCCTGCAGCACCATGCCTTGCTTATGGGGAGCTAGGAACTGAACCCAGGGTTTCATGAGTGCTTAGGAAACCCTCTACCAACCAAGCAACATCTTCAGTCCTTGCCTTTGTGTCTTTGTTTGGGAGACAGGTCTTACAGTCTAGCCAGAGTTACCAGATACCTCGTCTTAAAAAAAAAAAAAAAACCTCTCTCTCTCTCTTTCTTCCATTTCCTCTCTCTGTCTCTACCCTACCCCCATCCTAATATCTAGTCTTGTGCTCATTCTTGGAATAAATATCAACTGGTTATGTTATATAATTATTATGCAAGCATTCCTAAGTATGTAAAGATTTTTACATGTATGCCTATAAGCTATAACTTTGGGGGGGGTGCTATTTTTGACAGGTTTTATATGGGATATGTTCCTGCTTCATACACAAATTGGTAATGTTTCATCTTTTTCTCTGTTCAGAACAGTTCCTGCTTTCTATTCATTTTGGCAGATAAATACTGTGCAATAGAAATGACAAGAGAGGAAATGCAAATTGGCACAGATTATTTTGCCTCAGTGACTTTGCCACTTTGGCAGCTAGAGGAAAGCTCTGATTGCAAAGAATCATCTGGTGCAGTAAGGGAGTCCGGCAGGCCATTATTATGGTGTGGGAGAATGCTGCTGGCCAGGCAGGCACAGAGGTGAGAAGAGGAGGGTCTAACAGGAAGAGAAGGTGGAGGATTACAACTGACTGAGGTGTTTAAACAGAGACAGTAAAAGCAGAGTCAGATATAGCTGAACCTGGACCAAGGAATGCTGGGTGTAAAGATTACCTGAGTGTGGGCATTCCTTCCCTCCAGAAAATCTCTTATGCTCTGGTCTGTTGCCACTGGCTTCTAATGGGAAAAACAAAAAAACAAAAAAACTATTTCTTGTCTGCATTCTTTGGCTTTTTTTTTTTTTTTTTTTTTTTTTTTTTGATACTGTCTTTAGCAAAGGACTAAGTCCCATTGGTATAACAGAGATCCACATGCTTTTGAGAAGAGTCTAGCCCGGAGGGCAGGGCAGTGCATAAGCAAATGTCCCCAGCTTTTAGCACATGGAACCAAGTCTCTGTTTCTCTTTCAGGCCTTTCTTTTTGTTTTTCTACAACTCATCTAGGCAGACCATAGTTGCATGCTTTTATTTATGATATAGAAAAGTAGTGTAGGAAAGACCAGGAAGAGCGATTAGAGAATTATAGAACAGTTGGCACCCTGCTGGTCACATGGCTGAAGAACTAAGATGGCACAGATGAAAGAAATTCAGTCAAGTAAAGGCACATTTTAGATTCTTTTCACCCATCCTTTTTTTCACCTCCACTCATTTTAATTAGTGGAAAACTGAATGTTTAATAGATTTTTCCCCCTCATTCTCTCTCACATCTGGGTTAGTTAAACACCCAACAGGGTAGCCACTGGCTTGGCATCAGGCATAAAATGCCAGGAACACAGATGATCCACAGCCCAGACAATTAACTTCTGACATTTAACAAATCTTCTATGTAAAGTACAGTTTGGTTGGGCAAGCGGAGGTGGAGAACAAACAGCCTCCACAACCTCCTCAACGACTCTTCTTTTACCTCTTAGAATGCGGACAGGGCACCATGCCTACCTCCTACAGCAACTGCCTACTGAAAAGTCCTGCAGGGAATTACAGGCAAATCTGCAGATGTTCCATTCTTTTAGGTACTGGCCATGGACCATGCAGAGTAACTTTCTTCCAAAAAGCCTATTAGGGAAAGTTGTCATTGGTGGAGAAGAAAGGAAGAATCCTCTGTGTGTGTGTGTGTGTGTGTGTGTGTGTGTGTGTATTGAGTCTTGCTACCTTGTGAGCTTAGACACAAATTCAAGCAGTCCTCTAGATCCAGCTTCCCAAGTAGCTGGGACAAGAGAGATGTGCCACAACACCTGGATGAAAAAAGTATCTCATGACAGAGAAACCCGATTAACTGCACTTTTGCCTAATGATAAAAGTCAACACCAAAGTGATAGCGCATTCCTGAAGCAAGAGGATCCTGAGAGAGTTTGAGGCCTGAGCTATGTAGTGAATTCCAGGCCAGCCTGGGCTACAAAGTAAGAATTTATCTAAATCAAACAAACAAACAAACAAAAAACAGAGAGGGAAGGAAGGAGAGAGAAGGAATATGGGGATTCTAGAGCAGCGAAAGATCTGAGGATGATTTAAAAAAGGGGGGGGGTGCTACTGATGTAAGATTCCTGCCTTGGCAAATGCTCAGGCACATGCTGTTAAGAGGCAACCCAGATGAAATTCGGTGGGCCACAACAAAGAAGACGTGAAAATAGAAGGGAAACTGGGAAGGAAGAAAAAGGTTTGAGTGGGAAAAAGAGGGAGGATGGTATTTGGTGATAAGGAATGAAAATAACAAATTCACTGTATTCATGTATGAAACTATATAACAATAATAATAATAATAATGGGACAAAAGTGTCCACCTCCTTCATAGTACATTTTCTCAGCTTTCAGGTTTTCTGACTCACTCTTTTGGGGCGCCTACACCGGACCTAGGGCTCTGCGGTGCACATCTGTCCACTTTTTGTTGCGGCTCAGAGCTCCGGCTCTAGTCGCTCCCCATCAGTCACTGTTCCTGTAGCTCTATGACAACAGCACCTCCTAGATGACCCATGCAGCACGTCCAAACCCCAGACCCGATTCTTCCTGAATTCCCTCACTGCGCAGACTCATCCTGGGTCACACGGACGTGCCATCCTCTGGTCTCCCTGCTGGAGGGGTCCCTGAATTCTGCTGCCTCCTGGGCCTCTTGAACTCCGCAGACTCCCAGATGCTCCTTATTTCCCCCTAGGTTTTTTCCTTGCTTCAGACATTTCCTGCTTTTCCGTGTCCCGAGCTATGGACACGGGAACGCGCAGATTCAAAACTAACACAGAAACGGGGACAGGGCCTATTTTAACAGCCCCAAGCGTTCGCCAAGTTTTTTGTGCTCGGCTGAACGTATGTTATCATACAAGAAACGCTTTAAAAAGCGGAACGGGAGATGGGAACGTAAGATGGCTGCGAAACGGAGCGAACTTAGACCTAAAAATGGGACTTGTGAGGAACGTTTAAGTGGGCGAGAAGAAAAAAATCCTTGGGATTTGTAGTAGAACTGGCCGCTTAAGCTCGCGACGTACACGGGTTGCAAATAAAGGAGTACCAGTCCCAACGAGCCAGCCAGGAGTCGAACCTGGAATCTTCTGATCCGTAGTCAGACGCGTTATCCATTGCGCCACTGGCCCAGAGACAGTATGAGGTGCTCCCGTGATGACTCTTCAAGATGATGCTGCAGGGTTTCATGGGACGTGTAGTCTCTCGCCGGAGCGCCGTCGAAGGCCAAGGCATTCTGGGAGATTGCAATCCCGTCACGACCGAGACTCGGAGATTGGCGGCTCTGGGGAGCCACGCCGTACGTCACGGTGTCGGCCTGTGGATTGGCGGGGAGGAGCTGCTCCGCCTCCCGCTCCGGAGCGCCGCCGACGCTGTGGTTGTTAGGGTGACTGGTCCCGCCTTCTAGGGGGCGGGGGAACCGTTCCCGGCTTTGTGATTGGTTGCTAATATCAAGGAATCCCGGCGTGGACGGCGCGAGGGAAAAGATGGCGGCCATGGCGGTCGGTGGTGCCGGTGGGAGCCGCGTGTCCAGCGGGAGGGACCTGAATTGTGTCCCGGAAATAGCTGACACACTGGGGGCTGTGGCCAAGCAGGGGTGAGGGCCGGGCTCCGCGAGCGGGACGTGGGGTCCAAATCTAGAGACCGACGAGGGCGGACTAGTCATCCCCCCCGTGGAGGATGAGGGCGTGAGAAACCCTTAGTCTTCGGAGGGGGGAGAAGAGTCGGCCCAGGAACGCGAGGAGTGCAGGCTTCGGGGGCACGTGTGGCCACCGAGTCCCAAGCAGGGGGCTTGTTGGGATCTGAAGCTGAAAAAGGGTGGTAGGCAGCCCATCAGGGCCGGAGACGTTGAGATGATTGTCTGGAGACGGGAGAAAGTGTTAGGGGCGCAAGAGAGAGGTTAATTTTGAGGGGGAAAGCATGGGCAGCCCGGGGGCAAATCTGGAAAGCAGCAGTCACACCCGGTTACTTGACTTAGATGTCTGTATTTTTTTTCGTTCATCTTTCCAAGCTCGTGTATTGTGGAGAAGTTCGGACTTGCTACATCGAAAGTGATATGCTCCACGATGGGCTAAACTCAGCAGCCCTGCGTGTGTGTGTGTGTGTGTGTTTGTGGGGGGTGTGATTTAGGCACCCAAGAGGGCTGTGCAAAATCAAAACGGTTTAAACCCAGTTGCTTGGATCTCTGGGTTCTCACTTTACATGATGATTCTGGGTCTGTCGCGGTTGTAGGTTTGATTTCCTCTGCATGCCTGTCTTCCACCCGCGTTTCAAGAGGGAGTTCACTCAGGAACCTGCTAAGAATCGGCCTGGCCCCCAGACACGATCAGACCTACTGCTGTCAGGAAGGGGTAGGGACCATCCCACATGCCCCTTTTAGAAGCAATAACAACTTCTGCGTTACCAGGGCCCCTATTCTTTTCTGACTTGGTATGTTTGTTAGTCCCTGGGATATAGGTAACTCTTGCTTTCTCCTTATTTACTTGCTAAAAGCCTTAGTTCCTGTTCTGCATCAGGCTGTCCCCCATATCTGGGAGAGAAAAGCAGTCTGTTCACTCTATTCCCTGCTAAGTATTAGAAAATGAGCGAGGTATTGCTGGATCTCATTCAGTCTTTGTTTTTCTTGGGTGGGGGTGTGCAGATTGGAACACGCTAATTGTGGGAAAGCTTTCCCCATGGATTCATCCAGACTCAAAAGTGGAGAAGATCCGCAGGAACTCTGAGGCGGTAAGCCCGTTTGGTTTCTCCGTGACATTCACCTGTAATTCTAGCATTCAGGAGGCTAATGTAGAACTAAGAGTTTCAGGTCATCCTGGACTACATAGTGAGACCATGTCTCTGCTCTCTCAAAAAAAAAAAAAAAAAGAGAAAGAGAAAAGGTAAGAAGAAAAAAAACGTTTGTTACCAAACTAGGTGAGAAGAATACCTCCCCCTTATAACCAGGTAAATCATAATACAATTAAGAATATTTGAAGCTGGGCATGTGATTAATGCATGTAATCTCAGCCAGGGCAGGTGGCTTTCTTTGAGTTTGAGACTAGCCTGATCTACATACATAGTAAGTTCTAGACCAGCCAGAGCTACATAGTTAGACCTTGTCTCAAATAAAATAAAACAATTGTTTGGATTGAATTGTATGTGGGTGTTTACAATTCTAATTCTAGCCGGGCAGGAGAATTGCCTTGAATTGAAGACCAGACTGGGCTTCATAGTTCCTGGACAGCCTAGACTACAGTGAGGAGACCTTGTTTCAGCTGCTATACCCGTACTCCAAAACTTAACGGTTTCTTTTGATTTCCACTTCAGGCCATGTTACAGGAGCTGAATTTTGGGGCATATCTGGGTCTGCCAGCTTTCCTGCTGCCCCTTAATCAGGAAGATAACACAAACCTGGCCAGAATTTTGACCAACCACATCCACACGGGCCACCACTCCTCCATGGTATGGCTGCATAGCTGGCCTCTTTCCTGTTATATATCATGGTAGTCAGTCTCTGCTGAGTACATTTTGCCCAGCCAGTCACTGGTGCATTTGGTAGAATTGATCAGTATTGTTTGCTCCACCTTCATCTAAAAGTGGTATGCAGAGAATTTCAAAACATAAAATATGTGGGGTTGGAGGTGTAGCTCAGTGGTAGAATACTTGCGTGCTATATGTGAGGTTCTGGGTTTGATTCTCTATGCTGTAAAACAAACCAAAAGAATAGAAGATAATGTAATTGTGTCCTTTGAAATAGAAGACAAGCAAGATATTGCATAAGGTTATGTACAAGATACTTAGACACAGACATAATCATAAATTTATAAGGATCTGGAGTACAAAACAGATACCTAAATGGTTATCTATTCCTGTGCAGTTCTGGATGCGGGTACCTTTGGTGGCACCAGAAGACTTGAGAGATGATGTTATTGAAAATGTACCAACTACACATACAGAGGAGTACAGTGGAGAAGAGAAGACATGGATGTGGTATGTTTCCTTTTGCTGTTTTACCAGGGCAAGGGATAGAATAAGAGGAAGTACAGGGTGGAAGTAGTGGGAACTTTCCTTGCCATATGTATTTGACAGTATTTTCTTTTATATCTATCTATCTATTTATCTATCTTTTTTAATTTCATTTGTGTGCGTGTGTGCGTGTATATTACAGGGCATTTTATGTCCCTATGGAGGATCAAGGGTGACTTCATGAATCATCCTGGATTACTTTTACCTCCTTTTTATTTTGCTTTGTCTCGCCCACCAGAACCAGAAATGCAGACTGCCACCATTTCTGCTTGGCATTTTTTACATGGGACCTAAGATCTGAGCTCAGAACCTTCTGTTAGTGAGGTAGAGTCTTAACTTCTGAGCCATCTCTCAATATTTTTCTGTTTTTGACTCTGAACAGGTGGCACAATTTCCGGACTCTGTGTGACTATAGTAAAAGAATTGCAGTAGGTAAGTCTACAAGGATTCTGGGCTAGTTCCAACCTCCTAGGAATAACAACCATCAGTTTAGGGTCAGAGAGAGGGCTTAATGGGTAAAAATGTTCACTATGCAAGCCTGGCAAATTCAAACCTGAATTCAATCCCTGGAATCCATGTAAAGGTGGCAACTTCGCCTCCCTTCTCTACCCTACATTATGTATGCATTCAGTAATAAAAAAATATATATTTTTAAATTTAAAAATCAGCAGTTTCATGGGATATGGAAGCAAGAGAATCAGATGTTCATAGTGACCCTGGTATCCAGACTACATGACTCTTCATAAATAAAAAGGAACTGGCATTTTTTATATTCATTGAATATTTTGACACTTTCCCTATACTTAGTGTAGTCTTCTGTTTTAAAAGGAGGGGAAACAATTTACACAGACTTAAGGAAGGATTTCCTTGCCAGCAATGGTCGATAGGTCTCTCTTTCCTTGTATAGCTCTTGAAATTGGGGCTGACCTCCCATCTAATCATGTCATTGATCGTTGGCTTGGGGAGCCCATCAAAGCAGCCATTCTTCCTACCAGCATTTTCCTGACCAACAAGAAGGGATTTCCTGTACTTTCTAAGATGCACCAGAGGCTGATCTTCCGGCTCCTCAAAGTAGGTGGTAGAAGGGCCTGAAAGGTGGCCCAGCTGTATCTCTTGATGTATATATGATGTTTTGTTTTCCCTTAGGGACTACATAGTAGTTTCTTTTTTATTTATTTAATTTATTTATGTGTGTGTATATCTGTAGGCACTGCATGTTCCTGTGGAGGATCAAGGGTGATTTTGGGAATTATCCTGGATTACCTCTACTTTTTGCTTCGTTCTGGGATTTCCCAAGTTCTGACTTCCAGAGTGAAATACAGGCTACTTCCATTTCCGCCTGGCATTCTTACATGCCAGCTGGGATCCAAACTGAGGTCCTTCTGCTTGCAAGGCAGAGGCTTAACGCCTGAGCCATCTCTCCAGCCCCTGCTTTTTAGTTTGTAGAAAATAGTTTCAGTGCACTTGAGACTTTTAAGAAATCACAAATGTCAATAAGATCCCCAGAAACTTCAGAAGAAGCAAGACTTAATGAGAACTTTGTGGAATGCCTCATTTATGAAGATAACTTGAGTCAGAATGATGCTTATATTGCATAAGAGGGCTTTATTATTTCATCAGTGCTTCGTGATACTTTCCTTGGTGCTAGGCCAGATGTTAGAGGGCTGTTGGTTAATGTTTTATTTTATGCTAGAGCTTTTTGGCATAAACTGGAATAGCCCAGAATCTTGTTTTGAGTGCTAGATCTAATGGTCTGACTTTTCTCACAGTTGGAAGTGCAGTTTATTATCACGGGCACCAACCACCATTCAGAGAAGGAGTTCTGCTCTTACCTCCAGTACTTGGAATACTTGAGCCAGAATCGCCCTCCACCCAACGCCTATGAACTCTTTGCCAAGGGTTATGAAGACTATTTGCAGTCCCCACTTCAGGTGGGTTGTGAATGCGTTTAAAAACAAGCAGATGTCTCTTGAGAGCAGGAGGTTGGAGATCCTACTACCAAAACTCAGGAGGCAATGGGAAGTTTTTGACATACTAGCCTTTTGCCAGAAATTGGCAAACTTGTCTTTTTTTCTTACTCATCAGCCACTGATGGACAATCTGGAATCTCAGACATATGAAGTATTTGAAAAGGACCCAATCAAATACTCTCAGTATCAACAGGTACAGTGTTGGGTCCAAGCTGGGAAAGCACAAGGCCTTGTTAAGCTCTTTGAGAAAGGGATTAGAGCTCTGGGTTTCTCTCCTTCTACCAGGCTATCTATAAATGTTTGCTAGACCGAGTGCCGGAAGAGGAGAAGGAAACCAGTGTCCAGTGAGTGCTTTCCTTTTAATCTCAGGAACTCAGGTACCTTCTTTTCCACATGCTGAATGTGCTTGACTGTCCCCTTCCCTAGGGTACTGATGGTGTTGGGAGCAGGCCGGGGTCCGCTAGTGAATGCTTCTCTTCGGGCAGCCAAGCAGGCTGACCGACGGATAAAGTTGTATGCGGTAGAGAAGAACCCAAATGCTGTGGTAACGTGAGTAATAACCTGCTTGCTGGGAAGTTTGTCCTTGTTGCTAATTTCTAGAAACATCACTTCTTACCTGTATCACCTTTGTTTCAGGCTAGAGAACTGGCAGTTCGAAGAATGGGGAAGCCAGGTGACAGTTGTCTCATCAGACATGCGGGAATGGGTGGCTCCAGAGAAAGCAGACATCATTGTCAGTGAGCTGCTGGGCTCCTTTGCTGATAATGAACTGTCACCTGAATGTCTGGATGGAGCACAGCATTTTCTAAAAGGTACCTCCCTGTTAGAGTATATATGATGGCTGGCTGGCAGCTGGGACTTTGGACTTGGATCATATGTCACTGATCACACTTACTATTGCTTACTGGAGTAGCAAATGACGTTAGCTATCTGAACTTAGTTCTATAAAATAAGTGGGCTAGAGATGCTTTACCTATCCTGTGCTCTACAGACTCCCTGAATTGATAGTATAATAGAGACTTTGGAACTCCCTTACCCCAAAGCTTGGTAGCATAGTATTTACCTAGAATGTATGAGGCTTTAGGTTCATTTGACAGTACCTCCAAGCCCCCCCCCCAAAAAAAAGATCATGGGTTTTAGTTTTCAACAGGAACTTAATGGGACTTTGGGACTTCCAAGGCTTCAGAACCATCAGATTGAAGCACATGCTGCATTGCATAATGGTATTTTCAACGACACAGTAACAAAATTGTTTAACAGAACATGTCTTTGAACTTGTTCAGTAGCTGAGCCACACACATTTTAGGTTCCCTCACTTTGAATCTGTGACGCTAAAGTAGCTTAGGAGTGCAATCCCGGTGACAGAAGTTGGGAGCAGTCAACCTGGGGGTGTGACATCACTCTGCCTCTTCCTGCCATGACTTAGCTGCCTTGACTGGTTTTGTTGTTGGAAGTGTGGCCTTTGGTTCGTGCAAATGTGCCATTTCTGTCCCTTGGGAACTGATCTGATCCTTCTGCTGTGCAGATGACGGAGTGAGCATCCCTGGGGAATACACCTCCTTCCTGGCTCCCATTTCCTCTTCTAAGCTGTACAATGAAGTCCGAGCCTGTCGGGAAAAGGACCGTGATCCTGAGGTAAAAAGCTGCTGTTTTTTGAGGGTGGCGGGGATATTAGTCTTCACTGTTTTCTTCCCCTGGAGAAGCTGAAGGGGTGCAAGAGTTGAGAATGGAAGAGAGTGAATGAAGAGAAACTATATTCTTAACTTTTTCTGTGTTCCTGGGCTTGAGCTTTCTCTGGGGAAGTAGGTATCTCCTGTCTGCCTTCTCCAGCTCTTGCTTTCTCACTCTGGACAGGCCCAGTTTGAGATGCCTTATGTGGTTCGGCTGCATAACTTCCACCAGCTCTCTGCACCCCAGCCTTGTTTCACCTTCAGCCATCCCAACAGAGGTAGGTCCATGCATGACTGTTCTCTGACTGAGAAGGGCATGAGCTCACCCTGCTGCTTTCCTCCCGCTAGTCTAAGTCTACCCTAAGAAGCTTCTCTTGCTGGATCTCACCCATGTTTTGTCAAATTGTTTGAGGCTACTGGACCTTTGTCATCCATCTAACTCTTTCCTGACAGATCCTATGATTGACAACAACCGCTACTGCACCTTGGAGTTTCCTGTGGAGGTGAATACAGTGCTCCATGGCTTTGCAGGCTACTTCGAGACTGTGCTTTATCAGGACATTACTCTGAGTGAGTGTCTGGGACCGTGTTGGCCTCACAGCAGTGATGAAATTTGTTGGGACCATATGTTTTCAGGGCTGTTCCACAAAGCTTTGTTGTTTTCTTTTTTCTTCCAATCCTTCCATGAAAGAAACTCTTGAGGCTGAGTAGTACCTGTTGATGTTGCTTCAGATCCAACAATAGTAATTTGTTGAGATTGATAAAGATCCCCCAAAGTCAATGAATAGAATACTTGTTCCTGTGGTCACTGAAGAGACTCTTCCCAACCTAGTTTGGAAAAGGTAAAGAAAGTTATGGTGATCTCAATTTTTTCATTATTTCGTCCCCACAGGTATCCGTCCAGAGACACATTCTCCTGGGATGTTCTCTTGGTTTCCCATTCTTTTTCCAATTAAGGTAATTAAAATTATTAGGTTGAGGGAGAACTTATGCTGTTGGTGTTCAAACACCACGGGACACTGGGCTGCTCACGGGACATTGGGCTATGACCCATATATTCTGTGGCTGTCACTGCTCTTGTGTAGCTTTTAGGGTTGTCTGTACTAATCTTCTGCTAGCCTTCTACACTCTCTCTGGCTACTCTTGTGTACATTCTCTATCTTGAGCAAGAGTCATCTTTTAAAAGCTTTAAATTGAATTTGTCCATCAGTGCCTTCCTACTGCTCTTTTAGGTCAAAATCTGGAGCATTGCTTTGTAAAAGTCGTTATGATATATTTTTTAACTCCTCTTTCAGCTTCCATTCTAGCCTCGGTATCTTTTTCCTTTGCCCATGGAGATCTTTGCTCATCCTTCTACCTAATTAGTTGATCTTAGGTATCCTTGAAGATTTTTATCATCAGATGAAAAAATTTTCTTGGTCTCCTAGATTAGGTTGGTTTTATCTTTCCCAGGTACTTTCATGGTACCATGCATGTTCACAGCATTGACTGCACCTTTATTCAATGCCTGACAAAATAATTAGGTTTTCATGGGGGTTGGAACATTTTTTTTTTTTTTAAAGAGAGAGGGTCTTGTAGTGTAAGCCATATGGCTTTGAACTTCTGATCTTCCTGCCTCAGCTTCTTGATCATAAGTTTACACCACCTCACCTAATTGGTTTATCATTTAATCTTTGCACCTAATTGCCACCTCTAATTCATTAGACTTATCCTGAAGCTCTCTTTCTTTCCTATTACAGCAACCTATTACAGTGCGAGAAGGCCAGTCCATCTGTGTGCGCTTTTGGCGATGTAGCAGTTCTAAGAAGGTGTGGTATGAATGGGCTGTGACTGCACCGGTCTGCTCTTCCATTCACAACCCTACAGGCCGCTCCTACACCATTGGCCTCTAGCCCTGTGTGCAATGTCCAGAGCTTGCAAGCAGCTTTGGGCTCTTTTCCTAGAGCACAGAAGATGCAGTACATGTAGGAATCCCTTACTCATCAGAGGGGAACATTTCAATCCTACCTTACTTCAAGGTGGGCAAGGGATAAGAATTGAAGGCTCAAGCCACCAAAGGCTCTGCAAAGACCTCAGGCCAGCACTTGAGGAATTAGTAGTGCTGAATCTGAAGCAGTATCAACAGGTCCTCAGCCTCAAAAGCTTCATGGAGGGAGGGATCAGGAGAAAAAAAGTGTGGAACAGCCCAGAAAACGTGTGTCAGACAAGTTCCAGCCCTTTTCCTGCGTTCCTCTGTTGTTTTGATGGTTTTAAGAAAACACAAATAAAAGTCAAGTTATATCTCTCTCCTGCTTTACCCTACTGTTCCCTGCCTGTTTTCTTACACCAAATTATGCACAATCAGGCCTGGGCCTTTATCCTATCCGAGACTCAAAGGGCCCTAAAATTATTCTCCATTTAAGAAGCTGAGTGAGGGCTGGAGAGGTGGCTCAGGGGTTAAGCCTCCACCTTGCAGGCGGAAGGTCCTGAGTTCGGATCCCAGATCCCACGTATAGACGCCAGGTGGAAGCGGGGGCGGCCTGCGTTTCCGGTCCTGGTAGGGCGGAGCCTGTGAATCCCGGGGCAGAAGGAGGTGGAGGCGTCCATGGTGGTTCGCGAATTCGTCCGTGGTTCTACACACACACAGACACGCGTGCACGCACATACACATGCATATGAACACAGTTGAATAAATAATAATAAAAAAATTAAAAAAAAAAAAAGAAGCTGAGTGAGGGGCTGGAGAGGTGGCTCAGGGGTTAAGCCTCTGCCTTGCAGGTGGAAGGTCCTGAGTTAGGATCCTAGACTCTGAAGTGGGGGCGGTCTGCGTTTCTGGTCCTGGTAGGGTAAAGCCTGTGAGTCCCGGGGCAGAGTAAACGAGGAGGTGGAGGTGGTCCATGGTGGTTCCCGAATTCGTCCGTGGTTCTACACATGCACACACGCACACACATACATGCACAATTGAATAAATAAAAAATTAAAAAAAAAAGCTGAGTGAAAGCTGGGCATCTTCAGTGGTAGAACTCTGTAAACTCAGTGTTAACACATATCTGATCCTAAGTTCCTTACTTAGCATCACAGGTGGGAAAAAAGTTGAGTTTATTCTGGATTATAGACTTTTCTGACCAGTCTATAAGGTCCTATGACGGCTTTTCTCAGGTGAGGAGGCCTATAGTTTATAGAATTTGCCACCCTGGAGTTTCCTGATAGTGAAGCTAGCTATTTAGCTCTCTTCTGCTTAGATGCCCTGCTGGTTTGTTCCTTTTGTAGTGTACGTACTGGAAAGAAGGAAAGCATTTGGGCAGCTCCAGCAAAGTTAGTGTTAGCTTTGAAGTCCTAACACATAATCAGTTCAGTTTTCCATTTTGCAGAGGGAACTCTAAAGCAATACATTGATGTGTTACTGAATTAGTACTTGGACTCAGGTTCTTTTGACTCCATGTTGAGACCAGACAAATCTGTGGCAAGATTCAATTGCTTAGACACCAAGTAGTGAGGTTAGGACCGAGTCTGGAGGGTTGGGTAGATAAGCCTGCCCAGAATAGAAGGTACACAATCCTACAAAACTGTTCTGAGGAAATGAACTTTTCCACCTTTGCAGGTCAGACCTAGTGGGCACAGACAAGGACATTCTCAGTTGGTTCTGCCAAATACATTGGGTCTGTTAATGCAAGCAAGGTAACAAGTGGAACTTTCATTAGTTCTTAGTGCACTTTTCCTCTCCTTCCACAATTCACTTAACCAATGAGACTCTGGTGGGCATGGACTGCTGCTTGTTGGACGATTAGCCAATCATTGGAGACTTGGTTGCAAAGAGACATTTGAAATCTGCTCCCAAGCATCCAAGAGCTTTAGCCAATGAAAATAGATCTTGGACTGTTGGCATGAAGCCAGTGAGAAGTCTGGCACCCTTATGTCTTCACCCCCCAGCTCACAAAAGAGACCAGAACTGAGATCCTTGTAGGGATGGGAGCTGGTGAGAACCATGACATTCTGGGCTCAGCTTGCCAGTCATGTGCAACGTCACTGCAGCGCTGATTTATGTCACAGCCCGAAATGAGTCATGACCACTCAGCCAAATTTAAATTTTATTTGGGGTGGGGGGGCACAAGCGTGTGTATATATGTGTGTGCGTGCTCGCATGCCTGTAGAACCCAAAGGTGACTTGGAAAATCAACCTGAATTGCTTCTACCCCCTTTTTCCCTCGTCCTGAGATTTCCCAGTTTCCACTTTCCAGAGCCGGAAGTTCAGGGCGTACCCATTTCTACCTGGTGTTTTTACATGAGATCTGGGATCAGAACTGAGGTCCTTGCCTGCCAGGTAGAGTCTTAACTCCTTAGTCATCTCTCCAGCCTTCAAATTTAAAATTCAAAAGAAAACTTTTTTTGTTTTATTTGATTCTGGAAATGTTTCTCACCCAGGTGCAGGCAGCCCCCCTGGTATGAGTTTGGAGGTGGCATCTGGTGATGATATCCTACACAGTCAGACAAGCTCTCCTGGCATGGTGACTGGGAAGGTAGGGGGAAGGACACGAGGAATCTGTTTTGGACACTAGTGCTGTCACTCAGCATAACAGGATTGAGGCTTCCTCTTCAACTTGAATGTTTATGTTCAGTATGTGAGCTGCTCTGGACTCTTTTTTTTAACCACATGTTCTCTAGTCACATGGTTAAGCCACTTAGGAGACATGATCACTGGGACACTGCCTTGGAGAGATGGTGCCAACTGTTACTTACAGGAACTATTTTATAACTATTTTATGAACGTGTATTATGTGAAAGTCAGAGGACAATCTACAGGGGTCATTTCTTTCCTTTCAACCATATGGGCTCCTAGCATGGAACTTAGTTCCTCAGGTTTGGTATCTTGATCTGTCTTGCCAGTCCTTTTTTCCTTTATTTTTTGAGATACTCTATCATCCAAAAAAGCATTATGTATTGCTTAATGAAGTGGGCAGTTACCCCATCATTCTTCATTGATGAAACATCGCAGAGTGTGTTTAAAATAAAAATGCTACTTTTTCAACTAAACATAATTTATGGGATCACCATCAAATACACATATTCTTTTTTTTTTTTTTTATTATTTATTCAACTGTGTGCATATGCGTGTGTATGTGCGCGCGTGTGTCTGTGTGTGTGTGTGTCTGTGTATGTGTAGAACCACGGACGAATTCGCGAACCACCACGGACGCCTCCACCTCCTTCTGCCCAGGGATTCACAGGCTCCGCCCTACCAGGACCAGAAGCGCAGGCCGCCCCCCGCTTCCGCCTGGCGTCTATACGTGGGATCTGGGATCCGAACTCAGGACCTTCCGCCTGCAAGGCGGAGGCTTAACCACTGAGCCACCTCACCAGCCCAAATACACATATTCTTGATAGAAATGTCACATAGTATATGAGCATTAAATTGCTTCGTTCACTTGTTTCATAATAAAACTTCATATGTAATACTTGTAGAGTATTGTCGACTTCAGCAATGTTTTTGGATTTTGTCGGGGATGCCCAGGAGCTGCGCATGTACCCTTTTCATGTTGAGTTAAGCTCCCTTAGCTTTGTTTATTATCGTCTCATGTATCCCAGGCTGACCTCCAACTTGCTCTGCAGATGACAATGACCTTACACTTGTGATCGTCCTAACAGAATGCTGGATCACCACACCTGTTTTTATTTAATGCTAGGGGTGGAGCCCAAGGTTAGACAAGCACTCTACCTACCAGGCAATGTCCTTAACCCATAAGCAAAAGCAACGAGGAGCCAGCTGGAAGATTCATCAAGTAAAGGTGCTTGCACACAGACCTGGGGACATGAGCTCAATTCTAAAAGCCCACGAGGCAGAAGATTATCTACTTCCAAAAAGTGGTCCTCTAACTTCAATATACAATGTTTCCTCTATCTTTCTGTCAAATAATTAAAAAGAGATACTGCTCCTTTTATTCCACTCAACAAAGCCCCCCCCCCATTTTAAAGACAACGCTTACTTTCACTTCAAACTCCTGGCAATCCTCCTGCCTCTTACAGACATGAGTTGCATGACTTATCATGTCTGGTTAACAATGAACAGTAGCAAGGAGAAACTATTCCCCACAAGTTGTCCTGTAACCTATACATGCACTTGTGCCACATACATGTCCAAAGATACACTCATGCCTGTGCTTGCAATAAATGGAAGGACTGGAGAGATGACTGAAGAGTTAAAGTCTTTACCTTGAAAACAAAAAGACCCGAGTTCAGATCCCCAGATCCCACATAAAAATACCAGATGGTGGATTGGAGAGATTGCTGAGAGGTTAAGACTCTGCCTTGAAAGAAGAAGGACCTGAGTTAGATCCTGGATCCCATGGGAGAAAATGCCAGATGTAAATGGCAACAACCAACACTTCTGACTCTAGAAGACAAAGCCTGGGAAACCCAGAGCAAAGCAAGAAGGTAGATGCAATACAGGATGATTCCTAGTGTCACCTTTGGACCTTCATAGGCACACACATTCATGTATACACACGCACACACACACAATTTAAAAAAAAATAAGAAAAAAGGGGGGAGGGCTGGAGAGATTCAGGGGTTAAGACTCTATCTCATAAACAGAAGGTCCTAAGTTTGAATTCCAGGTCCCATATGAAAATGTCAGGCAGGAATGGGTGGCAGCGGTCAGCTCTTCCAGTCCTAGTGGGCAGAATCTGGGAAATCCCAGAGTGAAGCAAAAAGGAGGTAGAGGCAAATCCAGGATGATTCCTGAAGTCACCCTTGGTCCTCCACAGGGACACCCAATACTCTCTCATACGCACACATACAGAATGAATAAACTTTAAAAAAAATTAAAAAGAGAAAGTTTTAGGTCATAACCAACTACATGTTGAGTTCCCAACCAGCCTGGGCTATATGAGACTCTATTTTAAAAGAAAAAGAAGGGAGGAGGAAGGAAGGAGAAGAAGTGGCTTTCTTGCATAGAAACCCTCAATTTTGGGCCGGTGAGTTAGTTAATCAGGTATAGATGCTTACTGTGTAAGTCTAGCTACTTGAGATCAATTTTTGGAATCCGTGTGTTATGGTTTGAATATGAGTTGCCCCTCATAGACTCATGTGTTTGCATCCTGCTGCTGTTAATGTTTAGGAAGGTCGTGGAACATTTAGAAGATGGAGGCTTACTGGAGGAAGGCACATCACAGGGGCAGACCTTGAGAAGCAGTAACGCTTCTCCGCTTCTGCTTGCAGTCCGCTCTTGCAGTGTGCTGCTTGCTCTCTGGCCTCCACAATAGATGTGACTAAGCTGCTTGCAGCTTCTATTTTTTTTTTAATTTTTTATTTATTATTATTATTATTATTTATTCAACTGTGTGCATATGCGTGTGTGTGTGTGTGCGTGTGTGTGTGTGTGTGTGTGTGTCTGTGTATGTGTAGAACCACGGACGAATTCGCGAACCACCATGGACGCCTCCACCGCCTTCTGCCCCAGGATTCACAGGCTCGGCCCTACCAGGACCAGAAGCGCAGGCCACCCCCGCTTCCACCTGGTGTCTATACATGGGATCTGGGATCCGAACTCAGGACCTTCCGCCTGCAAGGCGGAGGCTAACCCCTGAGCCACCTCTCCAGCCCCCGCAGCTTCTATTTTTTTTATCATGCCTTTTCCACCATGATGAGCTACATAAACCAAATAAATCTCCCATTTCTTCCCTTAAGTTGCACATGTTTTGAGTGTGGTTTCACGGCAGCAGGAAGAGTAACTTATGACTCCATGTAAAGGTAGAAGAGGCAACAGCTCCACAAAAATTACCTCCGATCTCCACATGCATGGTGTAATGCACTGTGCACACACTAATAATAACAATGAATAAAAAGAAATTCTTCAAACTTGGGTAGGAACATGGCTCACTTGGTAAAATACTTGCTGCCAAGCATGAGGACTAGTTCAGATGCCCAGCATCCACATTAAAAAGCCAGGGGGCCATGGTGGTGTATCTGTGGCCTCAGCCCTTAAGAGCTGAAATATGGAGACAGGCAAACTCCTAGAGCTTGCTGACCAGTTAGCCTACCCAACTGGTAAGCTCCAGGTTCGGTGAAAGATTATCTGAAAAAAATAAGGCAAAGAGTGATAGTAGTGAAACAATTCGATTTCTATTGGACAGCTATCACAGTTGTGAACGTGCTGTCCTGTCCTGTGGGAACCATACCTACCACCCCTGCAGTTTTTACTGCCTCACTTCCATAGTAACTCTTGGGCCATTCCTTAGCAACAGCAGAGTATAAAAGCTTGCGGCTTCACCCATCTCTCTCTCTTCTTCTCCTGCTCTCCAGTCATGAGGTGGCAGCTCTATCTTCTCAGGCCACGTGGCTCTCTCCCTGTTTTCTGACTTTAAGCTATCTCCTCTGCTCTAATGCCTGCCCCCCCAGGACTTCCTCCTTTTCTCCCTCAGACTGAGTGCCCACAAATTTTTCCCCTTTCCTTTTTCACTAAAGTCCCCGCTTTAATCTCTCAACATGTTCTGGTTTTGATCTTCAGCTTGGAAACACGAGAACCTCAAGAAATACAGCTTCGATAGCACCTAATGTCAACCTCCAGCCTATGCACACAACAAACACAATATGTCTAATTTCTAACTTCTGAGCCTAGTGTTGTGCTAAAGGTTCCCTTAAAAAATTCTTTGGGATTGGAGATGTGACTTAGTTGGCATGAAGCCCTGGGTTCCCTCACCAACACCAAACAAAGCAAAATATGGTAGACCATGTCTGTAATCCAACACTTAGGAGGTGGAAGCAAGAGAATCAGAAGTTCAAGGTCATCATCAGTTACATAGCTAGTTTGAGGTCAGCCTGAGCTACACATTGAGACCTTGTCTGAATCTCACCCCCAATTTTTCAAATTAATAGTTCTTATTTTGGATCACAGGCCAAGGTCAAGGGGCTGCATCTGGTAATGGCCAATGGCTTGCTTGTTGGCAGAGTACCAAGATGATACAGGCATGATTATAAGGAAAAAGTCTATGGGTATATGAATACTTTGGTCTCAACTTTTTTATTTATTTGAGGATGGGGAGAAAGACAAAAGACAGGAGAGAGAGAGAAAACAAGAACATGTTTATGCATGCCATGACCCACAGATAAAGGTCAAAGGATAACTTTCAGATGTCATTTCTTTCTAGCATGTCAACTTCTAAGGAACAAATTCAGATCATCAGATTTGGGAACAGGAGCCTCTGCTTCCACAGTGATGGAATTACAGATGTGTGCCACTATGTTTAGCTTTTTTTTTCTTTATATTTTTAATATAGGATCTCCTGATATACCTCAGACTAGTCTTGAACTCATGATCTTCCTATCAAAGCCCTTCTTTTCTTAGCCTTCTCCATGGTGGGATTACAGTATGTACTGCTATGCTCAGACATTGACTGATGATTTATTGATTAGACAGGTCTCACCGTACCTCAGGATGACCTTAAATTCATTCTGTGGCTGAAGATAACGCCCAATCATCCTGTCTCTAGTTTTCATGCTAGGATTACAGACTTGCCCTACTGTGACCGACCTTATTGTTTTTGAGACAGGTCTTGCAATGTAACCTAGGATACTGTCAGATTCTCCTGCCTTAACCTCTTGAGTACCTGGATTATATGCACCTCTCTCCAATACCTCTCCTACTTTTCCCCCCTAGTGTCTTAGAGGTATGTGTTATTGACATATACTAAAAATCTTCACAGTAAAGTCTGGAATCTGATGGATTTCTTTTTTATTATTATTATTTATTCAATTGTGCGTGTATGCGTGTGTGTGCATGTGTGTGTGTATGTGTATGTGTGTAGAACCACAGACGAATTCGGGAACCACCATGGACCACCTCCACCTCCTCCTTGTTTACTCTACCCCGGGATTCACAGGCTCCGCCCTACCAGGACCAGAAATGCAGGCCTCCCCCACTTCTGCCCGCCCGGCGTCTGTACGTGGGGTCTAGGATCCAAGCTCAGGACCTTCCGCCTGCAAGGCAGAGGCTTAACCCCTGAGCCACCTCTCCAGCCCCCCATGCATCCATTTCTTTTTTTTTTATTTGTTTTTATGAATATTTCTTTCTATTTATTGCTTAGTAATAAATATAGCACATATTCTCTATCTATGTGATTGTTGATGAACATTTGGGCTACTTCCGTTTTTGGTCCTTGGTTAATAATGTTGTTGTGGATGCTAGTGTGAAATATTTTTTAAATTAGTGTGTGTGTTTGTGTGAGTGTGAGAGAGAGAGACAGAGAAACAGAGAGAGAGAGAGAGAGAGAGAGAGAGAGAGAGAGAGAGAGGACACTGTGTGTCTCTGTGGAGGACCAAGGGTAACTTCAGGAATCATCCTGGATCGCTTCTACCTCTCTGCCTCTCTGCTTCGCCTTGGGTTTCCTAGGCTCAGCCCACCAGGTCAGAGGTATATGTAGGCTGCTGTGCATCCATTTCTTTCAAAGACTTTTGTCATGGTTAGGCACAGGTGTCAACCTGACAGTTGAGGGTTTGAGCTCTGAGCACATTTGTAGAGAATTAGTGGTTGAGTTAAGTCCAGAGCAAACCCGCAGGAGATTGTCTAGCTGATGGGGAAGGTGGGACTAGTCCCTGAACAGATGAATAAAATACAGAGAGGTGGTCGAGGAAGTTGGCATCTTTGTGTACACTCGGCCAGACATGCTGGTCTGGCAAGTAAGGATCATCCCTCTCTCAGCCAATATGTAGAGATGGTGTGGCCAGTTCCCTCACCAGTTTCCTGGTGTTGATGCATGCTCTCCCTCCAAGCTGGACTAAGAACTATAACTGGACTATCTGTAAGAAAATAAATCCCTTGTTCTTTTAAGCCATTTGATGGTCATTTATCAGCAACCATTCAGGTGCACTGCGACAACTTTCTTGTGCTCTTTTTTTTTTTTTTTTTTTGTGGTCTTGGGAATCCAAACTTTATTCATTCATTCATTGTGTGTGTGTGTGTGTGTGTGTGTGTGTGTGTGTAAAGCCATTTGATGGTCATTTATCAGCAACCATTCAGGTGCACTGCGACAACTTTCTTGTGCTCTTTTTTTTTTTTTGTGGTCTTGGGAATCCAAACTTTATTCATTCATTCATTGTGTGTGTGTGTGTGTGTGTGTGTGTGTATCAGAGGGTACTATGTGTCCCTGTGGAGGACTAAAGGTGACTTCAGGAATCATCCTGGATAGCTTCTGCCTCCTCCTTGCTTCGCTCTGGGATTTCCCAGGCTCCACCCACCAGGGCTGGAAGTACAGGCTGCTGCCATTTCTGTATGGTATTTTTAGATGCTTGCCAGACAGAGTCTTAACCCCTGAGCCATCTCTCCAGCCCTATTTGGTCAGTTTTTGAGGCAGAGAGAGAGAAAGAGAGAGAGAGAGAGTCCATGGAACATGAATGGAGGTCAGAGAACAACTTTCAGAAGTCAGTTCTGTCCTTCTATCATAATCACTTCCAGGGATTGAACTCAGGTCTCCAGTTTTGCGAGCAGACACCTTAACCACTGAACTACTTTGCCAGCTGGTCAAGTTTGTTTTATTCAGCATAGTTATTTTGAGATTCAATTATGTTGTATGTATTGGTAATCCCAGACCAATAAAATATATTTCTTCTCAATTTTGTTTGATATCTTTCATTGTTCTTATATGACAGGCCCGAAAGATAGCCTGAGGAAAGACCATTGTTAGAATGTGAAAGCTTGGAGGAATTATGTAGTTTCACCCTGCTAGCCAGACAGAAGTATGATTGGTTAAGGCTTGCTTTCATCATAATATTTCTGAGTTACCTAAACTCTGGAAAATGGTGATGAGACCCTAATTTTTAGTGTGAGGAAGAGCTGAAGGTAATCTGTGAAGTTATTAAATTGGCAAGATAGCACACAAAAGACTAGAAGAGCAAAAGAACTTGTTTCCATCTGTAGTTGTAGTCGAGACTGACCAGCATGGATGGAGAAGTAATCAGAGTTGGAACTAGAACCGAAGTCATGATCAACATCATGACGCAGCTGTGGCCGGTGTCGCTGACATAGTAGTGAATCCCCAAGCTGAGGCCGGTGCTCTGTGTTATGATAGGAATGCTCAACTTTTTTCTGGGTATCACCTTTGCTAATAATAATATCCTTTTATCTTTATTTACTTATTTTAGGAAGTCAAATTTAGAACCTACAATACTCTAGGCAAACGCTTACCACTGAAACTACATTGCCATACCTCGCCTTCATCATAGTTTTTATTTTTTCCATTTTCATGTACATGTGTGTACGGGTTATATGGTTGTACATATATGTATGTGTGCATGTGCATCTGAAAATGTGTACCTGAGGAATCATCCTGGACCACTCCCACCTTATTGGTTTAGGGCTGGATCTTTCATTAAATCTAGAGCTTGCCTACGGGGCTAGTCTGGCTAGCCAGCTTGCTCTGGGGGTTCCTAGGCTCCACCTTCTGTGGCATAAATTGCACGTGGCCACCATACTCGCCAGGTATTTATTTTGAGATCTGGGAATCGGAACTGTAGACCTTTTTGTTCAGCAAGTGCTTTAAACCACTGAGCCATCTTCCCAGCTCCAAGACTCACATTTTTATTTAATTTTGGAAGAGGATGAATTTGGTAAGAAGCTGAGACAAAGTTTTATTGTATTACTGCGGTTGCCATGGTATTTTTCTGGGAAGCCAGGGATAGCTTTCAAACCATGATAGTCCTCTTGTCTTCTGAGTGCTTGGGACGCTGGAGCATGCTACCACACCGCTATCCTTCAGTCTCAGTTTATTTGAAAACGAATGCTGTGTGGACCCGTTTGAGGGTGCTTATGACCTATTTTGGGAGACTGGATAGTAAGTCAGTAGAAACTGATGCCGGGTGAGTAAAAATGCTTGGGTTCAGAATTGTTTTCGATTTTGGAACATCTGCATATGCATAATGAGATACCTTGAAGATAGGACCCAAGTCTAAACACAAAATTCACGTATCCTCTACATTCACTTTGTACAACAAGCCTGAAAGCAATTTGATATATCTTTAGTGTGCCTGTATTTTGACTTACAATCCCTCATGTGAGTCCAAATACAGAATTTCCAACTTGTGATGTGGCTCTTATCAAAGTTTTAGAACTGGGAATAATTTAGATTTTTCGGACTAGACATATTGTGTTGAGTTCACATGTGAGATGAGGTTCCAGAATCCCATTTTCTCATGGTGAAAGAACCAGCTTTGGGTCAGTGTGAATCAAGTTTTGCTTTTGTTTTCCTTTATTATGCCTTAGGCATAGGTAGAGACACAGTAAGAGTTCAAAGAGAAGAGGCCAGTTAGGTGAGGTGATAATGAATATACATATATAAATATATATATATATATTTGCATTATGGTTTCATTGTAATCCAGGCTGGCCTTGAACCTGGTAAATAGCTGAGGAAGACCTTGACTCCTCATCCTCCTGCTCCATCTCCTAAGTACTGGGATTACAGATGTGTGCCACTTGTTTTTTAAGGGTTATGAAATATGAATAAAAATTATGAAATATGAGTAAAAGTTTGGTATAAATAAAGTACAGGAATGTGTGTTATTGACTGTGAGAGGGAGAACAATGACCAAGTATTGAGAAGGCAGTGCACTTTCTGTATACAGTGTGCTACACATATCTGGCCTGGAGACCTGAACAGCTTTTCCTCTGTTGTTGGCAGGATTACCACCTCACCTTGGTCTTTTTTTTTTTTTTTCTTCTGAGTAGCCTGTCTATTCATCTCCCTTTAGACCCAGTTCAGAACCTTTGTGTCTGGACATAGGTTTGTGATGTGTATATGGTCTCCAATTGGAGCTCACATCCTTCCAAGGCAGCTCCCTATGCAGAATTCCATGAAATCCAGTCTGTGCCGCTGGCCTTTGGACTGACTGTGCTATGGACCGGGAGTGCCTGTTGTTCAGGCTCACAGATGAGGAGGCTGGGAATGGATATCAGATTGTTAGGACACAATCATGTTTTAGCTCCTCCTTGTATAGATTGAACTGTGGGGATTTCTGCCTTGCAGAAGAGCGGTGATGGGCTGATGGGCCTCCAACAGGCTTCTTGCACCTCATCATCACTGTGCACATGCTCTGGGGCATCTTTGAGCCTCTGGCAGAGTTGAAAGGGAGGGAATTCTTTCACGGGAATTGGAAAAGGTGGGGAGGATGACTTGCTTTATGTGGCTCTGATCACCTCTGTGTAGATCATAGGTATGGGGGTCTGTGCTATCCACTCCTGTGCAATATATCCCTTCAGCAGACTAGGAAGCAAGTAAGAGGATCCAGACTGAAGATAGTGAGAAAAGTGTCTTCAAAAAAAGATGACCTTCGGGCTGGAGAGATGGCTCAGGGAATTAAAGTCTTTGCTTCGAAAATAAAAGGATCTGTTGCAGTCAGCCTGCAATATCGCTGATAAATGACCATCAAATAGCTTAAGGGAACAAGGGTTTATTCTCTTACAATTCCTGGTTACAGTTCTTAGTCCAGCTTGACGGGAGAGTTTGCACCAACACCAGGGCTGAAGGAACTGGCCACACCATCACTACATAACGGCTGAGAGATGGACAATCCTTACTTGCCAGACCAGCATGTCTGGCCAAGAATACAGAAGGATGCCAACTCTCTCAACCAACTCTCTGTGATTTATCCAGGGTGTAATCCCACCCACCATGGGCTGGGTCTTCCCCATCAGCTAGAAAATCTCCTTCATGTTTGATCTGGGTTTAACTTAACCATTAACTCTCTACAACTGTGCCCAGAGCTCAAACCCTTAACAGTCAGGTTGACACCTGTGCTAACCATGACAGGACCTAAGATTGGATCCCTAGATCCCACGTAAAAAGGTTGGATAGAGGGCTGGAGAGATGGCTCAGGAGTTAAGACTCTGCTTTGAAAGCAGAAGTATCTGAGTTCCGATCCCAGGTTTTACGTAAAAAAATGCCAGGCAGAGGAACCAGTGGTGGCCTGCACTTCTGGCCGTGATAGCCTGGGAAATCCCAGAGTGAAGCAAAAAGGAGGTAAAAGGAATCCAGGATGATTCCTGAAGTCATCCTTGGGCCTCTGATCTCAGACACACACACACACACACACACACACCATACATACATACACATGAGAAAGAAAAAGTGTTGTAGGACTATGGTAGTATTCTTCCTTAGGTCCTGGACTCAATCCCCACAACATTAAAAAGAATGGTTTGTAGAATTATAATTGCTGGCTACAAAGCTTGAAGTATTTAGAGCAATCTGATGAAGATGATTAGCAATTTCTTCCTGTTATACTAAAGATTGATAATATTGTTCCAATGGAGGACTCAAACACAGGCCACTCTAAAGGTTGTGGTTTCATTATGGTAAATCTCTGACTTAGTTTTGGAATTGGGGTGTCCAGAAGTTCATACAGCTATCCTGGTGGTGCACTTGTTTTGGGAAAATAGTAATGATTCTGGGCTGCAGCTAAAAGGGTAGGCTATAAGGGAGGTGACGTATGGGCTTTTAAAGACATGCTTTGTAGAACCGGTGCATTGTCATGACAGAGGTGGGATTAGACCGCCATCTCCCGATCGGTTACATGGCACCGCCTCATCTCAAGCAGTTTCTTCATCGAAAAGTGTCTTTGTACTATAGTAGCACTATAGGGAGAATAATAAAACAACCTAGTAGTGGACAAATTTACCTTTTCCTGCCTTCTAACAAAATGATTACAATTTCCTTCCCTCTGGTGGTTCCAGATGTAACTGGCTGTCTACTATCTGGACTTAATTCAGGCATCATATATCCCCATGGGGACAGGGAAGGTTCTGTTCTATCATGAAAACTGCTCACCTCAGAAGTATTCAGTGTAGGGAGGCCACTTATATCACCTACTTGGAAACTGTTGATATCACATGCCAGGCCCCAAGACAGGTAATACCAGTGTAAACAAAGCCAGATGTTGGGTTAATGATTCCATGGTGGCAAATGATCATTCCCAGCTCTATGTGACCCAGAAAGATACAGAAAGGCTTCTGTTTCTTGCCTTCTGGGTCAATAACTTTGACAAACAGCAGACTGGGAATCCTCTTCCTTCCAGGGTGCTGCTAATCAAAGAAGAAAAACCCTCTGCAAGTCCCTTGACTAGCAGCACGTGTGTGTATGTGCGGGTGCTCGCTCCAGTTGTTTACTCCTGAGCCTGGTTCTGTTACCCCAGAGTCTGGAATCTCGAGTTCTAGATTCTTACTATTTGATTGAGACCTGGAACTTATAGTCCTGAGGGATGAATTAAAAGCCTAGGAGTCTTGGCTTTCAGCTTGTCTTTCCTATATATATGCACATTGGTTTTTTTTCCCTTTTAAAAATTCTTTTAGAGTTTCATACATGGGTATAGTTAATGATTTTTTCACACCTTAATCTCCAATCCCATTCCCCCTCATTTCCTCATTACAATCCTTCTTCCCTGCCAGCTTTCTTCTTATTTTCATGTTTTTTTGCCTGTGTGGTCCTACTAAGTTTCATCTGGTGTGCCATTGATAGCATGTGCCTGAGTATTTGTTGGAGTATGGACCATATGAGTAAGTATACCATTGAAGAAAGCATATATATGGCCATTGTTAAAGTAACTTGTTAGCCTAGGATTCTGGATCTCTTGCATTAAGTGATAGATCTTTCTTTCTTTCTTTCTTTCTTTCTTTCTTTCTTTCTTTCTTTCTTTCTTTCTTTCTTTCTTTCTTTCTCTCTCTCTCTCTCTCTCTCTCTCTCTCTCTCTCTCTCTCTCTCTCTCTCTCTCTTCTCTCTCTCTCTCTCTTTCTCTCTTTCTTTGGGAATCATCCTGGATTGCTTCTGCCTCCTTCTTGCTTAGCTATGGGATTTCCCAGGATTCGCCCACCAGGGCCAGAAGTGCAGGCACCCCTTTTCCGCCTGGCATTTTCACATGGGACCTGGGATCTGAAGTCAGGACCTTCTGCTTGCAAGAAAGAGTCTTAACTCCTGAGCCATATCTCCAGCCCAGACTTTTCTTTTTTTTTAATGTTTTATTTATTAATGAGAGAGAGAGAGAGAGAGACATGTGCATGTCATGACACACAAGTAGAGGTCAGAAGACAACTTTTGGGAATCAATTAAATTCTCTCCTTTCACAGTGGTGAAAGGATCTTCCTTCTGAAGATCTGCCTCAGGTCGCCATGTTGTGAGCAGGTACCTTATCCACTGACCTATCCTGCCATCCCTCAGATGATAGACTTTTCGCATTGTTTAGAGTCTAAGTGGAGCTGGAAGATTGGAAGGTGATCATCATTGTATCAGTTAGAAAAGGTGCTTTTCGGTGAACTATTTTGGAGTACTGAAAATCTTTGGTAACATTTTCTGAGAAAGAAAAATTTATATCATAGTGAACCTGCAACATCCAACTTTCCTGGGGAGAGAATGAGTGGGGAATGTTAAGAAGGGCTTTGAAATTCTGTATGATCAGGGAAATGACTGACAGATTGAGTGTCTCATAGTTCTCTGACTCTGAGTGTGCCTGGAAAGCCTGGAATAATTAAACAGCCTTGAACTTGCTGGTGGGCATCTGAGAATTGGTCATGTGTCTCAGCAGCTGGACGGAGGCCAAGACATTGCTTTTCCTGATGGGGACTAGGAACTTGATTAGGATCAGTCTGCGAACAGGTATAGCTCATAGCCAAATTCACAAAGGTAGAATTTCTTTGCTGGGGGAAGAACATGGAGGTGAATTGTAGATCACGGATTGCTGCTTAACTTCACCTTGTCTTCATCTTTTAGGGTCTGGATCTCGGAAGTTGGTTCTCTCGTTTTACCATGTAAGTTCCATGGATTCAACTCAGGTCTCTAGGTGTTTATGCCTTTACCTACTGAGCCATCTTGACTAACCCATTTTTTAGTCTTTGGTTATTTATTCTCATCTTTCTTTCCCCTAGCCTCACTCTTCTTTCTCTCTCCTGTGCAGTTTGGCTTCCTGATTACCTCCTTTTCTTAGTGCAGGTAAATGAGGCATAGCACACTAACTCCCAATATGCATTGTGTCTCACAACCGTTCTTCATACATACTCTTCTATTGCCTCGTTTTCTATTTTGTGGACCAAGCCTTTCTGGGGATAAGGACACTGATTGAGTGAAGGAATTGAGGTAACTCTTAGACGTCAAGAAGAGCTTCTGCCATGCCCATGGCAATGGACTCTGTTGAGCAAAGCCCCTAGGTAAGAACAGAACCTTCATGTGCGCCAAATGTTTGTCCTTGAGTATGGTCTCAAGACCTTCCCACTGTCTTAGTGATTCTTTGATTCCTTTGATTCACTAAGGAGGCTATGGATATTAAGCAAAAAAGCCAACCTCTCTCCTTTTTCTTATCTTTTATCCCATAACCTGTCTAGGGGAAACTGCAGAACCTTAATCTAGAGGACACTGGAGGATGGAGGGGAGACCTTGAAAGTATGGGAAAGATATTCTGGCCTTGTAATTGTGAATCCTGTCTTGGGCCTCAGTTTGGTACAGCATGAGGCCAAATCTCCTGTAGCTTCAGCATCTTGTTGGGATACACGCAAGTTGTCTGTCCTGTCAGGCACTTGGGAAGCCTTAGTGGCTTCGGGAGTTTGGAAAGATGTTACCTTTCACTGTCTTCCATCTTCCTACGTATAATTGTCTTTCTTTACAGGGCCTTCCTTTGACCCAGAGTGGGAAGACGGAGGGATGCTGCCTTCTTCTCCTTTCTGCTGGACTTAGTCCTATTGGTTAATTCTATCTCCTAGTCAGGACATGCAAGCCCTTCTGGGTGGATTTTATGCCCTGTGTCTGTGTTTTGTTGTAGTGACTGCTGTCCATATGTGTGTGGTCTTACTTGGAGTGTCTACCTGACGTTGACTTCTGAGCCAAAACGTTGGAGATTCTAGTGATATAAAACAACTAAGATGTCAATACATTTTCTTCATCATACTTAGCTTTTGGGAAGAAAAATGGACAAAAGGTTCACACCCATGTGAAGTCTCCCATCCGGATCTACACGACATGCTCAGCCGAGCAGTCTCCTCCATCTGTGATCTTAGCTATCTGTGTACCTACCTGCCCACCTGACTTGCAGTTTGCCTTTGTGCCTAACGACAAAACTTGTCCTTCCACCAGATGGCGGTGTGACAGCACCTCTGCACCTTCCTCCAGGGGTGCTCTGTTTTCCAAGTAGCTTAAAAGTGCCAGAGAAGCCTCTGAAGCTCAAGTTCTTACCCTGCCGTCCTTTGTGACCTGTCTGCCTTTGACACGCTAGTAGAAATCCAAGTTTGATGACCAACGAGGCTTGGGCATTGTGCATCCGGACTCTTCATTTGATATTGACCACTGTTGCCTAATCAGTTTCCTTGATCCTTGCTTTTCCTGTAGCTTTGCCTGGGATAAGAGATACAGGACCAATAAATTCCAGAGAGCCGAGTACTGAAGGCTAGGTCTGCTTAAGGAGAGGGGCATCTTCTCACGGCTCCTTTGGGGTAGGAAAGAACGGAGCTCCTAAAGGAGAAGGCCTAAATTCAGGGGCAGGGCTCTGTGGGGCTCCTCTATTCTTTACTGATCTCTATGGCAACAGAATGTTAAGACTTTATCATGCTAAAAATATGGATAATTGCTGTTAGGTTTTAATTTGTCAGCTCTCAGACTTCTAAGGTGGTAGTTTTGTGGAGCTGTTAAGTCTCTGGGGTTGCTTTCTATCTAAATCACTAAATACTAGAGGCTAGCTTGATACTTGGCCAGCAGTCTTATCTGCGGCCAACCCAGCCCCTTCCCAGTCTTATCCTGGCTTGCTCTCCTAGCTTGCTCTCTGGAACTGCAGGAAGGGAAAGGAAGAAGGATACACTATTTTTAGGTTAGAGTCTCTGGCTATGACCCAGTCCCTATAGTTATTGATTCGGTTGCTAATGTATCTTGAAAGGTGCAGGAGACTGCTTTTGTTAGTCATCCTGAGGCCGTGAATCTGACCTCCCCGTGACTGCCTTGAACTCCTCCCAACTGAATACTTTAGGCCTTGTCTCCTCAGATGGGTCCTCTCATTTGATTTCCTTACAGTCCCCCTGCGTTAGCATTTCTGTATATCGGATTCTGTACCTCAGCGTTTCCTCGCTCCTTTCTTAGTCATCGTATAGCCTTTTGCTGGGAGAGAGGGAACAGTGGAAGTAAGGAAACATCTAAGACAACTTCTGCTGTAGACTTACCCCATATAAGGTGACGAGCTGGTAACAGCTGGTGTCACTCTGTGACTCAGTACCTTCTTGTTACTCATCCCTCCCTAGGGGGTGGTTAGAGTAGAGAGAAGGGGGCAGTGAACAGTCTGTCCAGGCTAAGGGAAAAGAAACCTCCCTCCAGTTCTCCCACCTGAGCAGGGGTGGATGGGTGGGGGTAGAGATGATCATGTGGCCTAGATCCTTTCCCAGCAGAAGGAGAATTTCCTCACCAGTCCTCTGAATGAGGTTTCCACCTGACTTTGGATTTCCAGTCTGTGTGTGTCTTCTCACACAGTGCCATTTCCTTCCTTTATATTATTGGATTTTTTTTGAGGATTAAGGTAGAGTTTATTAGAGGGGAGGAAGGATGGAACTCATGGACTCCAGATGTGGAGTGCCATGAGGGCTAGGGCACCTCAGAGAATTCATGGACTCCAGGCATGGAATCCATGAAAGTCAAGGAGCTAGAAACAAACTCAAGAACTTGGCATGCGTAGTGCCCTGAGGGGCAGGCATAGTGCTGTAGGTTTTGAAAAAGCTTTGATTTTAAAAATTTTATTATTATTATTATGTGTGTAAAATATGTCACATGGGTGTATGTACCACAGCATGCATGTGGTGGTCGAAGGAATAGAGTTAGTTCCTACCTTCCATCTTCACACGGTTCCAGGATTTCAACTCATGTCTTCAAGCTTGCACTGCAAGCACCTGCACCCTCCAAACAACCTTACTGTCCCTTTATTATTTTTAGGGGCTGCCTGGTTTTTTTTAATTATTATTATTATGGGTGACATGTGCCGTGGCACATGTGTGATCAGAGGACAACTTTCAAGAGTGAATTTTCTCCTTCTACTTTGTACTAGCCAAGGTGTCTTTCTGTTCTGCCACTGTGCTGTGAACTAACTGACCTTTGAATTTCTGGGCAATTCTCCTGTCTTGACTTGCCATCTCACCTAGGAAGGTGGGATTACAGATGAGTGTCATCAGGGATTACAGATGAGTGTCATCAGGGATTACAGATGAGTGCCATCATGACCACTTTTTTAAAAAAATAAGGATCAAACTCAGATCATCGGCCTTGCGTAGTAAGCACCTTTACCTGCTAAGCTCCTGCTTTGATATTTTGTTGGAGACAAGGTTTTGCTTTGGGCCCCCAACTTCCTTTTGAACCCATATCAGTCCTACTGTTTTAGTCAGTCATCTCTCTCTCTCTCTCTCTCTCTCTCTCTGTACGTGTGTGTGTTTGAGAGAAGGCTTCATACTTCCACAGCCTGGAATTCATTTTATAACCCAGGCTGGCCTTGAATTTGTAATCCACCTCTCTCAACCTCCTTAGAGGTAAGATTACAGGTGTGAGTCTTTATACCTATGTTCTTGTTATAGGATTCTGCTTACCCCTTCTTAGACTCTAAGAACCCCTAGACATGAGTTACAACTGAGACTCATGGGAGTTTATAACCATGACACAATGAAGGAAATTAGTTTAAAACAGTTAGTATGGTGGCAACCCACTATAATCATAGCTTCTTAGTTGGCAGACCCAGGAGAATCACAAGTTCAAGTCCTTTGGCAAAAGGACTCAAAAAAACAAAACAAAAAGGCAGACTGGAATGATAGCTCAGTTGGTAAGGCATATGGTGGAAAGGAGAGAACTGACCTCACTGGTGTGTCATAGCATATATGAGCATGTTCTCTCTCCCTACCTTAGAGAGGAAGGGAGGGAAGGAAAGAAGGAGGGAGGGAGATTAAAAAAAACCTGAAAGACAAAAGTCATAGTCCTCTTTCTTCTGTGAAAAAGTCTGGTGAGAATTAGTAAGTACTTCTCTATGGCTGTGAAAAATCAGGTAGTAAGAGTTGGCGTACCTGACCAGGATGTCTACGTCACCTTCAGTCCCACCCCAAGGCTCAGGAAACATTGGGGGAAGAGGAAAAGGTAAGATTGTAAGAACCTGCAGTGGGGCAGGGGTGAAGGGCAGACACTACTTCTGGACATGACAGGACTGTTGATTTATGAATTCACTTCAGCTATGTATATTCCCATGGGACCTGACAGGATTCATCCTCTCAACATTTCACCATGAAAGGGGAAAGATCTCAAGAGGTTCCACACTTCCCTGAGGGACTGATGAGGGTTAATGCTGATGGGGAAGAAATGCAAGATGCTTTCCTCAGTGGTATACCCACTTGATCTAAAATTCATGCTCCAGCAAGTACTAAGGTATATGACATCAAAAACAACCCAGATGAAACCCAGTGGGCCACATATGTGAAAAGACTTGAAAATAGGAGAGAATCTGGCAGGGGAAAAGATGAGTTGTAATGAAGAAAGAAGATGGGATTGGGGATTAATAAATTAATTCACCTTATTAATAAATTCACTATATTCATGTACAAAATACTGAAGTAATTCTAAAAAAATTTGAAAAGAGCTGGCATAATGATAATTATTGACCTACTCACCCTCGCATGCCTCTTATTCCTGGAGAAACCAATGCCTGAGAGTCACTGAGCATTTTTCTTATCTACGGCCACTGAATCCCGGGCCTCGCACATGCTAAACAGTCACTGTTTTTGCCTAGCTAGACACCTTCTCTGATCCTGAACTTTTCCATGCCTATGTTTTTGCTCATTTTTCTTCCTTCTCCCCCTGCTGTTCAAAATCCTGCCCTTTGAAAACATTCCCTAGTTGGAGTTAATACACTCTCTAGTATTGTTTTGTGGATCTTACTGGGTTTTGTTTCTTTGTTTTTGTTTTATGGTAACCTATTGAGCTTGGTTAGGGTTAAAGGAACACAGGTGAGGGGTTACTGACAGGAGTATGAGCAACTTGCCAGGGCTACACTGCTACAGAGAATGTCTTTCTCTCCCCCCAACTACCATTCATTAATTGCCTACAGAGAGAGAGAGAGATGGGGGTCAATGCATCTCACATGCCCCCAAATGTGTTTCTTGTTTTTGGCTTTGTGTGTGCTGGCGTATACAGAAGCTAAAGATGGATGTCCTGCTCTATCCCTCTCTGCCTCAGTCCCTTGAGATCAGGTCTCCCACTGAACTTGGAGCTATGCTTGACAGTCAGCAAGCTCCAGTGGTAGCCTTGTTTTCACCCCCCCACACTCCTGGGGTGACAGGCTAAAGTTGTCATTCCCAGGTCTTTAAGTGGGTGCAGAGGGTTCAAACTCATGTCCTCATGGTTGCACTGGAAGTTCCCGTACTGAGCTATTTCTCAGCTTTGTTTTGGCAGTTTTTTTTGTGTGTGTGTGTGTGTGTGTGTGTGTGTGTGTGTGTGTACAGTGTAGTACTTAGGGATGTGTGTGCCCATATACACATATGCAAGGGCCGCAGTAGGATGGTTAGTAGTATTCCTTTGTCACTCTGCTTATTGTATTGAAAAAGGGATTCTCATTGAACCAGAAGCTCCTAGTTTTAGTTAGCTTAACTGGTCTGCAAGATCTTGAGGTCCACCTCTGTATACATCTGCCCAATGCCGAGATCACAGGTTTGTGCAACTTTTCCCTTATGCAAGGGAATCAAGTCCGCATGCTTGTAGAGCAAATATCATCTTCCCAGATCCCCTTCTTTGTCTTTTTAAGACAACATCTGACTCTGTAGCCCAAGATGACTTCTAAATTGTGGCAATCCTCCTGCCCGAGTATTTGGATCACAGCACTAAATCTGGCTTCTTCTGCATTTATACCTCTTTTCAAACTGTATTAGTAACTAGATGATTAAAGTCTGATGTGGCCAGACAGGCCTTTTCCATTATGCCTTTGCATTGCATATAGAATGTGCCTGTTAAATTAATTCCCTCGTTCAGAGCCACACTTTCCAAACACTCCTTTTTAACTTGTTTTCTCTGCAGCTTCATCCATTCCTTTCTCCTCCAGGACAGAAGCTACATTTCTACTCTTTTAGGTGTTACCATGGTAGCCTGTGATACTCTCTGTCTAAAGTGCTGCTTGCCACCAGAGACTGATGTTTCCATAGCAACCAGGTGAAGGCAGTAGTCATGAGCTGGATACAAGAAAAGAATTTTGGTCTGAGAAACTATGTCTGAATCTTCTAGCTTCAGTCATCCTTTCTTTTCTCTCCCAACTTTTGCACTCTGTATCTAGAACTGATTTACTCTCCAACTTTTCTTCTGGTTGAAAACTGTGACTGCGAGGTGAAGCTGACCAACCTGAATTATGTGGGAAAGTGGAAGCAAGGAAAGAGCTGATCCAAGAGGACTTTTCAAAGTTGGCTGAGTTCTGTCCCTGTTCTAGATGATCTGTTCTTAAGAGCTCTTAAGAAGTTGAAAAAACCCTGAAGAAGTTGGCTGAAGTTACTGCCCAGCCATTAGGCAACTGCTTTTAAGACCAATGGGCAGATGGGTGAGGTGCCCATACACTGGAAAGGAATCAGTTGGTGCTGAGCTCAGAAAGGGCAAACAATGACCTTGGAAACCAGAGATTTGATAAACCTGAGCCAGTGTTCCAGAAAGGAAAGCTTTAGTCAGCTTTTAAGCATGGAGCCTACTTGTTTAGGATAAGGGCTGCGGAATCGGCCTCCTGTGTAAAGAGCCAGGGTTGACTGCAGTAAGATGGTTTCACCAGAGGCACACAGCAGCATGGTTCCGGTCTCGCTCCCAGAGCAAGTAGCTGAGCGTGGGTACCTTGATTTTCTCAGAATCATCGGCTGTAAAATGTAAATGATAACCACACCTATTTCATAAGGAACTCCAGGGATTGAAGCAGATGCTCGCTCAGAAGGGTGGAGAGCGTGTTAACTCATTACTGTCACCACTCCCGTTCCTCTGGATGCCCACTCACTTGCCTTCCCACCTGACCCCATTCTCTCTAGCTTTAGAAAATGCTCAGTGTTCACAGGGGAGCAGCAAGGCTGAGTGGGAAATGGTGAGATTAAATCTCAAGAGTTCCTAGGTTATAGTCTTAAGCTTACAAGTCCCATGTATGTACAGCCAATCTAAGAAAAAACAAATCCTGCTAAGCTACTCTTTTCATGCCTCAGTTTCTTTATAGTTAGATTACAATAAGATGATTTTGAAAATTCAAGGTGAGTCCCACCTAGGTATTTTCAGGGTACCTAGGGCCCCAAAGTTGGAGAAAGAATCCCAGAGTACTGTTATAGCCCCTTCTAATCTCTCACAAACATACGCAGAGTGCTTGTCTATTGGTCCCCAGAGCCTAACCCTTACACTGGCAATTTCCTGTGCGTGTATGTGTGCGTATGTGTGTGCGCGTATGTGCGTGTGCATGTGCTATATATGCAGGTGCACAAAAGACCAGAGAAGAATGTCAAGTGTCCTGTTCTTTCATTCTCCACTTTATTCCCTTTAGAGGGGTTTCTCTCTAAATCTGGAGCTAGCCTGGTAACCAGCAAGCTCCAACAATCTTTTTTTTTTTTTTAATTTTACATGCATATGCTGTGTGTGTGTGTGTGTGTGTGTGTGTGTGTGTGTGAGAGAGAGAGAGAGAGAGAGAGAGAGAGAGAGAGAGAGAACACTGTGTGTGCCTGTGGAGACCCATGGGTGACTTCAGGAATCATCCTGAATTGTTTCTATCTTCTTTTTATTTCACTCTAGAGTTTCCCTGGCAGGCTCTGCCTTCCAGAGCCAGAAGTGCAGACTGCTGCCATTTCTACCTGACATACCCAGCCATCTTCTTGCCTCATCTCCCTCAGTGCTGGTGTTATAACACAGAGCTGTGCCTGGCTGGCCTTTTATAGGGGTGTCAGGAATTTGAACAAGGTCCTCATGCTGCTCAGCAAGTGCGTTTGTTTATCCATTAAGCATCCTCCCCATCTCCAGAGTTTCCTTTCTGAATAAGTATTTTATTTTAAAAAATATTTTATTTATCTGTGTATTTAAAAGGGGAGGGAGAGAGATAATGCACACAAATATATCCCAGTGCACATGGGTGGAAGGAGAAAACAACATTTGAAAATGACTACTACCACGTGGACTTCTATAGATCATCAGGTTTGTGAGCAGGCAGGCACCTTACTGGCTGAGCTATCTCAGTGGCCCTTGAACAAGTATTTTAAACCTGCATGAGTCCTCTACCTAAAATCAAGTTCTAATTTAAACAGCAAATAGAAAACTATGCAACATTTCCTCTTAAAATTCCCCCAACCACCAGTGGATTGCCCTTGAGTCCCGTAAGAGACATGTTAGGACTTGAACACTTAACATCACCAGAGTGATACTATGCTTTGAGTCTCTCTGGGTGCCTAAATAAGGGGGTCAAGACATGAGGTTTAAAGTATTTCTTCCACTCTGTATCATTTGATAAATCTTAAAGATCTTTATCCTTGGGCTGGAGACATGGCTCAGAGGTTAAGACTCTGTCTCCCAAGCAGAAAGTCCTAAGTTCGGATCCCAGGTCCCACGGAAAAAAAACAGGTAGAAATGGTGCTGACCTGTACTTCCAGTCCTGGTAGTAGGAGCCTGAGCAAAGCAAAAAGGAGGTAGAAGCAACCCAGGATGATTCCTGAAGTCACTCTTAGCCCTCCACAGGGACATACAGTGCCCTGTGATACACACACACACACACACACACACACACACACACACACACACACACACATACACAAATCCAAGTAGAAATGGCAGTGGTTTGTAATTCCTGCCCTGAAAGACGGAGCTTGGAAAAACCTAGAGCAAACCAATAAGAGGTAGAGCAATCTAGGATGATTCCAAAATCACCCTTGGGCCTCCACAGGGATACACAATGCCCTATGATATAAATACACACAAGATAAATTAAAAAAAAAAAAAAACAAACAAACCTTTAACTTAGAATTTGCTTTTCCAATACGGAGGATAGAATCCATGGCCTTGTATGTGCTAGGTAAGCATTCTACCCATTGAGCTACAATCTGAGTGTGTGTGTGTGTGTGTGTGTGTGTGTGTGTGTGTGTGTAAGCCATGTGTATGGGGTGTCATTCCTCAGACACTATCCATGTTGTTTTTTGAAATAGGGTCTCTCAGTGGCTTGGAACTTGCTGAGTAGGCTAGGCTGGCTGACCCACAAGCCCTAAGGACCTGTTTTACCTCCCTAGCACTGGATTTATGAGCATATGTTACCAGAGCCGTCCAGCTGCTCTTTTATTTAGTTCTCATGGCTATCTGACAAAATAAGCACCTTCTCCATTTTATATTTGGAAGAGTACAGATGAGGTTCAGAAGGGTTAGGTTAGGAGCAATTGCACACACCCAGAAAACACATCTCAAGTGCTAATTGGAAAATTTACAAACTCCTTTAAGTTCATATTTACAGTTTGAGTTTTATGAGGCCACCAAGCTGGAAGTGTAACATCTCCATATATGCGCTCAAGCCTGGTGGCAGAAGTCAGAGGATAAGGCGGGAAGTTTGCAAGTCCAAAGCCTGTTAGACTACAGAGTGGCTGAAGTCAGCGTGAGCAACTGAGTTAAACCCTGTCTCAGAAGTTGTTTTTTTTCTTTTTTATAAAAAAAAGTTTGTCCAATAAGGACTGGAGATACAGTTTAGCTCATGGAAGAGTGCTTGCCTAGTACATCTAAGGTCCACAAAAGAACCACAAAAGAAAACAATATCAAATCAATGAAAAGCAACCTTTGGGCATATTCATCAGTGAGACAGGAAAATGAGCAAGGACCGAGAAGCAGCGTGCCCATGTTTGATTTGGGGGGCCTCCAGACAAGGTGGTCCCATCTACCCAGGTTTACTGCCTTCCACACAACGATGATCTTTTCACTATGAAGCAGGCTCCTCATGTACTTGGTACAGTTTCACAAGGGATGCTTTTCCTTCTTCACCCCACCTACCAATAGTTTACATGTGCCTTAACGCCCCGTTTCTAATTCCAGATTTCCAGCCCAATTACTTGGAATGTGGTCTAGTTTGCAGTTTGATGCTGTGTTTTCAGCTCGTCCATCTCCCTAGCTTAGTTTAAAGCTTCTTCAGCAGCTGGACCAGGTCATTCATGCTTTTCTTTTCCCAGCACAGTACTTGGATGCTGCATATGTTTAGCATTTGAGGGGAACAAAATGTCTTTGAACATGTGCAGATGAATAAAATGCCCAGGAAAAAATATACTTAGTTTGGTGTGAACTAAACCTGTTAGATTAATAAGACATATATGTAAGAAGATCTATATTTGGACTTCCTGGGAGTCCCAGGGGATTTCCATCAACAAGGCTGGCATCCTTTCAGAACAGCAGAGTCCCTTCTTCAGTCTCTAGAGGGGGTTAGGTTACAGCAGTGCCTAAAGTTACAGCTGTAGGAAAGGCCTGGAATGGAGGACACCTTCTTTGCCCTCTTCTCTGGTCCGTCAGGGCAGGTACACACATGGTCTATTCTTTGAGCACTGAGGAGGGCTTGTGGGCAAATATATGGGAGTAGCAGAGAATGGTAAGGAGCCAAAATGTCAAGACACAAAGGCAGCCAGCAAAAGAAGAATTCAGGAGAGCTGACCTGGCTCAGGCAGCTCAGGCCCAGGGCCCTCTGCTGACCTCTCGCCCTAGCCCAGCCAGCAGCTGTGCCCGAAGAAGCTGGCCTGGCTCTCAGGGACCTCATGTCTCTCAAGTCTGGCGGGAGCTCCCGTCTGTTCTGAGCTCTTTCCTGTAGGCGTCTGGAGGGAACACACAGATGGGTCGACTGATGGGACTGGCTGAGCTGGGGGGAAGGAGGCTTGTGCTGTGTGGCTCCCCTTCTGGGGGAGGTCCTGCGGTCCCCTTCCACAGGCAATATATGTGTATTACGCTTCTTCCACATGAATCGCTTTCCTCTCTTGCCATATTTGACAACTGGTGATTCTCTGGAAACATGTCCCCTTCCCCATGTCAGCCACGAGATGCTCAATCCCAGTTCCTCTGTTCCCTGTGAGGTAGCTGCTTCTCTGCCTTCTTCATCTACCTGTACCCAGGCTGCACCTTGGTTCTTCTTTCTCTGTAACACTGATGATTTACTTTAAATTATTATTTGCTTGTGGTTTGAGACAGGATCTCATATAGCCCAGACTGGCCTGAAGATTTCTATGTAGCTAAGAAGAGCTTTGAACTCCCAACCCTCCTGCCTTTCTGCCGTCTGAGTTGTGAGATTACAGATATATGCCACCATGCCTGCTTTTATGCTTATTTAGTCTTTGAACAAACAACCAATGTTGTGGTTGAAATTCAAAGCCTGGGTTACCTGGCAGTTCTAGGCCAGCCTAGGCTATAGCATGACACTTAGCCTCAAAAAAAAAAAAAAAAAAAGTGGGTATGGGGATGTATCTCAGTTGGGAGAGTGCTTGCTTAGTGTGCACAAAGCTCTGAGTTTGGCCCACAGCACTGCAGAAGATGAGGTTCAGTGGCAGACCCTGTATTGAAGCGCTCGAGAAGTAGCTATGGGGCGTGTAGGACCATCCTTGGCTACAACAGTGAGTTCAGGGACCGCTTCAGCTATATAAGAAAAAAAAGGAGGGGGGGGGGACAAGCAAGATAGCTCAATGTATCACGAAGTTGCTTATGTGTAAATCTGGCAATCTGGGTTTGATTCCTGATCACTCAGTGGAGGAGAGAACCAACTTCAGAGAGTTGCCTGCTGTTGCCATATCCCCCAATCCGAGGGGGGTAGGTGGGGCCTCCGGGCTAGAGGCGAATGCATGAGCCTGAGACTTGATCACCACCAGACCCCGGGAATCAGGTGAGAAGCAGTAGTGGACGAGATGCCACAGATTCAGAGTCATTAAGGGCGTTTGGGCTTATATAAGGTCAAGGGCCAATCAGGTGTTGCCATCCCTCTTGGGGTGTGGGGGGACAGCCACCAGTCATTTAACTGTTTACTAGGTGTCCACTGCAGGGGCAGGTTAGACAGCTGCTTCCCATTGGTTGTTCATCCCTCTGCCTGCATGGTCCTCTATTGGGACATGTCCGGGGCATGTCTGTAGGTCTAAACTTGTCCTGAATTCAAGAGCTGGGCTAGGGCCTCCCTGAGTCGGTAGTGCCACACCCTGCTCTCTCTCTCTCTCTCTCTCTCTCTCTCTCTCTCTCAAATAATGAAAAATTTAAAAAAGGAATACTAAAAATTGGGCTGAAGAGATGGCTCAGGGGTTAAGACTCTGTCTTGAAAGAAGGTGGTCCTGAGTTCGTATCCCAGGTCCCATGTAAAAATGCCAGGTGGAAAGGGTGGCAATTTGCATTTCTGGCTCTGGTGGGTGGAGCCTCAGAAATCCCAGAAAGGCAAGAAAGAGGTAGAAGTAATCCAGGCTGATTTTTGAAGTTACTCTTCGTCCTCCATAGGGACACATAGTGCCTCTGATACACAAACACACACACACGCACACACACAATAAATAAAATATTTTTTAAAAAAGAATACTAGAAATGACAAAAAAAAGTATCCCAGCTGCCCCTATGTTCTACCTGCTCAATTCCCCTTTCCACATGCAATTAGTACTGTCAGCCATTTGTCATTTGTAGACTTATTCTAAGGCAAATACTTGAATGTTCAAGCACGTCAGAATGTATGCACCACTTCCTAAGGTCAAAGACCCCATCTGTGGGCTGGGTTAAGGATCTCTATCTGCTCTGTGCCCTCACTCCTAACATCTCCTTTGGTATGCTTTATGGGTATCCATACAAATGAACTGCAGAACTCTTTGTTCAAAGAATTTCAGGGCGACTGCAGCAGATTATTAAACTAAGCAAGGGGCCCATGTGACTGCACAGGCTATAACATCCACAAATCTGGTACTCGGTTCAGCCTTTCTACTGGTTTTTCAATGATCATCTTTATGGTGATGGTTTTCATGGCTCTCTCTTGCCCCAATTTGTTCTGAATTTCAGACTGATCAGTCCAGGGAACTGCTGTGAAGCTCTCCATATGGATGTTCTAACATTTCAAACTCTGCTGCCAAAATAGAGCTAATTTACTGTGAAGGTTAATATTGATTATCAAATTGACAGGATCTAGAATTGAGTCTCTGGCCATACCTATGAAGGATTATTCTAATTGGGTTAAGTGAGGTGGGAAGACCTACTCTGAAGGAGGGGAGTAGGGGCACCATTCCCAAACCTCAGCCTCGGACTGTATAACATAGAAAAAGTTAGATGAGTGCCAGCATTAACCTCTCTCTGCTTCTTGACTATGGATAAAAAGGGATCAGCTGCCTCACACTTCTGCCACCAGGATGTCCCTCCTATGGACTGTGTAACCTCGAAGCCAAAATATACCACTTCCCTCTCAAGTTGCTCGTGTCAGTTTTTTTTTTAATCACTGCAACAGGAAAGGAAATGGAAACACTGCTGTCTCTCCACCATCCTGCAAATACTAGCTCCTCGTCTTACTCCCACATCAGGCTTCCCCTGTACACCTATGTTGGCTTTGGTCTCTCTGTGAAGCCCGTGCTGGCTTCAAAGTCATGATCCTCCTACTCAATCTCGTAAGCGCTGGACTGAAACTATCAGATCTGAGCTCCAACTCAGGCTTCTGTCCATCCCCCAGAAGGGGCCTTTGTTACTTTCCATATGTGTCCGTGTTCCTGGCCACTGAGTTCAGCACTGCAGGTTAGGTCTCTGCTGCTCCTGTCCACGCCAACTACCATGGTGCCTCCTGCTTTCAAAGGACTACACTAACATGTCCCTTTCACATCCAGACACCTTCAGTAATTCACTTCTTGCCTGACATTTAAGGTCTTTTGTGGTAGAGCTCTGGATCTGTTCATCTCTTACCCCTCCTCTTCATTTCCCTAGGGTTTCAACCCAACTGTACAACCATCTGGTCCCTTGTTGGCCCTTGTGTGTTTTCCTGCACTTTAAAATCTGAACTGCCTCTACTCAAAGGCTGGAGTTTGGAGTTTGCTTCATTCCATCACAGCGGTGGCACTTCTTAGACCCTTTAACCACAGCCGCTGTACACGATCTGCCCATTGTGACCCTGATTCTCTTTTTTTTTTTTAGATTTAAAAAAAAAATTATTTATTCAATTGTGCGTGTGTGTGTGTGTGTGTGTGTGTGTGTGTAGAACCACGGGCGAATCCGGGAACCACCATGGACCGCTTCCACTTCCTCCTTGTTTACTCTGCCCGGGGAGTCACAGGTTCCGCCCTACCGGGACCAGAAATGCAGGCCACTCCCGCTTCTGCCTGGTGTCTATACGTGGGGTCTAGGATCCGAACTCAGGACCTTCCAACTGCAAGGCTTAACCCCTGAGCCACCTCTCCAGCCCCCCATGACCCTAATTCTCTTCTGCCATAGTTCCATCTCTTCTTCTTGTGAAGGGGAACCTCTGATTTAAAAGTAGATTCAAACCAGGCACACAGTGGAACCCCAGCTCTTTTACTGACTATCTCTTCCACTGTCGTTTATAAAAAACCACAACTGCAATGCCTTACATATGAACAGATGAGGTCAAATCTGTCCTTAAGGTTGATTCACCGCATAGCCACACCTGCTGAGCTGACTCTTTCGGCTCTTCAGCAGACTCAGGAAGCAGCTCACCTTTTCCCATCAGGTTCTAGGAGGCTGCAGGGGTGGGTTGGAGACCTGGCCTCCAGGCACTCAGGTAGCTGTGCTGAATGTCTAAGGGTGAGGAGAGTTGCTACCTCTGCTCCCTTTGTTCATACTCATGGCTCAGATAGCAGCAGGCGTGGGTGTCACCAAGGGAGGCAGTGACAGCTTCAGTTTTCACACGGGCTTTGCAGGTGACAGCTGGGACTGGGGGGCCCTGCCATGGAAGGTAGAGGCAGACTCCATCATGCCACAGTTAATGGGTATCCCTGGGGAATATAACCCCCACCCCAAACCAAGTCAAGTCAGAGCTGAGTGACTCTGAGAGCTAAAAGGAGCCTCCAGCCTACTCACTGAAGGATAGGGTCTGGTAAAGAAAAGAGACTCCAGTGTGGAGACTGAATCCTACTGTGTTACTAATTGCTAAATTATTCTTCTAGCAAGTCAATGTTTCTCTCTAGATCTGTGTGTCTCATTATCTTTAAAGGTCCATTATCTTTAAGGGCCTGTCACTCCTAGAATAAAAGGTTTAGACCAGGACTAAGTCAGTTCCAGAGCTTCTCTAGAGATTTAGTCTTCAGAGTTTTCTGGTCTGTAACAGCAACTTCCCTCCGCACCTAATCCTTCTCTGAAGACTACAAGAGAAAGCTAGCACCAGTAGATGGCAATAGAAAAACTTCTTTATTGGAAAGGGAAGCGGTGGCCCCTTGTTGGTGCCTCCTGGGCCCAAGTCAAAGGGGTTACCACACTTACCTCTACCTTAGGGCATCTAAAGGCAGAAAGTCTGTCCACACCCTAACTTCAACAGCCTAAAAGGGGAAGCGCCATCGTCCAATGGTAAACCAGAGTCCAATCTCAAGAACAGCACTTCCAAGTCCTAGTCTTTAAAAACTTAAGCGCAGATCAGAACACCAGTGAGAGCGTTTTCAGAAATCCCTGGAAGAGTCATCTTAGTGTTTTTACCTTTAAGATTTTCTTAACGAGGAGATATTGTCAGAGTACCAAGGTCAGGTCCATCCAAGAGTCCGCAAAGCAGTTCTAGTTTTCAGAGTCTCTTTGCAAAAGAGGTGATCAAACGCGAGTTAATTAAGAAAAAAAAAAAAAAAATCCTTGCAGAACTGATTTCTTTCCTGATTGGCCGGTGCATCCCCGCAGGCCACCGCCTGTGGTCCCGGCCTGCGGTCCAGGAGCTGCAGGTCCAACGAAGGCAGAGGCGAGGTAGCGGGAGGGGCGGAGCGCCGTCCCCGCCCGCCTCCCGGCCACACCAGGCATCCTGGGAATTTTTGGTTTCCTAGACGGCCTCCAGAGAAGAGGCCGGACGGGGGTGGGGAGGGGGGCGAGCAGAGGGCGCGGTGGCCATGGCGACTGCTGTGGCCATGGAGACCGCGGCTCAGAGCACAGAGAGGTCGTGACACGACCTGGAGCGCTGCTTGAAGAACTTGGCGTTGCGCGGCACCAGGTTGGCGAGGAAGCGCTTGGCCTTCTTGGTGAGGCTCTCGCGGCGTGCAGGTGGCGCGGGGCCCTCGGGGCTGCTCGCTTCCGCCCGCTGGCCCCCCGCGCGGCCCCGGCCCCGCCGCAGCCGGATTTGGCGCACGGCTCCTTCGAAGAGCTCGCGTGTATTGTGGTGCAGCGCGGCCGACGTCTCGATGTGCTTGCAGCTCAGCGTCCCGGCCAGGTGGCGGCCCTCTGCAGGGAGGAACCAGCTCAGGCGCCTGCCCAGCAAGCTCGGAGCCCAGACCTCGGGTGGGCTCACGCCGCTGGCAGGCGGAAGCCTGGAAGGGGTGGGCATCCTGATCAGCACTCCAAGCTGATCCAGAGCTGGGATCTGGTGGAGGAGCGAGGGGAGCATGAGGTGCCCAAGACGAGAGTCGAGGGCGAATTGGAAGGGATCTAGGAGTTGGGTTACAAAGGACTCTGCCAGCTAAATGCCAGCGAGTTTATACAGCAATGCGGGTAAAAAGGCCATAGGGGAGAAGAGGTGGCCCGGAAGGGAAAGCATTCTTTTAAGACTGCAAACATGGAGTCGGTTTCGGATACACACCCTCTAGTGATACCTCCCGAGAGCGCGCCAGGTCACTCTTGTTTCCAACGAGGATGACAGGTAGATCGTGGTGAGGCCTTCCAGCCCGGAGCCGAAGAAGGGTCTCTGGAACTTTGGAGAAGCTTCGTCGATCGGTGACTGAAAAGACGATGAGAAAGGCATCCCCGGTCTGAAGGCAATGGTCCTGCAGCCACCCTCCTGCGTCCCCCTGAGAGCAGAGAGCCGCAGAATGTAAAGGCGGAAGGCATAGGAGACTCTCCCCAGTACCTGTATCTCAAGATGAGTCATCTGACTAAGGAAGAAGCTCCTTGTTTAGGATAAGACGCTGGTTATGACAGAAGCTCCATCCCCAGAGGCTTTGTGGAGGAGGAAGAAGTTAGTAATGTGAGCTCCACATGGGAGAATTGGAGAAAGAGTATCCTAGACTAGACTAGCCATCCACTTGGACTTAAACTCTCCATTTAAAAAATTCAAAGCATGTAGGGGCTGGGGATGTAATTCAGGTGTAGTGTTTATCTAGCATGCACAAGATCCTGGCTTTGACTCCAGGACTGCACAAAGTGAGTGTGATAGTGAGGTTGCACCCACATGTAACCGAAGAACTACAGAGACCTTATCTCAAAACAAAACAAATTTTTAGACCTCTCACTTCTATATAGTAGCGTTATGTTCAAACATGCAAATGTCCTCACATTTCCTCCTGCTTTCCTGAGTTCTTGTCCCATTCCCTTAGACTCCCAGGCTGAAGTATTTGTGGGTAGGGTCTGGGTGTTCAGCTTGACTCTAAACTGAAGGGTTGTTGGTGTATGTGTGTGCTGTGTATGTGTGTGTGTACTACAGGACACTTGCGTGTGTGTGCTTGTGAAGGCCCAAGAGTGACATTGGAAATCATCCTGGATCGCCGTGCCTCCTTATCGCTTTGCTCTGGAGTTTCCCAGGTTCTGCCTTCTAGAGCTGGAATTACAGCCTACCACTATTTCTGCCTGGCCTTTTTACATAGGGTCTGGGATCTAAACTCAGGTCCTTTGGCTTGTGAGGCAAAGGCTTTAATCTTTGAACCATCTCTCCAGCCTGGATTTAGCATAGTCTAATTAATTTGGGCCAGAAGGTCCTGGAAAAATTGTGGGTCTTTGGACCATGAGCCACGACATGCATATTATCGTGAACTTTGCACTCTGAGGTGAGGCAGATGAAGTCATGTTGTAGCACATGCTGGGAGCAAGAGCTATAGTCCCATCAGCCTTCAGCCACATTGCTCCTCCCTGTGCTTCTAGCTTCATCACTCACTTACAGCCATATCTTAGTCCTCACCTGTTCCCAGATGTCATAAACAATTAAAGTCACTTCTTCTTTGTCCACCATAATGCGCCTCTCATAGGTATCCTCTGTTGGGAAATAGAAGAAAGCCTTTGATGAGGTTCCCCAACACTTGTGAGACCCGGTAACTAGGAACACAGCTCCGCATCAGGGAACTTCAGGAACACTACCACAGGGAACATCGGAGAAACTTCTCTTAGGTTCTGTCCTTTGGAGTCATGACACGAGCACTTTTATCCCTGACTGGGGGCCCTTAGAACTCCCTCAACCCTTACAGAGTGCCCAAAATACCTGAGTTCTCCAGCTCATGCGCACTGTCTCCCTGAAGATCTCCAAAAGTGCCCGCTAGGGTGCTTTTGCCCACTCCACTCTCCCCCACCAGCATGACTTTAAAGATGCCATCGTTTGGGGCAGGGGCTGCCTCTCCTGAGCCCAAAGAGTCAGAAGAGCCAGAGGATGAGCCCTGAGGGGGCCAGTCAAGTTCATCTACAGCCTGAGCCCTCCTCAGCAAGTGCTTGTAGGGCACAGGCATGCTTCCTCTTCGTCTGGGGGCTCCCGGGGCCGGGGGTGGCCCACTCTGGTCCAAGCCTGCCAGCAGATTCTCTGGCTTCTGCTTCAGGAGTGCAGCATCTGCTCCTAGAGAGGCAGAGAAAAGGAAGCAGTGAGTGAGGTGCACCCGGCCATCTGTTAAGAACTTCACTCACACTGCTGCTTCTTCCAAAGACCCAGCCACACCCAACTGAAGACCATGACCGACCCCAACAGAATGGAGAAACTTTGGTTCCAGCCTCTTACATTCAGAAGTTTCAAGTGGCTGAACTTTCAAGGAGCTAACCAGATGGCCTTCCCATTGTCCTAGCCACCATCTGCTCAAAACATGTGCCACACAGGGGAGGTACCTGTGCACAGGCTTGCACACCCACTCACACCCCATACTGACTCAGGTGTGTCCCTAGACTAGACCTCTGGCTCTGGGGAAGCTGTCCTTCTTAATGGGCTTTGTCTCTTACTGCTTTCTGTATCTCATAATACCCAAACTGAGCAGAATAGAAGCTGAAGATGTTGCTCAGATCCTGCGGAGTAGGTGCTGATAAAAACTTTGTAGGAAGCCTGAGCTCAGGGTTGTGTGAGGAGGTGTGTTATGAGTGTGCGTGTGTGTGTGAGAGAAAGAGAGAGTGAGAGAAAGGGAGAGAGACAGAATATGAGAAAGGGGGCTGCTTCTCGTACCCCATAGGTGAGCATCCCCGCCTCATGATTGTATGTGAGAGAGAATCCTCGTGCATTCTCAACTGTCCCAGTGAGTGGGAGAGAATATTGTGTTGACAGAAAGGTAGAGGTGTGTGTGAGAGAGGGAAGGTGACAAAGCAACTGGAGGGTCAGGGCAACTGGAGGAACAACAGACACAACAAAGAGGGATAGAGAGAGGCTGAAATAGCACTGGATCAATATTTGGCTGATAGCCGGAGCCTCGGAAGCTAGAAACAGCCCTTACAACAGGTTCCCAGAGTAGCCCCTCACTGGTGATTCCCAGGCTTGTAGACTGCACCCTTTCCTTCCCCTTCCCTCTAGCAACTCCCAGGCTGATCTAGGGGCCAAGTACCAATTTCTCAAGCAGCGTGTGATGGGGGAGGGGCACCTGGACAGCCCTTTTCCCCCTTCTCTGCCTTGGGTCCCCCGACCTTCTACTGCTAGGGTCTTCTCTTCCATCAGACTTACTGTTCTCCTGCTGACTGAACCCCAGTACCCACCTCCCCACCGAAGCTTCAGCTCCCCCACCCATGGATTCAGCTCGAATCTACTCAGGTTCGCCCTCACCTGGTGTGGGTGTTCCTGATGGGGAGGCCTGGGAGCTGCTGGAAGGACAAAGTGCGGTGGTTTCTGTGTCCGTGTCCATGTTGGTGTTGAGGGCTGTGTGCATCCGCGTGCGTGTGCGAGAGCAGCCTGGCAGCTCCCTGCACCGGTTCCCTCACTCAGCAGCACTGTCAGCTCTTCCCTTAAATACTGCTCCCTCCACAGATCCCCCCCCCCAAATTGTCCCGCCCCCTGATGAGGTCACATATGCTAATGAGCAGTGATGTCAGCGGGATTCCCTCCTTCGGCCCCCCCTCCCTTTTCTTTGTGTCATTTCCCTGGGGAGCACATTCACAGCCAAGCTGGGTTAAGGCTTGATAGAACAGTGGGGGGAAGGGGAAATGGGGATTCAAAGGGTGGTATGGAGGGAGCATCTGTGAGTAAGGAAGCCTACAGTAGCAGGAGGGAGCGACCCCGGGAGACAAAGATCTTTTGCTTAGAATCCAAGGATCTGGAATCAAGCGAAGGTTGTCTATTGTGTCCAGCCCTCTGTGCTAGTGTCCGGCCCCAAAGTGAGGTGCTCACTGGCTAAAAAGAGAGATGTTACATGCACTAGCAGCTGATTTGAAAGACAAAGAGAAATGGGCCAAGAGGTGGAGATGCAGAGGGACGGTCACTCTGCCGCTGTCTCCTTCATTGGCTTTTTGGCTAAGAGAAATAACAGTATCCTCGTCCCAGCCTCACCAGGCTCCGAGGGAGTGCCGTGGTGTGTGCCATTCATTTTGCCTTGAGGTTCAAGTGGGTACAGGCCACTGTGAAGTTTCCTTCACCTCTCCTCACTAGGTCCTCCAAGTTGGTGTTACAGTAGCAGTAGTAGCAGCAGCAGCTGCAGCAGCAGAGGGAGAGAAAGCTAACACAGTGGAAAGTACTGACTTTTGGAGGGTACCAGGTCAAGCTGCTGCTGTACTGTCCATTCTTGCCCAGCTGCTTTTCCCTTTAGTTCCCCACTCTTTTCATCCTCCTCCTGGATCCCCTTAAGTATTTAGACACAAGCTGATTTTCTCTTTCTGCTTCAATCTTAATTTAAAAAAAAAAATCTGTTGAGTTGGGCGCATGCATAAGTCAGAGGACAACTTAGGAGCCAGTTCTCTCCTTTCTCTGTGTGAACTCTGGGGATTGAACTCAGGTCTTCAGGCTCAGTGGCAAGCATCTGTACATGCTGAACCATCTCACTAGCTCTACTCCATCCTATTTTTACCATGTACTTTTTTCATCAGCTCCCTCCTCTAAGGTTTAGAGTGGAAGGTTGGGTAGCCCGTCCTCAAAGCAATAAACAGGTGCCATCAGGATTCCCACTCAGGTATTTCCAAAGCCAAAAACATTTTCTCCCCTTTCTGCAATACATTGACATCTGTTATTGGGGATAAATGTCATCCTCAGTAGGTGTTTTCCAGCAGGAGAGGTGAGCAGTGACTTTGGGGATGTGTGTAGTGCCCCTTCACTTCCCTGGAGGTCGGCTACAGGGTAAGACCTGGAAGGAGCAGAACTACTAGGCAGCTGGTACTCATGCACTTTACTCATTAGAGTTTCCAGTCTTCAGTCGCAACCTCCTTATTCCATTTTCATTCAGTCTTGACGTGTGCTTCTGTACAAGAAGCACATTTAAAGCAGTGACCCCTTGATAGCCATTGGTTTCTATGAGTCATCCTTAGCCATTTTGAGAATTATATATTGCATCACAGATCTGCTGAAGATGTTTCAGAATCTTTCCTTCGAAAATTAGTTTGTTTTGTTATTTAGACAGTCTCATCTCTGTAACCCAAGCTGTCCTGGAACTTACTCTGTAACCCAGGCTGGCCCTGAACTCAAGGTAATTCTCCTGCCTCAGTCTCCCAAGTACTGGGATTATAGTCATGCACTACCGTGTCTGTCATTATCTTATTTTACTTTTCTGCAGCTCTGGGGATCAAATTTAGTACCTCATGAATGTCAGAGAAGCACACTACCATCCATGTATGTTTTTTATCTATCTGCATGCGTGTATCTATGTATCTATGTGTATCAGAGGGCACTATGTTTGCCTGTAGTGGCCCAAGAGTGACATCAAGAATCACCCTGGATTGCTTCTACCTCCTTTTTGCTTTGCTCTGGGATTTTCTAAGCTCCACCTTTCAGAGCCTGAAGTGTAGGCCACTGCCATTCTTGCTTGGCATTTTTATGTGGGATTCAGAATGCAACCTCAGGTCCTATTGCTTGTGAGGCGGTCTTAACCCTGAGCCATTTTGCCAGCCCCTTTTGTTTTGAATTGTAAAACAGCAGACCATAGTAGTCCATGCCCCATGCCTGGAACTCCTCAGGAGGCTGAAATGGAGGATGTAGAACTGGAGACTGTCTGGAGTGCATAGCACAACTTTCTCCCAACCAGCCACCCAGAAAACATTGCAAAGATGTGAACTGTTTTTGTGTATGTAGAAAAGTCACTGGGTGCTTAGATTTGTTTCTCTGACCACCAAGTAAGAGTATGTCAGGAGGTCAGATTCTGGCAACAATTTCAACTTGGACTTTGCTTCCTTCAAGCCAACCTTCGTTTGACCCAAGGGCCAGGTTGGACTTCACTTTGGATGACCTGTTCCATTGCCCCACCAACAGGAGGCCGAAATGGTCTTCTGTCTCATACTTACCTATGACTAGCACTCAGGAATGGGAAGTTCTGTGGAATAGTGGGGTGAGACCACTCCTGGTCTAAATCCTGAACCCATAAGATGGAGCTGACAAGATGGAGCTCTGTCATGAGAGTCAACCATACTGGAAGGACCTGGCACTCAGCAGGTACCCAACTCTAGCACATCTTGGTGTCCCATAGCCCAAGCTTTTACTTTCATAGTGAGCTTGGTTCAGGCCCAAAATTCTCCTTAAGAATGAATTCCCAGGGGCTGGAAAGGTGGCTCAGGGGTTAAACCTCTGCCTTGCAGGCAGAAGGTCCTGAGTTCGGATCCCAGATCCCACGTATAGACGCCAGGCAGAAGCGGGGGCGGCCTGCGTTTCTGGTCCTGGTAGGGCGGAGCCTGTGAATCTCGGGGCAGAATAAACGAGGAGAAGGTGGAGGCGTCCGTGGGTTCTCGAATTCGTCCGTGGTTCTACACACACACACATACATGTGCGCACACATACACAATTGAATAAAAAAAAAATTAAAATCTTGGAAAAAAAAAAAAAAGAATGAATTCCCAGGGGCTGGAGAGGTAGCTCAGGGGTTAAGCCTCTGCCTTGCAGGCGGAAGGTCCTGAGTTCAGATTCTAGACCCCACGTCTTGTTAGGTTAAGTTGAGGCTGGCTTTTTTCTAAATTATTCCTTTCCAGTTCCTGTTACAGTTGCAGAAAACTACCTAACTACACCTCTTTTATTCCCTTAGACCCTGGCTAAAGCACTTGAATTGGGGAAGTTAGCTCAGTTGGTAGGATGTTTGCTTAGCTAGAGGGCTGGAGACCTGGATAGCATGGATGAAGTCCTAGGTTTGTCACACACGCCCCTCCCACAAACACTTGGTGTAATGCCTTGTGCATACAATTGCAGCAACTTGAAAGGTGGAGACAGAAGAATCAGAAGCCTCATTCTTGGAAGCAATGAATTAGTCATTCCTGTGATACGTAAAACCTAGGGAGGTTAGTCTCAAACGTAAGCTGACACTTGGAGGGGGCCTCTGAGTTAAAACAGGCATTACTGGTAGCATCATTAGCTGAGCTTCATAGACAATGAGCTGAGCATGGGCCAGCTGGAAGGAATGCACTGGTTCTTTCCTTCTGCTCTTGACTGGATGTGGGATAGCCAATGCCCTGACTCTTTCAGGCCCAATTCTCTTGATGACAGGTGTTGGTAACAGCAAGGGTACACTGCAAGGAGGATACAGGTTAGGCATGGCGGAAGAGAGAGAGCCCCAGGGGAGTCAGTTCCTTGGGCACTATTAAGGACTGACAATTTCCTTCAAACTCTGGGGAACTTTCTACCACCTTGCTCACCAGAGGCAGAATTCCACCATTTCCCACACATCACCCCTCCCCCCCATCCATTTTCCTCAGCCTTGAAAAAGTCAATACTTTTTTAAGGTCTGGGGTATAACCCTCAAACCTTTTTATTTGGTTTACCTGCCTGGAATTCAGTTTTAGTTCAGCCATTGACAGTATTATTGAAGATACAGTTTGGGTTCTCTTTCAGGAAGACCTTTGATTTGGCCACAGCCATGCCAACACTTGCACATCAATGTGACTTCTTCTCAACTAATTTTTGCTTTGAAGTTGGGCTCAGACCTGTTTCTCTGCCTGATAAGAATGGGATTGGTGGGGCAGGGGGTGGGGTTGGGGTAGATAGAGGAGGAGTCAAGGCTCCTATATCCTTTCAAGGACAGTCTGTTCCTGTGACCTGTCTCTGTAAATAGACCGTCCTTGACTTCAGGACGGGCTCCCTGACTTCTGGCCCACAGAGAGTACAAGCTGAATGCTCACCCCTCACCCCAGTTCATGCAGGGCTGGGCCCCAGGCCCTGCATGAAGGTGAAGGCCGGTCCTTAGGGCACTCCTTAAAGTGCCCGGTTAAGCAGCCTAAATCCCAGAGGTGGGAAGATACACAGGAAGATGGCAGGTCCCAGGCCTTCAAAAGGGAAGGGAGTAGTAAACCAATGAGGGCAGACAGGTAGGCTCTCAGCCCACTTGAAATGTATGATTCCTTTTGTTTGTTTATTTACTTATTTTTGCCTTGGCTTCCTGGGCAGGACAAAAGCACTTGTGTGAACCAAGCTCTGTAGAGATGGAAGCTGGCAGAACCTCAGGCCCTGCCCAGATCCTCCCCACAGGGCTGGAGGGTCTACTGACAATTGTCATTCTGGTGCTTAAGGCCACTTTTGGGAAGGTATTTGGCAAGAACAGAGTGAGTGTCCAGGTCTATGATCCTGTAAGAACTTTTTCCTTTTTTTAAACACAGCCACCTGGTTAGCAGTGGGATGCGCAGAGGGTGGTGGTAAGGCCTGTCGTCACTGGGGAAGCTGAGCCAACCTTAAAAGGGCTGTGCCAGTGTCTACAACCCCGGGGAAGCCAGGCTGCCTCAGGCAAGCAGTGGCTCATCCTCTGCCTCTACCACCCAGATTCCTGGCTCTGCCAGTGGCATCAGCAGTACATCGTCCTCATCCTCTGGAGTGGGGACTGCTATATGGGCTCCAGCTGGGGTCCAGATGGGTCCTGGGGGCCACAGGCTGGGCAGAAGGCGACCTCGCAAGGCCTGTACCACCCCAGACAATAGTGATGGCTCTAGGGGCATTGAAGGCAGTGGCCCTGGGGGCTCAGAGACAGTAGTGAGGGCTGGGGATGCGCTGGCAGTTGGGAGGGGAGACTTGATGGGCAGTGGGGGGGCCTGCTCCCCATCCTGACCTCCCACTGCCCCACCCTCAGAGGCTGGACCTGTGTTGCCATCCAGGGCTTCACTGGGAGTGGCAGTAGGAGTGACCTGGGGTCTGGCTTCAGGGGCCCGAGAAGGGGTGTTGGTTCGAGGAAGCAGGCCCCAGCGGCGGAGGCGACGAACCAGGCGTCGCACAGAGCGGCCCCGCTGGCGGCGGCGGCTCCCTGAGGAACCTCCTGGAGTCATATCCTGGCGCAAGATCTGCAGCAGAGAGCGGAGGTTACCCAGCACTGAGTTCTGCAAGGAGAGGAGGCAGATGTCAAAACAGAGAGCTGGTGGAAGCAAATAAATTCAGCCACGGTGCCACAGCGGTCTGCAGGGTTGTGGGAATGACTTACATCATTAGGGTTCTCTGTAGGGAAGTCTTCTACAGGCGGGATGGCCCCCTGGGCAATGAGCTGCCCATATGAGGGGGGTGCCTGCTGCTGCACGATCTCAGCCTCCATCCGGGAAAGAGGGGCAAAAATGCTGGAAGGAATAAGGACTGGTTATTCCCAGTGGCAGCTTGTCTCAGCCTAGACACGCCTCTTCCCTCCACACAGAGGCCTGGGCACTTGAAGCTACACCAAACTTGTCTAAGGTCATCCAATGTTCCGCTTTTCTTGAGACTGCTTAGAAGCTGTTTGCAGGAACCCTTTCCCAAGGTGGACCCCTTTTGGACCCCTTCTCCCCCTTTGGTTCCCATTCTTCCACTAACCTGTATTCCTGGGTGCGAATGGCGTAGAGTTTGCAGGTGCAGCCCAGCGCGATGACCAGCAGCAGACCGCACACGAGGCTGCCGATGACTGCGGCTGTGATGACCTTCCTGGGCAGGGTGTAGGAGCAGTCCAACTCGTCGCTGCCATCTGCACAGTCTGGCTGCCCGTCACACACCCAGGTCTCGTAGACACACTTCTCATCCCGGCACCGGAAGTTGCCAGGCTGGCAATGCCGGCAGCGTCTCTCGTCCGCTCCATCGGCGCAGAATGTCTGGTAGTTGCAGCGGTCGGCAGGCAAGTAGCAGGCCGTGGCACCTGGGGTGCCAGCAGGCCCACAGGGGAAGTGCCCAGGTGGGCAGCCCGGGCAGTTTTCTTCGTCTGTGCCATCTGCACAGTCCCATGAGCCGTCACAGCGCTGGGCCTCGCTGTAGCAGCGCTCGCCTAGGTTTTCACCAGCCCCCAGGCCTGAGCCCAAACCACAAGGTCGGTCCCAAGGCAGACAGTATCCCCGCACGTGGTAGGTGGCATTAAATCCCCGGCCACTGCTCCAAGCCACTGTGCGGTAGGCCACAACCGCCTGGCCAGACAGAGTCTCCACAGTGACCGCCTTGCCGTTGCTGAAGTGAGTGAGGCTGCGCAGCAACCGCGGTGTCTCAGGGGGCCCGGCACCATCGTACACATACACAGTGTCTCCATAGCCCAAATCCAGGGATGTGAAACGCACTGCCAGCCGACGGCCGTCATGGGGGTCCAGCAGCCACAGGCAGGACTGGGGGTGGGACACTGAGGCCAGATGTGAATACCCAGGGGAGGAGAAGACCCCGTAGAAGTCCTCTAAGGTGAGATTACAGGATGGGGTGGGGCCAGGGCCGGGGGTCAGGCCAGGGAATGGGTCTGAGCTGCAGCCTGCCTCATCTGAGCCATCACCACAGGCATCGACCCCGTCACAGCGCTTCCACACAGGCACACAACGGTGGTTCAGGCATTGGAACTCATCCTGCAGGCACATTAGCCAATCTGCAGAGGCATCAAGGAGAGGCTGTGAAGTACCAGTGCCTTTAGCATCTGCCCTGGGGCATTCACTCCTGCTGTAAAAGCCCCGGGGGAGAAAGGGGAGCCGGCCCACCTAGCCTACCTTGGCTATAGGACAGCAGGAAGCCTTGGCCCATGGGCGCTCTGGCCCCTACATAGCTGTAGGTGATGGTGACATTGCCCCCTGGAAGCTGCAGGGGGCTGGCAGGCGCTTCGCACAGGGAAATCAGTGGCTGGAGAGGGGAGTGCAGAGTTAAGCGCTCTGAACCACAAGCCAGGTGTAGCTTCTGGAACCTACAGGGGTTATAGGAGAGCAAGATGTTCTGGACTGCTGTCAGCTTCCTGGTCCTTGCTGCCTGGTCCCTCCGAGCTAAGCACAAACACCCAGTGGCTAGTGAGATAGCTCCGTGGGTAAAGATGACAGTGTGTAAACCTGGCAGCCTGAATTCAACCACTGGAAACCAAGTGGCGAAGGAGAGAAGCAACTTCTGAAAGTTGTCCACTACCCTCTAAATACAGCATGACCTGCTTTCACTTTCTCTCGCTCTTTCTCCCTTCATATGTAAATTAGTCAAAACATCTGCTTATCCGCAATTCAAAGAAGACAATGAAAACTCAGCCAAATCTCTTTGCAGTAAATAAGGTCAATGGGGAATGATGTAACAGAGGCTGAGATGCCAGGAGACCATGAGACACCTCTCAGAACCCTTCAGAAGAGCTGACTTGTGTTCATGGATTACTTCTTTGCAGTTGCTGCAGTACTACCACCCAAGTATTGGGGCCAGCAGCTAACTGACAAAATTTACTATAGTTCAAGTAACCAGAACTACCTGTCCTACAAGCCAGGAGCTGAGGTCTGAGGTCCCCACAGTACCTGACACATTAACAACAGCCTCTCCATATCTTGCCCTCTCTTTAAAAGATTTTTCTCATTTGAGAAAGGGGAGAAGAAGGGAGAGACATACAGAGAGAATACATGTACACGTGCAACACTGTGGGTGTGTGAGAGTGTGAGCAGAGTGTGTGTGTAGGTCATCAGAGGAAAACTTTCAAAAGTCAGTTCTCTCTTTCCATCATGTGGATTCTGGGGGTCAAACTCAGGTTGCCAGGTGCAAACCTTTACTGAGCTATCTTACTGGGTCATTTTGGCTCTTAAAGACAGATCTCACTAAGCCATCTAGACTGGCCTGGAACTTGCTATGCAGTCTAGCCTTGAACTCAGAGATTCCCTTGCCTCTGCCAGGTACTAGAATTACAAATGTGAGCTACCATGGCTGCCAGCTTACCCTCTCCTTATACACTACTTTCTGGGCAAATTCAACCAGTATTTGATGTGGACCCTAATAAGGATGTTTATAATGTTTAACAGATTTGGGGTGAGGGTCTGAGGAGTAGTGCTCTAGGTAGAGTGCTCACCTAGCATGCTTGAAGCCCTGAGTTGTGTTAGAAAGGAGAGAAGAAAAAGGAGAGAAGGAAGGAAAGGAAAGAAAGAAGGAATGGTAAGGTGGAAGGCAGAAAGTTTCCATGAAGGTTTGTTTTGCTGGGGATTTGAACCCAGGACCTTTGCACATGCATTACAAGGGCTCTACTCATGAGCTACATTCCTAGCCTTGAGGAAGGTTCTAAGCTGTTAATGAGTGCTCTACATCTTAAGCAAGGCCATGCAGTACAGTCCTCACAACAACCTAGCCTAGAATTATTTAAGAGTGACACAGTCCTTTGAAGACGACCAGGACTCAAGCCAGATGACCACCATAGCCCAGCTCTAACTTACCATCTTTGGCCGAGAATGAGCCAAGCTTAGAGTGGACTAGACCACACTGAACTCTCTTCTGCTGCTGACAAGGATGGAGATTCCACAGAGCAGTGACAGAAGGTATTTTCACTGGGGGAAGGGGAAGAGCCGAGGCTCTGAGCCTCAGAGCTTCTTACCTGATGGTTACAGTCTGCTCCTTGCTGCCCAGGATGAGCCAGGTGCAGTTGGCAGGGGAGCTGTGGCTCTCTCGGCCCAGAGGCCTTTGCAAGGTGCCTTGCACCCCCAAGAGCACTGCTGGGGATGCTTCACAAGCTGGAGAGAGGAAGATGGCACTGGAAGAGTCTTTTAATTCCCATCCCTCCCTGGGGCTGTCTTCATTTGGGGACTTAGGAAGCAGCATAGTCCCTGACTACCTGTCTCTCTCTCTTCCTCTGCATTTTGTTTTCAAGACAGATTTCATGTAGCCCAGGTTATCTTCCAATTCACTAGGTAGCTGAGGCTAGTCTTGAACTGATCCTCCTGCCTCTATCTCCCACATGCTGGGACTATAGGCACCAAACACTTGCATCCTTTATTACTTCACCTTAAATATCAACACTTCAAGTAATGCTGAGGATGGCTTTGTACCAATTTGATCAGTAGGAACAGGAAGTACCGTCTCTAGCTAAAAAGACCAAACTGGGCAATTTCATGAAAAATGAAAAGGTACCCATACTGGGCCTCAGTCTTCCCGCTGAAAATCAAAGATGAATGATCTGACCCATTCTCAAGCCATGGTGAGTTCCAAGGAATCCAGGAGAGAGAATCCTCACCTCTTCCCCAGAACTCTACTCACCAGGATTTGGGAAAAGGATCCGGTCTGGATGGGCCAAAGCGCCTCCTAGAGGAAGAGCAAGAAAGCGCAGGAGAGTTAAGTCGCTTAAGTTTTTCTTCACCTGGACAACTCGAGAAGGAAGCCCATCTGGGACTTCCGGGCAGTTTACGGGAAAGGGTAGTGGAGCCGGAAGGAGGTGCGGTGCGTGACCCCGCAGAAAAGGTCCTCCCGGGGGGTCTGTGGAGTTGGAAGGACGATCTAGGGAAACCTGGGTGTGGACAAGAGTTTAGTGTTGCGGCTGGGGCAGGCGGGCAGGCAGACAAGCAGGCAGGGCGCACAAGGCAGACAGTACGGCAGGTGCCGCGGGCACGACAGGCAGGGCAAGTGCGGGCCACAGGGAACGCGCTGGAGCGGCCGGGCCCAGCAGCACCGCACATCTCGACACTTACCGTGGAGGAGGAGGAGGAGGAGAATGGCAGGCAGCATCCCGGGCGGCAGGGAGATGCAGGAAGGGTGCCTTCTACCTGATGGGGAGGCGGCGGCGCTGCGGACGCCCGGGCTCCGCGGAAGCGCCGGTCCGCGGGGGCTGCATGGCCCAGGAGCGACCCGGGCTCCGGCTGCCAGCGCTGGGGGCGCAGAGGCGACGGCCGCCCGGGAACAGGGGCGGCGCCTCTCGCCAACTTCGGAGTTGTTTTCTCGGGCCGTCGCCCTGCGTCCTCTCCGGGACCGGCTCCCGTTGTCCCGGGCCTCGGCCCCAGCCCGGCCTGGCCTCAGGGCCGCGGACGCCCGGGTGCAGGCCTGGCGGCCACCTGCCAAAGCCGAAAGCCACTTCCTCTTTGGGCCAAACTTTGCGCCTGTCAACCCCGGGGTCGGCCCGCGCGCGCGCTTCGGCTTCCCCGGCGCGTCCAGCCCGGACCGCGCTGGCCAGCGGTGAGCGACAGAGGTGGTTCGTGCGGGCGTAGCTCGGGGTCGGTGCCCCCTCGCTTCCCAGCCGGTCCCCCAACCTGCCCCGGGGACGCGAGCCCCGGCCGAGCGAAGGCGGGCGGCCTGGCCCCACCCCTGCCAATCAGCGCGCGGGCCCCGCCCACCTGCCGGCGCCTGAACCCCTTTCCGGCTCTGCCCGGACTCGCCCGACCGGCCTCGGGGACGGCTCCGCCTTCCGCTTTTAACCCTTCGGTGAGCCTTGGGCCGCAACCCGTGCTGTGTTGTGGGACACGTTGATAACGTGCTTGCGGAAGAACGTCTTCCGGAGACAATCCTCTTTTCTTTGGACCCTGTAGCTGTGGGACTTTGTGGTCCCAGCGTCTGGGATCCCACAGCACTTGTACGCCTTGGATGTAGCAATCGCCAGCCGCTATTGTTGCTGTTTGTTATCAGCCGTGTTTATTCCTCGTCCTCCTCCGCCCCGCCCCCTCCCTGGAAACTGAAACTTCCTGGTCGCAGCGCGCAGACTGCCGGTGTCCCCGCGGAGCTTCTCTGCGGAGGCTCAGCCCGAGCTGATGAGGACGTAAAAATATGTCTGCATGGTTCGTTGGCACGTGACCTTGGGAAAATGACTTCTCTGTCCGGCCTACTTTGCACTTACACAATTGAGGTTTATAGTAGTGCAACTCCAGAGAGATTGTCGTGAATATCAAAGGAGATTTTTGTACTTGGTGTTCTAACGTTGTCAGAAAGTACTTGCTATCAGCGTGTCACGGGAGATAATTCTAACTTTTGTGGGTTCGGGGTTACCAATTTCTGTGGTTCCGGTAGGTAATAGTAATGAGCAGTAGCAAATTTTAAGCACTTTTTTTTTTTATTCAATCGTGCGTGTATGTGTGTGTGCACGTGTGTATGTATGTGTATGTGTGTGTGTAGAACCACGGATGAATTCGGGAACCACCATGGACGCCTCCACCTCCTCCTTGTTTACTCTGCCCAGGGATTCACAGGCGCCACCCTACCAGGACTGGAAACGCAGGCCGCCGCAGCTTCCGTTGACATCTATACATGGAGTCTAGGATCCGAACTGAGGACCTTCCGCCTACAAGACAGAGGCTTAACCCCTGAGCCATCTCTCCAGCCCCATTTAAGCAATTTTTGAGCTCTGTCCACAGCAGAAAGCTTCGTTTCATGCACAGTTATAAAAATACTGTATATTACCTTCAGGTTGTGTCCGTAAGGTGTATATGAGACATGAAGGAATTCTATATTTAGACTTGGGTCTCATTAAGACCTCATTGGATTTATGCAAATAATACAAATTTTAAAAAATCAGAGATGATTATTATGGTCATATGCATTTTGGAGAAGTGATACTCAACCAGTAAATTGTGAGGTAATGGTAAATGGACATTCAGTTTTCAAAATAACAATACGTAACTTAACAACAACTGGGGGGGGCTGGAGAGGTGGCTCAGGGGTTAAGCCTCTGCCTTGCAGACAGAAGGTCCTGAGTTCGGATCCTAGACCCCATGTATAGACGCCAACGGAAGCTGGGGTGGCCTGCGTTTCTGGTCCTGGTAGGGCGGAGCCTGTGAATTCCGGGGCAGAGTAAACAAGGAGGAGGTGGAGGCCGGTCCATGGTGGTTCCCGAATTCGTCCGTGGTTCTACATACACACACATGCGCACACACACATACACTTACAATTGAATAAATAAAAAAAATTAAAAAAAACCCAACAACTCGGTACTTTTATGTAGTAACTAGGCACGTTCTATGCATTCCGTATGCATTATCTCATTCAATGCCTACAGTCACACCTTTAGGAAGTAGGTGCTATTTTTAGCCTCATCTTATAATTGAGGAAACTGAGTCACCGAGAGTTTAGATTGCTTGTTTAGATCAAACTGCTAGCACGTGCAGAGCCAAGACCTGAGTCAAGCTGTTTGGATTAGAGTCCCTGCTGGTCAACACGGTAGATTCTAGGCTCTTCAAAGTGATTTTTGTTTATTTTAGGCAGGGTCTCAGATATCCCAGGCAAACTTGCTCTGAAGTGGAGGCTGGCTTTAAACTTGATTCTCCAGTTTATGAAGGGGCTTGGTGCATGCCGGGCAAGGATTCCACTGAGTAGCATCCCAGCCCAAAGTCCAACACTTCCTTTAAAAAGAAAAAGAAAAAAATTGGCTCCTTTTATTTTTTCATTCTTCTGGCTCCTCTGAATATGTTCCCCCAGTTTCTCTTTCTTCTTACACTTTAGAAGCAGCAAAAACAACAGATGTGGCCTTCAATACTGCCTGAAATCTCCTCGGCCTACCTTTACTACTATCTCATCACTCACTGCAGGCTGTTAACACATGAAGCTCTCAGCAATAAGGTTAGTGGCTTCCAGTTTCAAACACCTCCCTTTTCTATAAGCCTTCACTATCTGTCTCTTGAAAGACCACCAAGTTCTAATAGTCATTTTAAAGCATATTTGTTTATTTTAGTTCAGGTATGTGTGTGTGTGTTCATGCACCTACACAGATATGGTTTAGCCAGAGGACAAGTTTCAAGAGTCAATTCTCTCCTTTTACCTTTACCTGAATATTGAGCTGAGGTCATTAGATTTGAATAGCAAGCATTTTTATCCACTACCCTATCTCACTGACTTATTTATTTATTTCTCTATTTATTTTTGCACGTGTAAGTATGAGTGTATATGTATGTGGGGGATGTGTGTAGAAGAGGCACTGTATGTGCCTGTGGATACCAGGGTGACTTTGGGAATCACTCCGTATTGCTTTACCTCCCTATTGCTTCACTCTGGGATTTCCCAGGCTCTGCCTTGTAGGGCCACAAGTGCAGGCCCCTCTTATTTCTGTGTTTTTTTTAAATTTTTTAAAATTATTATTATTATTTATTCAACTGTGTGCATGTGCGTATGTGCGCGCGCGCGTGTGTGTGTATGTGTGTGTGTGTGTGTGTGTGTGTGTGTGTATGTGTAGAACCACGGACGAATTCGGGAACCACCATGGACGCCTCCACCTCCTTCTGCTCCGGATTCACAGGCTCCGCCCTACCAGGACCAGAAGCGCAGGTCGCCCCTGCTTCGCCTGGCGTCTATACGTGGGATCTGGGATCCGAACTCAGGACCTTCCGCCTGCAAGGTGGAGGCTTAACCCTTGAGCCACCTCTCCAGCCCTTCTTTTTCTTTTTTAAAGGGGAGAGCGATGAGATAGCAGTGGGCAACAGTGCTTGCCACTAAAGCTGAATGACCTGAGTTTGATTCCTGGAGCCCACAAGGTGGAAGGAGAAAACTGATTCCTGAAAGTTGTCCTCTGACTTTCAAGTGGTCTCTCTTGTGCTCTCTGTTCTCTCTCTCTCTTTTTAAAAAAAAAATAAAGAAAGAAAGAACAAGATTTTGCTCAATGGTAAAACACTTGCCTAGCAAGCACAAAACCCTAAGTTGAATCCCCAGCATTGACTTGGGTATGGGTGGGTAAAATAAATGATTAAACACTAACTCAGTGTTACTGGGAGTTCCTATCCTGGAGACAGAAACTGACAATTTTTACCACTTTGGACAGAACTGGGGAGAAAACTGTTTTTAGTTTTGCTTTTCTTGAAGTGATGCTACAACCTACAGAAAAGATGGAAGAAGAGCCAGGAGATCAGCGGTCACCTGTACCCAGGTCTTTTCAGCGCCTTCTCCACAGTGTTGAGTTCTCTTGGGGGAATCTGTTCTTCTGGTCTTTCTACACTGGCAGGCTAGGAATTGCTGTGACTTACCTAGGTGGTCCTGGCTCAGAATCTGTCTTTTGTCTGTGGCCTTCTGGCTCGTACCATAAAGGCTGGATTATTGTCCCCAGAAGGGCTCATTCCTATGCCTGGCAAGTTTGCTCTGGCTGATGGAGCCTTAGTTCCTGACCTACAGACCTCTTTGGAGAGTTTTCTGAATGTTCTATAACATGGTAGCTAGGTTTCCTCAAACCTGTGATTCTGAAGACAGCAATGGAAGAAACCAATGCCACTTATTGCTTACCACAATTGGAGTTACATGTTGCCACTTCTATCAGCTGCTCTTAGAAGTAAGTGACCAAGTCCGACCCACACTCAAAGGAGATGGATTAGCTTTCCTCTTCCTAAAATAAGACTAGCAAAGAATTAGTGTCTTGCCACATAGCTAACATTCTTTAACAATGGCGACCGTCAGAGTTAATTAGTGAAATAATGATGCACAGTGTACTGAAATGTCATCTCCTGTCTTTTTCAGACTTATTTTCATTATTACACCAGCCAAAGTTTTGCTAGGTGTGCTGGCATATGCTTGTGAGCTCAGCACAGGGGTGGCCGAGACAACAGGATCAGTAGTTCAAGGCCAGCCTGGGCCTCATGAGACCTTGTCTCAAAAGAATAAATAAAAAGAAAAAGAAAGAAAAGAAAAATTGAAAGGGCCAATGAGATAGCTCTGTGCCTGTTCCCAAACCTGGTGACCCGAGATCAATCCCCAGAAGGTTACATTGTAGATAGATTCAGAAATTTGTTCTCTAATTTCTACATGTATAACATGAGCGCATCTGTGTTCTTTTTTTCTCTAAAATAAATGAATTAATTAAAAACAAAAAACAAGAGGAAGGAAATGCCAGAGTTGACTTTACAATGACTTAGAAGGTGCTGTGGGCTCCTGCCTTGTTACCTGTTTGGTCTCTATCTCTTCCTTGCCTGTTCTGTCTAGCCACACTGCTTGCTTCCTAAGGCTTTCATATGACAGGCATGCTCTCCCTTGGGCTCGTGCCATTTGCTATTTCTTTTACTAGGAAGGTTCTTTCTGAGATCACAAGCTTGCTTCCTCACAGCTCCAGTTCCCAGTGGGATTTTATTATTATTACTATTTTGTGGCGCGTGCACACACACACACACACACACAGTATTTATGAGCCTGTGAAGGCCCAAGGGTGACTTTGATAACCATCCTGGATTGCTTCTACCTCTTTTTTACTGTGCTGGGATTTCCCAGGCTCTGCCTTTTAGAGTCAGAAGTCCAGGTTGCTGCAATTTCTGCCTGGCATTTTTACATGGAATCTGGTATCCAAACTCAGGTCCTTCTGCTTGTGAGGCAGTCTTAACCCCTGAGCCATCTCTCCAGACCCCCAGTGGGACTTTTCCAACTGCAATCACACCCTCTAAACATCATCTCCCTTCTTCAACTAAATTTTCCCCTTGATATTTGTTAGCAGCCAATATATTACATTTTACTCATTTTCTCTTAAATACTATGTATTTTACTCATTAATCACTCACATGACTGGAATTTCGATGAGGATAGGATCTGATTTTTAATGTCATGGTTACAATACCAAAAAATTAAAAAATAAAGGATAACTGTTTGGCACTTGTTGGTGCCCAGGAAATAATGAATGAACAAAAGAATCAATGATGGCCACAAACATCTTTTACTATTTATTTATTTATTTATTTATTTATTTATTTATTTAGTGTGTGTGGACAACACTCAAGTTTTCTAAAAAAATTTTTTATTATTATTTATTCAATTGTGCATGTATGGGGTGTGCACGTGTGTGCATGTATGTGTGTGTGTGTAGAACCACCATCCACCACCTCCACCTCCTCCTTGTTTACTGTGCCCTGGGATTCACAGGCTCCGCCCTACCAGGACCAGAAACGCAGGCCACCCCCGCTTCTGCCCAGCGTCTATACGTGGGGTCTAGGATCCGAACTCAGGACCTTCCGCCTGCAAGGCAGAGGCTTAACCCCTGAGCCACCTCTCCACCCCAACACTCAACTTTTTAATATGTGTGCTGGGGATTTTAACCTCAAGCTTTCAGAACAAGCAATTTTACCTGCCAAACCATTTTCCCAGCCCTCAGATGTCTTTTAACCTAGTCAACCATTCTTTCTATTGCTAGTTGCAGTTTATTTATTTTTAAAATTTTTTAAATTTATTTTGATTTGTGTGTGTGTGTGTGTGTGTGTGTGTGTGTGTGTGTGTATGTGCGTGTGTGTGTTGTGTGTGTATCTGAGGGCAATGCGTGTCCCTATGGAGACCCAAGGGTGACTTTGGGAATCATCTTGGATTGCTTCTACCTCCCTTTTGCTTTGTTCTGGAATTTCTCAGGCTCCACCCACCAGGGTGGGGTTTTTTACAAGGGATCTGGTATCTGAACTCAGGACCTTTTGCTTGTAAGGCAGAGTCTTAACTCCTGAGGCATCTCTCCAGTCCTCTCCCCTCCCCCACCCCATATTTAAACTTTAAAAACACCATCAATTTGAAAGAGAACGAAGTGGGAGGGGGAGAGAGAGGTGGCGCATGACAGCACACTGTGGAGGTCAGAGGACAACTTTTTGGGAGTCTGTTCTCTCTTTTCACCATGTGGGCATTAAAGTCGGTCCCCAGATTTGCATGTAGGTGCCTTTATTTGCAGAGTTATCTCCGCATTAGCTCAAAGGTAGTTTCCTCCTCTCTAGCAGCTCTGGGGATTGAACCTAAGCTCCTATCACTGACCTCAAACCACCTATCTAAAATATTTATATTTAAGCAGGGAGTGTGGCATACCTGGAATCCTAGTCCTCAGAGGCAGGCCAGTGGGGTTTTGTGAGTTTTAGGTCAGCTTAGTCTACACGGTGAGTTCCAGACCAGTCAGAAATACATAGTGAGACCATGTCTCAAACACAAAGTGTTTATACCTGCCAACTGAAGCATTTTGGCCCAAAGAATGCAGATTCACCAGATACTTCCAGAATTTCTTTTTAAACTACAGAACTATAAATGTGAAGTTGGGACCAAGGGTTTTTAGTGGCTCCGGAGGTGAAGACAAGGGGAAAGGTGCAAATTAGGGCCGTCGTGAGAAATGGGTCCCGAAGTGACCACGAATCTGTCTCTCGTACGACTGGACACAGGACCTGCTTATCTTGTCGAGACGGAGAGCCAGGGCAGCATTGTGCATCCCGGACACAGGGTCACGTGGGCCCAGGGGACAGGCTTTTAGGAATGCCCAGTGCTTGCGGTGTCCACAGGAGGGCGGTGTTGACAACTCGCGACCGGGAGAGGCCAGAAGAGCCTCGGTCCTCCCGCGGACCCTCAGCCCCGCACCCTCCTCGCTCGACCATTCACCCCCGCACAGGGACAGCCAGCGGAAACTCTGACGCTTCCTCTCGGCTGCTGGAAGGCCAAGAACGGCTCGTCGTCGCGTCTCCCCCAGAGTCCCACCCCTTTAAGTACAGGTGTCTAGGGTGGAGAAGGAAAAGGAGAAGCGAGACTGGTGCAGTCCTTGGCCTTGGGGGGGGCAGCCTTGGGGATCCGGATCCTTCGGGTCCAACGTCCAGTCCAGACACCGATCGCAAGGGGGCGCTACCAGTCTGCAAACCTCACCCTGCTGGGTTCCGCTGTACAGGCGATTGGGTCCTGCCAGGGTGGGATGGGCGTTTTTTCTAGACCCTTACCCCAGCTTTCCTTTTCTTTCACCTGTAGCGATAAGATAAGGGTGAGGGAGTCTCTGGGTCATAGGCAACAGGGTGGAGAAGACACTTGGGACATCTGACTTGTAGTGTAAAAGGGTGTGAGAAAGCCTTGCTGGTTCTGCTGATTTGTGTAAGGGGCAGACTGGAGTCAGCCTGAATGAAGATTTAGTATCTTCCCAAGAGCTGAGTGGACATAGCTAATACCACTCCCCGATTATAGACTGGCTGGAGGTGGAGGAGGCCCTCTAGGGACAAAAGTGATGCATGAGCTTGCGTCTCAATGCATTTTGTATGCAATATATTTCTCCTCGTCCTCCTCCTCCTGGTTCTCCTCCTCCTCCTCCTCGTACTCTTCTTCCTCCTCCTCTTCATCCTTGTCCTCCTCCTCCTCCTTCTCCTTCTTCTTCATCTTCCTCCTCTTTTTCTTTCTTCTTCTCCTTTTTCCTTCTTTTTTTTGGATTAGGAACCTGACCCAGGGCCTCAGGCATGCTGTGCAAGTGATCTACCACTGAGTTTCATTCCAGCTCCATTTACTCAATTATTTATTTAAAAATTTGTTGTTATTGTTATTTTTTATTATTTGTGTGTGTGTGTGTGAGAGAGAGAGAGAGAGAGAGAGAGAGAGAGACAGAGACAGACACACACACACACACATACATACAGAGACAGATTTGTGTGCGTGGGTATATGTGCCATGGTGTATGTGTGGAGGTGAGAGGACAACTTCATGGAGTCATTTCTTTCCTTCCAGCAAACTCAGATCATCAGGTTTATATGGCAATCACCATCACCTACCTTCCAAGCCATCTCACAGGCACATCATGATTGTATGTGCACACACACAATAAATATAACAAAAAATTAAAAACAAAAATATGAATGACCAACGAAAAGATGTTCATCCTATTGGGACTTACAAAAATGAAAAGTGAAATAACAGTGAGCTCTTATTTCACCCCATTTAGATGATCAAGTCTGGTTCTTCCAAATACTGGTGAAAGCAGGAAGCAATGGGATAAATAAGCTATGAAGAATTTGCACAAGGGAACCTGATACAAGCAACCAAATGGCTACACATACCATGGGGAGTGAATTTCAAAAACAGGATTGAACAAATGAAGCCAGTTACAGAGGACTCCATTTAAATATAAGCCTATGAGGCAAGGAAATGACACGAATGTCCAGATGATAAAAAGCTCTGAAGGACACACAGGGCTCCTGATATGTTTCATTAAGTAGCCTGATAGGAATGTTGACATTTGTTCTTTTTCTTTAACCTGGAAGGCACTGACTGATCTTATTCCCCCTTTTTGTGGGTGCCCGACCTGTCACGGAAGAGCCTGGAAGTGGGAAATCCAGCGAGTGAGCAGGATGTGACCCACAGTGAGGCAGTTCCCAGTCTGGGCCTGGTCCCTGAGTCAGTGAGCTACTTTCAGGCACTCGAAGGAAGTCCTTCCGCCCATTTACCACAACGCTGCCTCTTCTGTCTGTTCTGTCCTTTCCTACACAGGCATAGAGTGCTTTTTTTTTTTTTTTTTTTTTAAAGACATGGTCTCATATAACCCAGGCTGGCCTGGAATTTGCTATGTAGTCAGGGAGCCAAGAGTGAACTTCTAGTCCTCCTGCGGCACCTCCCAAAGGCTGGTATTTACAGGTATATAGCACTGTGCCTGTTTTTTTTTTTTTTTTGTAGCGCTGGAGTCAGACCCAGGTATGTACCTAGTATGTATGAGGTACTTAGCTGGGTACCTAGTAGTGTACCTAGCAAACATTCCACCAACTAGCTACAGTTCCAGCCCCAGATGTGAATGGTGTGGGCAGGAGGAGCTGGCCTCCTCCTGTTCCAAGCCATGAAGGCCAAAATGGCTGAGGAATAAGTGGTGGCGGAGAGTGGGGACCTGGCCTCAGCCCCCATCTAAGCTGTCTGACGATCCTGCTTGGGGAGCCCCAGGATTGGTGGCAGGGAAGGACAGAGGGGCCCGAGCCTGGCTGGGGAAAGCAGGCTTGGAAGGAGCTGAGACTTGGCCGTGAGCCAGCGTGGAAAGTATGTGTGTGAACTCATTGGGAAGGTGGCTTCTGGCCAGTCAGGCCTCCCTTCTAGGCCCTGGCTGTCTAGCCTATTGTTGGATGTCGCCACTGGCACCCTAGTCGCTCCACTGTTTCAGGAGAACGGGTGGGACTAGGTGAAGAGAGTTGATCTAAAGGGATTAGGTAGGAAGCGGGTCCAGGGGTTGCAGGAAAAGGGCCTGGCCTAGGCTAGAGTTTCTTGGAGGTGTAGGGATTAGACGCTGATCCCGAAAGCCTTGGTGTCCCCAGATCCTTAACAGCCACACAGCCATTCACCAGCCCTTCCTGGCCAACAGCCTCCTTTCCTTCCTCTGAGCCATTTTCCTTCCCAGAGTCAGCTCCGCCTCCCCAGAAGGGAAGGGATGGGCTGCTAAGTGGCTTCCTCACACCCACCCCTACACCCTGCTTGCTCCACTGATTGCCCAGGAGGAGCTTCTCCCACCCCCTCCTCCTGTGTAGTGGGGATCAAACCCAGGCCGCCTGCTACTCATGATTGGCAAATTCTACCATCAAATCACATCCCCAAGCCTCTGATAAGGAGCAAGGATCTTGAGCAAGTTTCTATTTGTTTTTTTTTTTTGTTTTTTTTTTAGTTTCTCTCTCTTGTCTTTGTTTCTTTAGCTGTAAAATGGGGACATGTTAAGGCCTGTGTTGCTGCTCGTAGTGAAGGTCCCTCCTGTTCCTTGCGCCTTTTGCTGGCAAGGAAAGTAACACGGGGTTGGGAAAGAGGACTGAGAATTGTCTAAGTATGGGAAGAGGGTCCTGGGGGACCAGAAAGGACAAGGAAGGGTAGCTTCAAATCGTGTGTGCTAGGTGTCATTGTTTCTCTCCTCCCTGCCCAGCCCATTGATCCAGCACCTGGCTGAGAGCCCACGGGGCATTGATCCAGCTAAGGGCAAAAGCCCTGTAGAAGGGGGCACTGAAAAGGGAGTCCACGAACCACCAGTAGTAGAGCGCTGGGAGGCAGAGCATGGCTCTTTTTGGGCCCTTGTTGCCATTCCAGCGTCTTCTTAGACCTGACTCCTTGGGTTCCGCCCAAAGCTCCTCACAGATTCTCCCTGGCTCCCTCCTGGCCGCTCCAACTCACATGTGCTGCTTTCGAATAAAGGAACTTGGAACCATAGAAAGTGGGTCAGGCCCAATGGACAAACGGGCCAGGCCAGAGAAAACATTTTGCAGGTCCTTGGGAGCCAGAGGGCCCTCTGTCGCCTGCCGCCCCGGCCTGATCTGGTGGCTCACTCAGTGGGGCCTTGTGACCATTACAGTACCTTTTGGCAGCCTCGCCGGGGTGGGTTGGGCAGGCCCAGACACATCAGCAACCTGGACCCTGTGGCCTCCACCCCACAATTGCGTCTGCTGGTGGAACTCGGCTCTTCCCCCTCTGTTGCTGGTCCTTCATTCCCATCTCTCCCCCTTGGCTTCAGAGAGCATCTTGTGATTCCAGAATCACAGCCAAACAATTTCCTCGTGATGGGGAAACCGCACTCCAGCCCTGGGTTCCTTCTCTTCCCTCTGGCAGCCCCCCTCCCTGGCTCTTCCACTGGCTCCAGCTGTGTTTTGCAGAACTCCCTCTGGATAACATCTGTAATTGCCTCCATATGTGAGCCACGAAAACATAGAGGGGCCATGAGCTCATCTTTGAGTTTCTGGCCACACGTATGGGACCTAGCACCCCCAGATGCCCTGGCTTCCACGAGGCAAACTTCCCGGCCCCCATTCTCTTTGGTGAGGGTGCTGGGGAGGTGGTGCCCAACTCCACGGATACATAGGCCCTTCCAAACAGCTGTTGGCCAAGGGATGGCCCAGGAGGCCAGGCACGGGGTCAGATTTGCTGGCTAGCAGAAAGGTGAGGTGCCCCCATCTGCCAAAGCGATCACATCAACCACCCTCCATGGCAGCTGGAGAGAGCCTGGCAGAGGTGCGGCGGGGCTTTTCGAGGCAGGCTGTGGAGGACCTGGGCTGGAGCCCAGGGTAGGCTGGGTTGAGGCAGGAAAGGAAGGCGGGTGAAAAAAGGGGGCTGCGCTCCTCCAGCTGAGCTGACTCAGCAACTGAGCTGACCCCTCCCTTCAGGATAGTTTTGGAGGAAGGGTGGGTGGACAGCCTGGGAACCCTGTCTCGGGCAGCTGTTTTGAAGGAAAGGGGAATAGCCTTGCTATTCTGTCCTTCCAATGTGAGGGTTCTCCTGGGCTAAGGAGGGAGGAACTCCGTGCCTGGAGCAGACCTCTCTCTCTTCCTCCAGGCCTTCTGCTCCAGAAGTTGAATCCCAGGCCTGGAAGATCCTTCTTAGGTCTTGAGGCCCGTCCCTGAGCCTCAGACTAACGTGGATCGCAGGAATACCCTCACTGCAGGGAAGAGGCATGAGCAAACCAAGTGTCTGTGGCCAGATCACACGGTGGAGTAACGCAATTTAGGATTTTTTTTCTAGCAGTGAGCTTGGATTGACCACTTCCTCTTGTCCTTGGCAGCCTTGGGTCTCAAAGGTAGCCTTTTAAGGATGTTGGGGGTGAGTAGCTGTGCGCTGTCAATCACTCCTGTTCTCCCTGCTCCTCTACTCTGGTTCCTAGCCCACTTCTTGCGAACAGCTCTTCACTGCTCACCTCCTATTCCTCCCAGCCCCCTCGACCCCACAGTCACCCCAGAGAGCAGCAGCAGCACTAAGAATGTGAAACACTGTTTATTCTTTGTGGAAAGGTTGAACAAGGTCAAACATGTCCTTAAGAGGGAACTGACCCAGCCCCGCCCTGCAGGGTCCTGGGGTCTGATGCCTCTGCCCCCCACCCCCACCCCTCCCCACGCCCTTGTTAACAAAAAGGAACAATTTGAATGGAGTTCATATATAATAATTATAATAAAAATATACATTAGACAAGACAAAAAACAAACAAGACAGAAATTTAGCTGAACTGCCAGCACCGTTCATCCCGTTCCCCCATCCCTGTGCCCCACCCCCTGAGGCCCCTCTCCTGTCACTCCTTCCCTCCACAGGGTCTTACTCTCCCAAGTCCCCAGTACCATGATCACCTTCAGTGGCTGAAGGAGACTTCCAATATGTGGGCTGGGTGGGGAAGAGAGGGCAGGATGCGGTAAGGAATGTGGCCATCAGGAAAGACAGGAGCCAAGCCCCCTCAGAAGCACCCAGGCATCTGCCCCTCACTGGGTAGTGAGGCAGACTGAGCGGTGCCTGGCCTCGGGGACCTTCCTCTGGTCTCCCACGGAAGGTCTATCTCAGCGAGTTCCCCAGACTCGGTGCCCCATGCTTTTCGTTCCTGCCTCTCCTTTCACCCATCCGGCCCGCACCGTCTGATTGGCGGGCCAGGCGGTGTGGCTTCCTTAGGGTTGTTTCTAGCAGGTCTGGTAATGTGTGCCCTCTCCTGGATGCCCTTGAAGTCTGCCCAGACCACTGAGCATATGCTGCTCCTGAACTTCACTCTCTGTCCCCTCTGACTGCTCTGTCCTTGGGTTCCAGCCCCAGCTGCCTGCAGTGGAGCAGCCCCTTTCTTTCCCTGTGATCTTAGATTACCCTCCCCAGGCTCCTCCCTGGGCTCCTCCTGGTTTCAGTTCTGCCAACCTTGAGACTACCACAGAAGGCTAACATTTGGGAGGAGGAGTTAGGTTTGCCAAAGGTCTCTTCAGCCCCAGTTTAGTCCTTAATGGCTCAGGCTCCTTTGGAAGTTCTCCAGGCTGGGTGGCATAGAGGCAGATCTTTGTAGAGAGGAAACTTGATTGACCAAGTCACCAAGACTCCCTTTGCGTTTTGCTACCAAGGTCTTAGGTGACAGAACCATCTTCCCACCTCTAAATTAGGTTCCTTTTAGCTGGAGTGTCGGTTGGGTACTTGAGTGCCTAGAGCCTTCTGAGGTCAGAGTTCAGAGGTTGAAGGTATGTCGGGGATGGAAAAGGAGCAGATGACCCCATCTGACCTTTGCCAGTGGGGTCTAAGGGTTCTGCCTACGAGTGCTCAGCCTCTGCAACATTCAGATGGGACTGGACACATGCCAAGCTAAGGGGTCTCCTGAGAGTCAGAAGTTGGATGGGGGGTGCCTTCCAGCCCAGCCTGCAGGAGACCCACCTTGGGAAGAAGCAATGCTGGGGCTGAGGATGGGAGAGGTTGGTTGGGGACAGAAAAGGAAGGCTGGAGGGAAGAGCTTAGGATGGGTGGGAGCAGCCCACCCACCACTACCTGCTGCCACTGGCCCTCAGAGGCAAAGTCCTTGTGGTAGGAGTGGGTGGGCCAGCAGTGGGGGTCAGACCTTGTCCAGCAGGGAACGCTGGCAGTAGAGCAGCCGCTTGGGGGTCCCGTGGCGTCTGAAGAAGAAGACTGCAAGGCCCACCGCCAGCACGAGGAGTAGCAACATTACGGGCAGCACCACCGCGGCCGCACTCACAGCCCCGCCGCCCTCCTCGTCCACCTCGATGATGATCACCTCGGTCTCTTCCTCAGTCCCCTCATCTGGTCGGCCCCCAGACGGGCAGCCCATCCAATCTCGCAGAGCTGACTTGGGGTACCCTGGCTCTACCTTCAGCTTCTGGTTGTTGAATTTCCAGTATTTGTTCCCCTTGTAGAAGTATGTGAAGACTGGAGGGAATGTACGAGAACCAAGGCAGGAGTGGTGTTCACAGAGGCCCATAAGTGAGAGGAGAAGAAGAAAGCTTGGTCAGAGTGAGGAACAGCCAAGGTTTCCTCCATCCCTTCCGCATCCATTTCCTCAAATGGAAAATACCAACTTGGGACAAAGGGGCACAATGTATGGAAGACTCTGCTCTGCCTGGAGTGCAGTAAGGACGCCATTGTCACTGTCTGTGTTATGAGGTTCTCTTTCTCCCTCTTCCCTGATTTCTTATTTCCATCCTCATCCTCACCGCTTCCCTCAGTCTACTCACCTTCGTCACTGCCCATGAATGCCCCTCTGGGAGACTCGGGGATTCCTTCCCAGACTTTGATGTTTTTGGGGTACTCGCTGTCCACTGCCCTGAACTCCTCATTGAAACGGTAGTATCTGAGGGGAGAGAAAAGGAAGTGGTTGTACACTGGGCATGTCCTTAGAGGTCAGCAGGCCGAGGGGAGAGGGCACCTGTGGCCAAAGAGTAGCTGTGGACAGGGTAGTGGCAGCGGAGGGACGGGGGTTTTGAGTAATAACAGCTTGCAGCTGAAAGGGCAGGAAAGAGGAGGTGGAAGGGAAGGTCCAGATGGGAAGCAGCCACCAGCAGCTCTTAATAACAGTGCCTGGCTTCATGGTGCTGGAGCAGGAGGCATCAAATGACCAGGTTTGAAATGGTGACCGGGTCATGTCCCCCTCTTGCAGTCCTGAGAGAGAGTGCCCGTGACTAGGCAGCAAAGCAGGCTCGGTGGACTTCTCCAGGGCAATACGTGGGTTCGGGAGGATTGGGCCATTGGGGATAAGGAAACTTGGGTAACAATCATGGAACTCTCTGAGGGGAGAGACCTAGGGCGACAAGGTTGAGGTCGTACTTGTTTCCCCGGAAGAAGTAAGTCTTTCCGTTGGGCATCCAGAATAGCGCGGCGTCAATCTTGTCTGTAGGCAGTCCTCGGCCCAGCTCCTTGATGTGCTTGGGGTACCCAGGCTCTAGGGAAGCCTCATCAAACACCCAGTGCTTGTCCCCTGGGAAGGAAAGAGAACAGAAGAACCTGGGTTCAACCTGGGGGGGTCTTTGTGAGTCACATGGCACCAGTTCCTTCAAGCACATCCTTCCAACTCCTCAAGACTAGGGAAAAATTCCAGCTACCTTTGAAGAAGACAAATTTGCCGTCTTTCCTCTCATAGGCTGTGTTGATGGATGCAGGCAGGCCCCTCCAAAACTGGCCAATGGGCATTGGGTATCCATCCATCACCTGGTTATTTCTTACCCGCCAGAACCACCGCTCCTGAAAGCCAGTCAAGGTGGGAAGAGAACATCATATCTTGGGCTTCAATCTTCTTCCTGGGTTTCTGGAGTCCCCACCCCTGACTTTGGTTGGTTGGTTTTAATTTTCAGCCCCCCGTTGCTCCTTCTAGTCAACCTTCCTGATTTGAGAGCCCTTTTGCCTCCCAAACCATACCACTTCTCCTCCTCTCACCTTGAAGACAAACATCTCTCCTCGGAGCATGGCCACGGTGTCGAAGTTACCATCACAGATTTTGGGCCCATAGGTGGGATTTTTGGGTTTATCAGGGACAGAGGGCCAAGAGGTAGTCCTGGGTTGAGGAGGCATCTTGGTGGGTGACCCTGACTTACTTCCTGGGGGAGAGAACAAGAAGAGCACCTTTAGGAAGGTATGAGCTGACCTTTGTGGGAGGCTGGGGCAGTGAGCTGGTGGTACTCAAGAAGTACGCTCAGAAGTGGGAGCTGAGAGAGACAGAGAGCAGTGGTGTGTGTGTAGACTTGACAGTGTGGGAAAATGACAGAGGGGAAATGCACAGAGCAGGGGAGAACAGCATGGGTGTGGATTACTTGCCATAAAGCTGCTGGATGCCTCGGCGATCATCATCAGGCAGCACAAAGTTCTCTGTGTCCATCCACTGGTAAAAAGGTGCCATGATGGCTGAGGGATCATTGGAATGTTCCAGGCCCAGGGCATGGCCCAGCTCATGCACAGCCACCAGGAAAATGTCATTCCCTGGAAGGATGCGAATAGTGAAAGGGTGACCCGGGGGTCTTCCCTCAGGTTCCCTGCTCCCCACCCCAGACTTCAGTCTGCTGGTCAAGATTTCCACCCAAAGGATCAATCTTGAGGTTCAGTTTCCTAGTTGGTATTTAGGCACAAAGCCAGTCAGTAATCAGCCCTGTTGGACTGGGGTTGCCTTGGGACGGAATCCCGATTCTAAGAAGAAAACAGAAGGATCTGGCTTCAACTTGGGAGACATGTGGGCTACTTGTTTTTCCCAGAAGCTAGGCATAATGTTTGCCTGGAAAAGTGGGTGAGAAGGAGGCTATGAAGTCTTTAACTGGGGAGTCACTCAGGGAGCGAGAAAGGACTAGGTACAAAAGCTTAAAATAGGATTTCTTTTTTTGTTAGAAGTCAGACCAGAAGACTATGGTCCTTTGAGAAAGGAGCTTGCTAGGTAGCCCAGGCAGGACTCCAAGCGACCGTCCTCCTGCGTTAGCCTCCAGAGAGGTAGAACTGTAGACATGGGCTACATGTCCTCAGCACTTAGATTTTGGAAGGAGAACCCCCCCCACACACACACACATACACACACACAGGACTGCTGACTCTCCCTACAGGATTCAGGATTCCTTACCATTTAGGTCTTCATTTTGGACAGTCCAGGGCTCAGCAGAGTCAAAGTGGGTGTCCCCGCCAATATTGGGACCTGGGAAGTAGGCATGGGCCAGGAAGCCTCCTTCACCATCAAAAGGCGTGCTGTCACCATGGAAACCCTCAGCAAACAGGATCATGATGTCCGCCTGCTTCTCATGGCCCTCTCGAATGTAGGCATAGGGTACTTCACGGAATCGCAGGGGTGTGGCACTCTCCCACACTCGGAAAGCCTTGCGAATGGCCTCAAATGTGGCATACTCACCCACCTTAGGGGTGTAATTCTGGATGCTGGGGTCCAGCAATGAGGAAAGAGGATGGAAGCGTGTTAGGATAACAAGGAATAAAGTTCCCCTTCCCTGCTCTCTCCCAGATGGAATGGAAGTGCCTTGCTACTATAGCCCCAAGAACTGAAGGTTTGGGGGTGACTCTGGCTTCAGCTCTCTGGCACTGGGGTGCATCTCTTGTTGGCTGCACCTCTCTCCAGGATGAGAGTCGCTAATTTTCTCTCCACTCACTGAGAATGGAGGGGAGATATGCAGGCCACTTCTGAATCTGTACACCATACAACAGACAGGTAAGAGCACAAGTGTGAGAGAGGTCTCTGGTCTGTTGCACTCACCAGAAAGTGATCTCATTATGCTGCCATTTGAGGCCTTGGATGGCATAGCGCTTCCTTCGAACGTTGGCCTTGATCTCAGCCCCGAACTTATCTGGAACACCACAGCGGGGTCGCCTCATGGCCCTGGGGTAAGAGTACTACGGTCAGTGTGAAGTATGTGAAAGAGAAAGGTCTCCAAAGGGAGAGGGTGGAGCTTTATAGTAGGCCCAGGACCCCGCCTGTGGCCCGAGCAAGCCTCAGGCTGGGTGAGGCTCTGTGTGTGTGTCCACGAGGGAAAAGCCTGGTGATGAGGTCAGGGTGACTTTGAGAGGGTTGGGCACAGAATTCTGGGAAAGGGGAAGGGAGCAGGAGCTGCGCTGTCAGAGCACAACATTTCTTGTGCTCGTGAATGCTGATGGGATTCCTGTCGCAGCCAAGCACTTACTTCATTGTATCTGCATCGGCCTTGCCTGTCACTTGCAAACCGTAGAATCTTTGCATGGCAGCAATTGCAGCTGACAGCGACTGGGGAGAACGTTGTGTATGGGTTCGCAGGTCCCCTGGAGGTAGGTAGCCATACTGCTGCAGCCAGGCCTGTAAGTAGAGGGATATGGCTTAGAGCATTCCCCCCTGGCCCACAGGGTCTAGCTGCTTCCCCACAATACCTGATGGATACCCTTAGCTTAGTGAAGAAACTAGTGGGCTCCTGGCCTGAATCTAGCGATCTTATCTTTGACCTGAACTCTAGGCTAGACCTTAGGATGGCTTGTTCCCTGGGGGTTGGTAGTGAGCACAGTGAAGTTGGGAAGCCCTCACTCTTGATTAGTGGCCTTGAGAATGAGAGCCCTGTGGGTTGACAAGAACTTTAGGATGTCTTTGTGCAAGTGTACAACATTCACGTGCAGGGCAGAGGTAATCTGGGGTGCCATGAGGAGCCATTTATCTTGTTTATTGAGACAGGGTCTCTCACTAGGATCTGAAGTTCAAAGATTAGGCTAAACTGTTTGGCTTGGTGAGTCCCAGGAATCCACCTGTCTTCATCTCTCCAGTGCTGGGATTATAAGAATGTACCAACACACCTAGATTTTTACTTGGTTGTTAGGGAATCAAACTCAATTTCTCAGGCTGCACTGCAAGTATTCTACTAACTGAGCCCTCTCCATCTCCTCAGCCCTAAGAATGTCTTAGTGATGACATTTCCTTTAGCGAATTTTCTTTTGTGTTGGTTTCCTATAAATATGTCTCATCTGAAAATGCCAATGATGGGAAGAAGGCCGTTGTCAGGGTAGGGGCGTCTGGAAGGAGGTTTTCCTGAAATAGAGTGCCATGCCTCTGGACTCCTCATGATGATCTTTTTTTTTTTTTCAAAGAGAGAAGAAAAAGAGCCAGAGCAGAGGCTGCTGATAGGAGAGCACTGCTGGAGGTAGTAGAGAGCTAATAAGCCACTATCCCATGCACATACCTCTCTGGCCTGCAGTTTGGGACCCAAAGGCCCATAAATCCATTTCGGGTCTTAGAGGAGATATAAGGGTGTGTGCATGTGTGCAGAGCTTTGGTAATTGTAGTATTTTATTTCAGGCATGTTGTGAATTGTTCAAAATATAAAGATTGGCAAATTGTCTCAAAGTTAGGCTTTTAGTGTTTGACCAAAAGGCCCGTAACACTGCAAAACTTTCTGAGGGAAACGTTGGTCTTGGGTCAGTGAGATGTGTAGTGGGTAAAGGCACCTGCATGCAAACCTGACCCGACTTCTGTCCCCTAACCTCCCATGGTGGAAGGAGAGAACCTGCTCTCAAAAGCCGTCCTCTGACTCCTACATGTGCCTGCACTACTCTCTTTCTCAAATAAATAAAACATTTTTTAAGTGGTGAATTTCTAGTGCTTGAAAAGCTACATATGGAATATGAAAGATGTTTGGATTCTTTTATGGGGAGACAAGAAATAGTTCTAAGTTCTGATCCTCTTCCAGCTTTGCCTTTTTAAGGAACCTGGGTGTGTGGGGGGACTGTAAGATCCTAGGATGGGGGCTTGGAAGGAAAAGGGCAGGGGCTACTCTGGGTGCCATAAATCCTACCCACGGTCATCGGGATACATCTGTTTTCACATGGCTCCTGCCTTTGGGCCTAGGCATTGGTGATGGAGCAGTGCTCTTATGGGGGGGTCTCAGGGTGATTCAGGAGCAGCTGACTAAGGACCTGAGCCCAACAGGGGCAGGAATTGCAACACAGTTCCAGGAAGTGATCTCCCCCCAAGGATGATGGGAGTTAGGGCCTGAGCTGTAAACAACTCAGGCTTTTGCCAGCCTAGTACCACCTGGTTCTGAAATCCTCTGCTCAGGGGTGCGCAGTGCAGTTTAACCTCTGCTCTGCCAGAAGTGAGTCAAGCAGGGTGCACCAGTCCAAAGCTGCTCTCAGGAGCTATATGCTTGTCCTGGCCTGTGCTGGCTGATGCCACAGCCAATGCCCTCTGGAGGCCTGCTGTGGCCTGTGCCCAAGAATGCAGGAAACTCCCTCTGCCCCTGGCCTCACCTGAAGGACAGATACACCCCAGGCTCTGAATCTGTTGGGAGAACAGCTTTTTCACTGCTTAAGGAAGGACAGGAAAGGTCTGTCCCTAGAGCTGGAAGTCAGGAGTGAGGCCGGGAAGACAGCTCAGAGATGGGGAGAAACTCATGCAGTCTGGAGGACTCACTTTCCTATGAGTGTTTCAAGAAGTAGGCAGTTCTAAAATCACACCCACAACCCCTGCCCCACACACTACCGAGAAAAATGGATGCTTAGTCAAGAAAGGGACTTCCCTGGGCTGAAGAGTATCACAAGGGCTGGAAAGGAAGTGTCCTCATCCCTTTTCTCCTCTCGGGCCTGGGCAAATTTCTTACTTCAGCTCAGAGCCAGGCTCTGAGCAGCAAAGAAAGAACCACAGACTTTGAGGTTGGAACCACAGGAGAGGACTCTTATGTCTGTGGCTGGTGGGGGGTGGGGGAAACGCCAGACAGGCCAAGGGGAGGAGAGGCTTGTCCTGGAGCTGCTGCAGGGCTGTGGTGGCCTGGTGGCCGGGACCCAGCTGCCTCAGCCTGGGCCACCTCAGCTCTCCTTCCAACTTGGCGGGGAGAAGAAACAGCCATGTGGGGTGGCAGAACTCAATTGGCTGGCTCTATCCCAATCAATGAAAGGTTCAGGGTATTCCCTAGTAGGTCAAGGGAACACCCCTCACCTTAATAGGCCAGAGAAGGTGGGGATCTCCAGCTCCACATTAAGTCCACCCCACTCTCGCTCAACCTTCCACCCTACTGTGTCCCAGAAGCAAATAAATGATGGTTCTGGCACTGGGACACCCATGACCCACTTAAAACAGGGCCAGGGCTGCTGTCCCTGCCCTAGGGAGTCTCATGGGGCTGGGGAGGAGGAAAGGGCAGTGAAGTTGGCAGCAGGCAATCTTCCAGGTGCCCAGGCTCTTTTAGTTACAAATTTTCCCTTTGGGGCTCAGATGGGGGCTTCAAGCCTGGGAGAGGAGTGTCTAACTGTCAGATTTGGTCCCTAGTCTCAGGATTTTCACTCCTGGTGTCCAAGCACTATCAGTCCTATAGGACCACACATGTCAGCTCCAGGTCCCTTCAGGGGTTCTGAAACTTCTGGAGAAGTTTCCTTGGATGGGTTTGGGAGTAGGGCCAGGACTGGGACTAGGGGTAATTCAAATCCAGATCCCATCCCCCGTCTTGAGCCCTTCCTTCCCTGCCCCTCCCGACCACACCCTGGCCCTTGCCAGGCTGAGTGGGTTGGGATGGCCCAAAATAAGAGGCTGATTAAATTCGTCTCCCACCTTCACCCCAAAATAAGAGAGGGAGGGAAAACTTCCTCAGACAACTCCCACGCCGCTTCCTCCAGGGCCCATCGGGTCATGGTCACAGAAAGAGTTGGAATGGGGGTGGGAGGACACCCGAGTCAGTCAAGAAGCGTGCGGGCGACTTGGGCCGCCCTCTGCCCGCAGTTCTAACGACGATCCCCCATCTCTCTGCAATTATCGCAGAGAAACAATTAACAAGAAGAGCCCGAGGGCGCCGTCCGGGTGGGGATGTGGGAGGCGGTGTCCCGGCTGAGTACGGGCTCACAAGCAGAGCTTTGTGTGCGCGGAAATGTGGTCAGCGCCGCGACCCTCGACGCCCGCGCTCGCGGCCCGGCCTGCGGGACTCCCACAGCGGCCCGGTCGGGCTGCAGATGCGTCCGTGCAGGACGCGCCGACCCCGGCTGGCGCTCGCAAGTGGACGAGCCAAAGACTCGCACATGCCCAGGAACCGGGACAGCGCAGGGTTTGAGCGAGGTCCAAAAGTTCATGAGCTCGCGATCGGTTCCGAGCGGGGCGCAGAGCCCGCGGTCAAGTTCTTCCAAGGAAAGGAGGAGCAGGGAAGGGAGCCGCTGGCGGCGGCGGGGTAAGGGTGGGTGGGTGGGAGGCAGGCAGGCAAAAAGTTGGCCCGGCTTGGAAGTTTGCAGCTGAGGAGGGAGGAGAGAGAAAAGGAGGGCGCCGGCGGGCTAGGGTGCCGAGGCCCCAGAACCCCGCTCTCCCTCCCGGAACAGGGTGGTCCCGCTGGAGACCCCGACTCGCCTCCCCGGCGGGCGCCTCCCCGGAGGCGATCACTTACTTCGGGGCTGAAGTTGCTGCTTTGGGCCCAGCCGAGGGAGGCGAGCGCGGTGGCCAGCGTGAGCAGGGGGAGCAGCAGGCTGCGGGAGGCTGGAGGGGCGGGAGACATGGTCCGGGCCGCCGGCCGCCGGGCGGTGCGGACTCCGCGGTGGGGCCCACGCCCTGGGGGTCGCGCTGCCGCTCCCTTCGGCCTTTGTTTTCGGTCGGCACTGAATTTGGATTCCTAGAGCGCCGTCAGTTTCGAGGTGAGGGGATTGTTCTTCAAAGTGCCTGTTTGCTCTTCTCTTTCCCCCCCCTTTTTTTGATCTTTCTTCTGCTTAGTCGGCGAACTGTGTTGGAAGCCCTCTGCTCTCTCTTTTGGTCCCTCCCTTCTCCCACAGCCTCTCCTCCGCCCCCGCCCCAATGCCCTCCTTTCCTGGTGGGGACGTGGTTGTTTCAGCCTGAATCCAATTACAGCCAAGAGTTAGAGAGGAAAAAAAAAAAAAAAGTTGCCTTTCTATGGTGCAGGCTGCCATCTGCAGGGGTTTGAGACCCCAGCGGACCACTGGGAGCTAGGGGGGTGGTGGGGGGAGGTGGAGGGGGGTGTCCCCCAGGGACGGGATGTGGGAGACTTTCTCCTCCTAAGCATGTTTTAGGTGGCTTCATTCCCATGATGTTCAGCATGTCTGGCCTGGGAATGGGGAAGTGTTGGGAAGCCGTGTAGCTAGGACCGACGAGGATTTGTGGGTTTAGGGCAGTGGTAAGGAGGGGTCTTTCATGCCCGAGGAGGGACAGAAGTGGCATTTACTAACGGAGTTCTCTGCAGAGATCTGTTCCTGACTTCCTTCTCCTGTTCCCAAACTCAAGCTACAACAAAAGTAGCTGCCCCTACAACCGCATTAGAAAGGATGTGTGTCCATTAGTTTATTAGTGGTTTTTGTAATCTAGCTATTTCTTAAATTTCTGCCTGTGCAGGAAAGGGACCTAAGGCCACAGAACTGGAAAAAACTAAATCAGGTTTGGTCAAATTGTTGGAAGAGGATTTAGTGGGAGACCTTTGCAGTTTTGTTCAGCCTCTGCAATGGGAGAAGAGAGCAATTCCTTGCAGAGTAAACCCTTCAGGGACTGCCGGGCTGTGAGAACAAAAGGTGAGGTTTGCTGGGAGGCGAGGGGGAATGGGAGGATGGCAGACTAAAGTTGACAGTGAGAAAGGCAGATACGAGGTTGAGATCTGAGAAAGCAGCAAACAGAAGCAGGAAAAGTGTGGGAGACAGAAAACTCGACCATCAGCGAAATATAAGATCCAAGAATTGCATTTGGTCAGCGGGAGAGGAAGGAGGTAGTGGGAGAGGAAGGGAGGGGAAACAAGTGAGGGAAGCAGTAAAAGGGGGGAAGGGAAGAGGGATAGAAATTAGGTCAGGTAGGAAGCTCCAGAAATCCCGGAGACCCAGAACTACCATGTTCGTAGCAGAAAGACAAGTCCAACGTTCTGTCCTGGAATGGGAACAAAGGTGCTTTGCCCTCAGAATCCATGGAGAGCTTACGATAAATAAAATGAAAAGCTTTGCAGTCCTAACAGTTTTGTTTGTGGGGATCTCCTAAACTGTGTATCTGAACCTTGGGAAGACTGACACCAGTTGCTTGCCAAGAAAAGTTCAGATGGAAAGGTTTTTCTTTTTTAAATCATTTATTGAGTACATAATATACACGACAGAACTTAGTCCAATAACAACTTAAGTACTAGGATGCAACCAGGAAAACTGCTGTGCCCCGTTTCTCGTTCAGAGCAGGTGCTCTTTCTTACCTGCAAGACCCTATGGCCTGCAAGGGAGGGGGCAAAAAGTCCTGAGATACCGTGGTGGATAAGGTGCTGGCTCCGTTAATATAAGGACCAGAGTTCGAATCTCCAGAACCCACATAAAAGGTACTCATGGTAGCATCTGGGAATCCCTAGGAAAAACTTTGCCTAGTTGATTGGTGAAGTCAACAAACATGGAGAAAGATTAGACACCTGCCTCCACATTATGTGTACATGTATACATGTGTGCCCACACACACAAAATGGGGAGGGGGGCAGATGGCTCATCAGATAAAAGCTACTGTGTGTAAACCTGGTGACTTGAATTCAACACCCACAGCCACACAATGGAGAGAACAAACTTTAGAAAGTTGTCTGACCTCCCCCTATGTGCTTGTTCTCAAACACATCAAAAAAAAGAGAAAAACCTCGACATTCCCACATGGACAGAGGAGGGGTTCACGAGGTTTTACCCCTAGCTGAGGCTATGGGAAACTGGTGGTTGCTGGGGAAAGGAAAAGAACGTTTTTCTTCTGGGGTGTGGCCACTGGTAGATTGCCCAGGCACCAGTATCCACACTTATGCACATTTGGGCTGTTAAAATAAAAAGGACATCAAAGTAGAAGGCAAAACATGTTTTGGGGCTCAGGGAAAGTGGAAAGAGAAATGGTGGTAGGTTGGATATGATACATATATGAAACAGCCAATAAAACCATCGAAATAAAATATGAAAAAATCTTAGCACAAGGCTTACTTAACTTGTGCAATGCTCTGTATTTGTGCTGCACTAGGGTGAAAAATTTCAGAGCAAGATTTGACTGAACTGGAATGGAGCCAGGGTTGAGGGCTCTGAGCCAAGCTTCAGGTAGTGATCCTGGTCTGAGCTCTTTTGCTCTACTGTGAAGACAGACAGGAAACACAAAGACTATTTTGCCTGGGGATGAGGCATCCAGGTGATAGAAAGGAAAGTCAGAGACCCTGGGGAAGCAGGACAGGAGCTGCTTTTTATTGACTTGGAAGTGGGCTTTGTAGTGAATCCCCTTTGGGTTTCAGAGTATTTTTCTGCTTCATTTCTTCTTCTTGAGACTTCTGCTGCCTCAGCTGCCACGTTTGTAATCCAGCATCCATTTCCTGTGACAACAGTACAACTCGTCTCTGAAAACAGGAAAAAAATAGGTAACCTCTATGGCTTTAACACTTTTCTCTGAAAAAGAGGGGTTCAGCTGGATAGCAACAGTGTGGACTTGATTTCTGCACAGGAGTGCCCTTATTCCCATCTCAGTGCTACTAAAACATTTAGTGGTCAGGGCCAAACATTTGTGGTGGTTTGCTTGCCTAGCATGCGCTAAGCCTTGGGTTGTTATCTACCACTTCAAAACAACAGGTTAATAAAACCTTAGTATGCAAGATCTCCATTCACTCAAGTGCAATACAGTTCAAGACAAATTATTGAAAATTTCTCCCTCCAATTACAAACAAGGGTCCTTTGTTGGAGTTGTAGTCACTCACTGCAAGCTTCTCCCTTTGAGCTTTTCTTCGAAGCTGGCCTTTCATTGGGGGAGCAGGGCGGCCATCTACAGACAGAAGTGAGAAATCATCAAGTGTTGAACGCCTGAAGCACAGTGTCCGAATGTTATAGGAATTTGAGAACCAATCTCTAGCTTTTTTCCCCCTGGTTCACAGGTACTACTAGCTCAGCCTAGCATGTGTGAGGCCTTAGGTTCAATTCCCAGTACTGCCTCTCCCTCATAAAAGGGACTCAATTAATGCTCACTATAACTTATTCTCCTAGAATTAGAATGGCATCTTCAATGGTGAGGTACAAGAAAATCATAAAAAAAAAAAAAAAAACCCAAAACCCCGAGTTCCTAGGTATGTTCTTATTCTATATCTGGTCATTAACATGGAATTCAGGGTAATGTGCAAGGCTGAGTTCACCATTTTATCTTCAGAAACCTTCATCCAATCAATGTTGGTCTTCGTTAAATTTCATCCTACTGTACAAATGAAATGCACTTTTGCTATTAGAGACAGGTTTGACTGTGTGACAGAGATTGTCTTATATTCTTGCCTTACTTCCTGAGTGTTGAAATTACAGGCCACTACTCAAGCGTTATTATTATTTAATAAAAAGGTTTATCTGGAAACCAGGGAGACAGCTTAATGAGTAGGAGAGCCCTGCTTGAAAATTGGCCACCTGAGTTCAATCCCAGGAAGCCCACGTGGTGGAAGGAGAGAACCTTCTTCTGAAAGCTGTTCTCTGCCAGCCACACCTGCATGCCTTCTTTCTCCCCCACCTTCTAGAAAAAAATTTTTTAAAAGACTTATCTGGAGAGCCTGCCATCCCCACTCTTCTACTTGTTTGTGGTGCTCCTTTCCGAAGCTTTCCAGAGAGTTCCTTGTGTATTTGGTATCAAAATCTCAAAAAACGCGCTTACCATAAGAGCAGTGTTCTTCCAATTATGTAAAAATCACATATCCCTTTGAGAAAACCGAAGTCACGCCATCCCTCCAATCCTAGAGTAGGACCCCAATTCTGAATTATCTTCTGCTTCTCCAAAAACCGAGATCCTGTAGAGCTTATCATGGTCAGCTTATTTTCTATTATTATTTGTTGACAAAGAGTTTCTCATGCTGTAGTTCAGACTAGCCCGGAACCCAGTGTGCAGCCTAGACTGGAGCAGCCCAGCCTGGTCTTGGATTAGAGGAATCCGTCCACCCCACTCCCTGCGGCGTGACTCCCTACTGGCTCTTCCTGGTCATTACTGACGACCAAGCGCTTCTTTTCCCCTAAACTCCGTTTTCTATCTAAAGGTTCAACATTTGAACCAGACACGCCCCCGAGCGTGGAGGGGCGGCGCTTCCTAAAGAAAAAATGGTGAACTATTTCAGGGCTCACCCGCGAAAGACCAGTCGGGAAGCTCGGTTAGGGGTCCGTAGCCAGAGGGGTTGGCCGCCAGGCCCTGCCTAGGAGAGGAAAAGCAGTGGGTGAGGACAGCCCGGGGTTCGCTCCCGCGGTCTTCCCACTCCCCCCCGACTCCCGACACTCACTGGAGTCGCCACTGGCCGCCTGCCCGAGCCCACGCGCTGCAGTGCAGCCTCCGAACACCTACAGGAGGAAACATGGTCAGACAGCAGGCCCCGACCCGGCGCTGGAGGCCCCAGGCCCTCCAACCCACAGGCACTCACCCCACAACCAGGACCCTAACGCAGCCATGCTGGCACCCAGAGCCGGAAGTAGGCGTGTCTCAGGAGCCGTGCGCCCTCCCGGGGAAGCTGGGGGCCGCCATCTTGAATGCGGCTTGCAGTCACGGGCCCCGCCATCTTGGGTTGTCGTACGGAAGCGGGGCTCTGCGGGCGGGGAGGAGCCGCCGCTGAGCGCGCGCGTTTGCCGCCACTAAGCGGGATTGGCCCTTCCGAATCGTCCCGGCAGGGTCCCTCAGTGGTCTGTCCAGGCTTTTGCAATTAATAGCAACAACTTTCTTCTCATAGATAACCCTCTCTTTGGGTCATTCTGCAGCGTTCTGCAACGCTGTAACGTTTTTTCTACCAAACAGTGATCAAATGTAGAGCCTAGCAAGAAGTGTGGGTCCAACAAAACCAAAGTTCTGTGTGACAACGCTGAAATTGATGTGGGGAAGTTTAGAGAGCAAAGGGCTCTAGGGCTAGAGAAGAGAAGACAGCAAGCAAATGACCGCCGACGTGACTAATTACTGCCACAGAACTGGAGAGGAAGTCTGTGTCGTCGGGGAGCTCGCATGATGAGTGGGTACCGTCACCTGTTCCAAGTTGTGTAGGCTTTGAGAACTGATCGACTACCAACACATTCTCTAGTGTAATCCCACAGTTTAAGCGCAAGTTGAGCATCCCTAAACCTGAAAACCAAAGTCTGCAATGTTTCTAAGTCAAACTCTGAGCATGGACAGAATGCCACAAATGGAGAATCCTGCACCTAGGTAGGTGACAAACGTAGTCAACTTGAATTGGATCCCTGGAACCCACATGGTGAAAGGACAGAACCCACTTGTGCAAGTCGTCCTTTGACACCCACACGCTTCTCCTGCTCTTTTCTTTCCTTTCCTTCCATTCTCAAATATTTAAAAAATATGTTGTATGAAATTACCTTCAGGGGCTGGTGATGTAGCCAGTGGTAGAGTAATTGCCTAACAACGTCAGACCTTGGGTACACACACACACACACACACACACACAAATATGCAACATTAAAGAATTTGGTTTAGAATCCCATCCCATCTGCAAGGTAATCTCATGATATATAATCAAATGTTACAAAAATCCCACAAAATCTGAGACGTTTCTGATATCGGGTGTTTAAAGTAAAGGATATGCAACTCTTCTAGTATCTGTCAAAGCCTGTCTATTCTCTCTTATGTCTCTTTCTCTTTTAAGGTAGTTTTGATTTTTCATTAGGGAACTTAAATCCATTTATTGTTATGCTATATAACTACCATTTTCATGATTTTTCATAAACCAGACTTTAACTCCTTTTAAACTTCAATAACAATATTGACTATATCATTGTTCTTGACTTCAATGATATTGAAATGCTTATTTATTATTTTGAGTTCTCCCTGCTTCCTTCCCTTCCTTTCATCAATCCATCCCACTTCCTCCCACCTTCTTATCTGTCCACTTCTATGGACCCCAGGATTCCCTCTGGTTTGTCTACTCTTGTGGAGGGTTCAGACCTCTGTAGTATATACCAAATTGCCCCTCCTTGGGCCACCCCACTGATCCTTTCACTCATCCAGCTCTAGTCTCCAAGGTTTCTACTGTGAGTTCTTATCTCTCTTGAGTTCTTGGGTAGTCTATGAGGGCTTATTGGTATATCAGTCATTATACAGTTCTGGTCAGGACAAGTCTCACTGAAGTGAGTGAGTAAGATAGGTTCTTGCTGTGTAGTCTTGGATGAGCTGGTTGTTCCTTGCCTGGGCTAGTCACAATCCTCCTGCTTCAGCCTCTTTGATTACTGGGATTATGGTTACTCACTACCATACCTAATTTTTTTTTCTTCTTTTAATATTTAGCTCTTCCTTAGAAGAAATCTTTTTTTCTCTCCTGTTGTGAGTGCTTTCCTCCCAGTGAATAGCCCAACAGTCACTGTCTTTGTCTGAGACCATCATGATCTCATCTGTTGACTACTGACATTTCTGGAGATATCAAGTGGGGAAGGTCATTAGGCTCTGACCTGATATTCTGACCTCTCCCGAGAACACCTTCCAGCCTTATTAGGGATTCTGTCCTAATTACATATGCTTTCTCAGTGTCCCTCAGGCCTTGAAGTGTGGGGAAGGACAAGAATACAGGTAGCCTTATTCTTGCCTTCTTGTGTGTGTCCTCTGGTCCTTGAGGCCTAAGAGGGGTACTAGGGTATATAGGCTGAGGAAGGTTAATTAAAAGAGAGATTACATCTATGCAACCTTGGGGAAGCTGTCATGTTGGGGGTAAGACTTTGCAGTGTGACTATTTTTAGGTCACTCCTACTCCTGTAAGTAACCCAAATAAACCTTTTGGTTTTTTAAGTTGGAACTAAGTATAATCACTTTGGTCTGTCACTGATCTTGGGTAGATAGATAGCTGTGTGACTTCTCTCTGGGAAAAGTGTCATGCAACATCTGTAGTAGTTAAGTTAGAATGAAAAATCGGCCACCAGTTAGTTAACAGGATGTCAGGAATATGCTGCTTGCAAAATAATGCGGATCTTAGCTTCTGTACTACTAACTGGTTGCTTTCTGCTCAATGTAGCAGTCACACTGTACATGCCAGAATGCTGCTACCTAGTGGTGGCCATATACAGACATAATGTGACTCAGTTTCTGTATCTTTAGTCCAAAGACACAGTGTTTGTGCTAGACTATCACTACTCACAATGTTTATGTTGACATTTTGCTTGTTTCAGAGTACATGACAGAATTGTTACTGACTCAGTAGCCAGATGACCACAAATGTCCAATTTTCCCTTTAAAAACTCTGTACGTCTGCCCTCAGGGCCAACGCCTCCGACTGGCATCTTGACTTCCTACATGTGCAGACACTGATCAGCTTAATTAAAGCCTCTCCACTTAATATGGGTGTCAGTGTGGTGAAATCTCTGAGCGACCCCCAAACCCATAACACACCCACTTTACTTCCTTCTTTTTTTTTTTTTTTGAGACAGGCTCTTGTTTTATATCCCATGTTGACTTATAACTCTTGATGCACCTGAAAATATTTTAAGGGGGATAATGTAAGGGAAAGTGTTTTATATAAAGCAGAATTTCTACAAGTGCTCATTACTTTCTTAATGAACTAGCTATAAACACCTGCCCACAAAGGGGATATGAAGGAGTGGTGTAATGGCTATCTGGAAGGTTTTTTTTTTTTTTTTTTCATTTCCTTCTGCAAGACTGAATGTTTTTCTATAGGAGGTGGTGCAAAGATAGAGAAGATTGGATTTTTGTTTAATCAGGAAAAGCAGTTCTTTCTATAACAATATGAGTGACATAGGCTGAGACTGAACAAGAGTATGAACAAAAAAATCCTAAAAGTTATCAGATTTTTTTTTCAAGAATAATAAAGGGTGAGCTGGGTGTAGTATGGCATGCCTGTCTGTAATCCCAGTACTTAGGGGGTTGAGGTAGGAGGATCAGAACTTCAAAGCTAGCCTAGACTAATTGAAACCCTGTCCCCCTCAAACAACAAAACAACACAAAAATTGCAAGGATATGAGACACAACAGTACCACTACCATCCTAATTGTTTTAGTCAATACTGGGAATGGAACGTAGGGTCTTGAACATATTAGACAATGGCTTGGAACCAGTGTGTAGTCCAGGCTGGATTTGAACTTTCATCAGTCCTGTAGCCTGGTCTCCTGAGTGCTGGATTACAGGCAAAAGCCACCATCATACTGTGCTCCCAACTTTTGATTTGCTTTATATTGAGTCAGGTCTCACTTAAGTTGCCCTGACTGACCTTGAACTCAGTTTATCCCAGGGTGGCCTTGAACCTTTCATAACTGGGATTATAGGCCTGTGCCAACAGGTCTGACTTTAGTCTTACATTCATATGCTTATTTAGGGATAGGGGAGATAAATTGATAGGAAGAGGACGTCTATGCATGCATGTCACGGCACACATGTGGAGGTCAGAGGACAACTTTCAGAATTTTCAGCAGTCAGTTCTTTCCTTTTACCATGTACATTTCCAGGGATCAAAGTCAGGTTGCCAATCTTGTGAGCAGGTGCTTTATACTATCTTGTAGGTTCCTCACATTCATCTAGTTCTTTTTCTTTTACAGTCCTGGGGATTGAATGTGCTGGGGAAAATCTCAATCCCTGTCATAGTTAGGCACAGGTGTCAACTTGACTGTTGAGGGTTTGAGCTCTGGGCACATTTGTGGAGAATTAATAACTGAGTTAAGTCCAAAGTGAACTTGCAGAAGATTGTCTAGCTGTTGGGGAAGGCCCTGCCCATGGTAGGCCCTGAACAGATGAATAAAATACTGAGAACTGGAAGTTGGCATCCTTGTGTATACTTGGCTGGACATGCTGATTTGGCCAGTAAGGATTGTCCCTTTCTCGGCTGTTGTGTAGAGATGTTGTGGCCAGTTCCCTTGACCTTGGTGTTGGTGCATGCTCTCCCATCAAGCGGGCTGAGAATTGTAACCGGACTGTCATAAGGAAATAATCCCCTTGTTCCCTTAAGCCATTTGATGGTCATTTATCAGCAACCATGCAGGCAAACTGCAACAATTCCTTAGCCCCATTCAGTTCATTTTTATTTTTCAAAATACTTTTATATTAATGATTCTATATGATTTTCACAACAAACTTAGAAAGTAGATAAGAGCACAGGAGCAACCATTGTACAGACCTTGTAGTTGTCAGGGATTGAAAAATTGAAGCAAAATGTGGGTTTTGGGCTGGGGTTGCAGTTAACTGGTAGAGTACACACACACACACACACACACACACATATGCATCAACTTGACAATTGAAGGCTGAGCTCTGGGCACACTTGTGAAGAATGAGTATTTAAGACAAGCCTTGAACAAGCCCACAGGAGAGTGTCTAATTGATGTTTGAAGACCAAGCCCCTGGTGGGTGCTATCATTCTCTGGTCAGGTGGATAAGATGGAGGGAGATGGTGTCATTCTTCAGCATACTTTGGCAGATTCAGTCTGGCAAGTGAGATTTGCACCTCTCAGCAATCTCTATGGATATGGTACAACCAGTTCCCTTGACTCTTGGTGTTGGTATGAATTCTCCTGCTAAGCCAGAATATGAATTGTTACAAAGAATTGTGAGCAGCAATAAGACCTCTTTTCCCCTAAGCTGTTTGGTTGTGAATTTTCTGACAACATGCAGAGTGATTCTGACATTACGTATATAGCCTTATTTTCTTTTTCTTGGTCCTGGTTTTGATCACTAGCAACACCCGTACAAAACACACATATATGCGCACATATTAAATGTCTGTGGACTTATTCTTCTATTAGTGTTAGAATAAAGATTGAATGACATTATTCTCAGTAAACTTGGTTTACTGAGCCTTTTGTCTGATCCCAAGAATCTAGTTTTTAGTTGTAGGATTGGGTAGAAGTCATAGGTTTGAAGAAGAGAGTTAAGAGTCAACATACAGCATAGTCAAGATAACAGGCTCTCATGACCACCTACATTATATAAAGAATTGCCTATATAAAGAATTGACTAGCAACACTCTTAGTTCTCATGCACTTTGCAGAATCATAGAAGTGCATCCAAGTGAATGATAATTGTTAGTCATGGCATGCCATTTTGTAAAAGCCCCTCCATTTTGGTTAAGCAATGGCAAGTCTCAGAACTAAAGCAATTAGTTTTTCTAGATTCTTATACTTCCCATTTTATGAACCCTGGCTGGTCGTGACTATTAGTCACCAAATATTCTTTCACCCCCTATACTGCATCTCCTTAACGATGACTGACTGCAGGCCAAAAAAAGGAACTTTTTAGTTCCCTTACCTCCTTCCTTCTGCTTTCCTTTGTAACTCATGAAAGGGGATCCCCACTCTGCCTGAGAGTCTAAATTTTTGCTAGCACTGCTAGGTAATTTCCCTATGGTGTTAAAATCTCTTTTACAATCCCCCAGTTTCCTTTTCTCCTTAATTACCTGGAATGAAGTGGGGTTCTGTCTTCAGTTCTCCAGACACCCCCTCTTCAGGTTTATGCCTCAATAAAAGCCTGCTGTCATAGAGTCATTTGCTTCTGTCTGTCGTTCCACTCCCAGACCTCATCATCATATGGACACTAGGACTGCTATAATGAAGATGGACAGATGCAGCCATTCAATAGCTGTGGATGATTTTGGGGTAGGACAGGCAGTTTGATGAGAGTCAGGAAATCTGGGAAGGGAGAAGGTCTTGGTAAAGAAGGCAAGCAATCTTTGATGTGGTTCATATGAGGCACATCCACAGATAAATAGCAGGAAATATATATGGGAATTTTAGGGAGGGAGGAGGAGAGAACTAGCAGCTAACATCATCTTTGTTCCTCCCAACTATGAACACTTGAAAGAGAGGGTCTGGCAACTGGACAGCACTCTTCAATGACTTCATCAACCTTACAAACCACAGAAAAATGACTATACATCCTTCCTTTAACCTCTGCACTTCACTTGGGAAAAAAGAGCTAAAGAGCTTGGAAAGCAGAGTTTGAACAACAGGCTTTTCCTGTCATGAATTTGTCTTTCAAGGACACCAGGCCCCATATTTGGTTTAGCATTATACACTCAGGCTTTTGTTTAATATGCTTATTTAAACACCTACCTGTTTTACAGAAAGGCCTGAGCACCGTTACTTTGGTCTCAAGACATTGCTTTGGGAAATTAAGTGCCTCTTGTATTTTTTTTTTTAATTTTTTTTTATTATTATTATTTATTCAACTGTGTGTATGTGCGCGCGCATGTGTCTGTGTGTGTGTATGTGTGTGTCGGTGTATGTGTAGAACCACGGACGAATTCGCGAACCACCATGGACGCCTCCACCTCCTTCTGCCCCGGGATTCACAGGCTCCGCCCTACCAGGACCAGAAGCGCAGGCCGCCCCCGCTTCCGTCTGGCGTCTATATGTGGGATCTGGGATCCGAACTCGGGACCTTCCGCCTACAAGGCGGAGGCTTAACCCCTGAGCCACCTCTCCAGCCCGTGCCTCTTGTATTATTTATCTTGTATTCATAATTTTACATTTAACTCTGCAACCCAATTGGACTAGAAAGGGAATAAGAAAGCACAAAGAACTGCAGTGAGAGCAAAAAGATTATAGATACTGAGAGCAGATGGGGTGGGAAAGTGCTCTCTTGAGTTGCAGAAGGAAGGGTCTGGTGGTTAATATGCACACCAATCAAATGTATTAGTTATGCAGTAGTGGTGATCTTGTTGCTCTTGTCATTCCTATACTCAAAGAGCTCCATGACTTCCTGACTTCCTGACTTCCTTCCTTCCTTCCTTCCTTCCTTCCTTCCTTCCTTCCTTCCTTCCTTCCTTCCTTCCTTCCTTCCTCCCTCCCTCCCTCTCTCCCCTCCCTCACTCTGTCCCTCCCTTCCCTCCCCTCCTTCACTCCCTCCCTTCCCTCCTCCCCCTTCTCCCTTCCCCCTCTCTCTTTCTTTCTCTTCTCTCTCTCTTTCTTTTTCTTTCCTTTCTCTCTCTCTGCCTCCCTTCCCCCTTTGCTCCCTCCCTTCCTGTGGAAAGTCTCATGCAGTCTAGGCTAATCTTGAATTCACTATGTAGCTAAGGATGACCTTGAACATCTGATCTTCGTGCCTCTGCCTACTGAGTGGTGGGATTACAGGTATGCACCATTAGTCAAGGTTCTCTAGAGAATCAGAACCAACAGAATATATGTGGCAGATGGTGAGAATTGACGTCCAAGAGTTGTTCTCTGACCTCTACCTGTGTGCAATGTGCATATATGTGCATGCTTTCCCTAATAAACAACTGAAAAAATAAGAGGATTCATTATATCAACTCACAGGATATTGTCTAGGTAGTCCACCTATGCCTACCAGCATGCTAATAAGGTTGAAAACCCAGTTGCTGCTTTGTTTATGAAGCTGATGCCTCTGAAATCCTAACCTGGTGCTGGAGGCTCATAAGATTCCTGGAGAGTTACTGGGCTTCAGTCTGCGTTGGAAAGCTGAAGGTGGGTCCTGATGTCTTAGAAGAATGGAATAGCAGCAACAGGGTAGATGAACTTGCTAATGTGAAAGCAAGCAGGCCCAAAAGTGAGCGCTGTCTTTCTCTGACCATCTTTATCTGGGCTTTCGACAGAAGGTGCTCCACATTTATAGTGGGTCTTCCCATCATGATTAAACTGATCAAGATAATCAAAGTTGTGCCCAATGGCCTGTCTGTTGGTTAATTTCAGATTCAGTCAGGTTGAACCAAGATCAGTCATCACTCCAGGTTTGCAGTGCTGGACATTGAACTCAGGCTTCTATGCATGCCAGGTAGACACTTTATCATCTGGCCCATGAATCCTAAGACAGTTCTGGGAAAGCTGGAACCTTGACAACCAAGTTCTTTTTCCCCAGCTCAGTGTGCGAAGTTTCTCATCAACAGCAACGTTGTAGAACACTATGGGATTGACCTAGGTCACCAGTAAGTGGAGGTGTGTGGGAGGAGACGAACACTCGGGCAAGGGAAGGGTCTGGACCAATGTATCTGCAAACGAGATGCCTTTCAAGTCTTGTAACTATGACAGTGCAGAAAGACTGACTCTTAGCCAATTCTATAGTTTTGCATCTTTCCCCTACTTTTTGCATATGACAAAATTCTGAGGTCAAAGAACTTGTGGAGAGAAGGGTGAACTGCATGGGAATTTTTTCCTTTCATGTCCTCCATTTTAGGACAGCTCAAATTGCTGTCCCCTTGTGCAAGAAATGTAGGAACTGAATATTATAAGCCATTTATTCATGCTTTGCATATTTCTCCCCTTTCTCATCCTCTTCCTTCTTTTTAAGATGGGAGTAAAGAGAGTCTCATGATTTGACTCAGGTGGTTTCAAACTCATGATTCTCCTGCTCAGCTTCCATAGTACTAGGATTATGGGCCAACACCACTATGTTCAGTTAATATTTTCCCATTACTTACAGAATGAATTGGAATACAATTCTTTCTTTTTCAGAGCTCTCAAGTTCTTGAAAAATTAATACTAGCTCAATTAGGTTAAATGAACCAGCTTTGAGACTGGTGCATTATGACCTTGGACTATCTTCTTGCCTGGCCACTGAAAGTTCATTAAGCAGTGTGCCTTTTCACCAAACAGGTCTTATAGGTGGGTGGATCTCTGTAGAGAAAGAACGTTGACTTCTTGAGTTTGTCCCAGGATCCCATATAAAGGTGCAAAGAGAAAACCAGCTCCACAAATTTTTCCCCTGACCTCCATTTGCTGTGGCACTTGTCCCCCATCCCCCCCAACATGTGCACACACATGTGCACTAATGAATAATATGTATGGGGCTAGGGAGATGGCTCAGTCAGTAAAGGCACTTGCTGAGTTTGAGTCCTCTGCACCCACATCAAAGTCCCATGTGCTTGTTATCTAGTGCTGGACAGGCAGACTAAGGAAGATCATTGTTTAGCCAGCCTTGCCTAATGGGTGAACATGAGTTTCAGTGAGGGGTCCTGTCCCAAGAATAAGGTAAGAGTAATAGAGGAAGCCACCAGACATTATCCGCTGGCACCTAAATTTTGTGCATCCCTGCATATAATTAAACACGGGCAGATACATTTATATCTTCTCTAATAATTATTTACTTGTCTATGCTCTGCTGGGGGACAGAACATTAGAAACTCACTCATGTCAGGCAAATGTCTCAAAATTCCCTTCCTTCCTGTCATCCTTTCCTCCTTCCACAGAGTCTACATAGCCCAGGCTCACCTCCAAGTCGCTACGGCCTTGAGCTTCAGATCTCATGCTCCACACTCGAGGTGTTGGAATTACAAGTGTGGATCACTATGCTGGACTCTGATTCTCTTCAGCTCTCTCAGTAACCCCTTCTTGTGTGAGGTCCACACGGTCGCTCTGGCTGCTGAGATGAATCGTGTCCTGGGTACCCCAGCTGGCCCACCACCTTCGTGCGGGCATTTTTGGTTAAGTGCTGCCTCCTGGCGGCCGCTCTGCTGTTCAGTCTGTTCTGGCCTGGCGGAGTATCTATCATCTATCTAATCTATCTATCTAATCTATCTATCTAATCTATCTATCTATCTATCTATCTATCTATCTATCTATCTATCTATCTATCTCCATCCATTCATCTCTATCTCTAATCTCTATTTCATATCTATCTCTATCTGTAACTATCTATCTATAACTATCTATAACTATCTATCTATAACTATCTATCTATAACTATCTATCTATAACTATCTATCTATATCTATCTATCTATATCTATCTATATCTATATCTATATCTATATCTATATCTATATCTATATCTATAACTATCTATCTATCTATCTATCTATCTATCTATCTATCTATCTATCTATCTATCTATCTATCTATTTACCTACCTACCTACCTACCTGCAAGAGTAAGGGAAAGAAAGAACTAGAGAGCACACAGGCATGTCATGGAGCATGGGTAAAAGTCAGGGCAACTTTTGGAAGTTCTTTCCTTCCATCATGTGGCTCCTAGAGATCGAACTTAGGTCACTAGGTTTGCAAGTAGTAGCCTTACCTGCTGAGCCATCTTTCTTTAATTTGGATTCTGGACACTGATACAACAACTCCCCCGAGGGCACGGGGAGTCTCCCACTGCCTGCTCCCGGCGGCGCGCCTCCTGACCTCGCTGCCCACACGACTACCCGGCTCCAGGTCCTCTCCCGAGGCTCGGCCGTGCTCCGGAGGGAGTCTACGGACTAGGCTTTTGCTCGGACCGCAGTCGGGCGGCGGGCGGCCGGAGCTGGTTGGCGAGGGAGGGAGGGACGCGGACGCGGAGCGTTCCCGGGGCGGAGCGCGCGTCTTTAAAGAATATCCGCGCGCACTTTCATTTCGCCCCGGCTGTGCAGGCGTGCCGGCGCGGGACCGGGCAGGGGAACCCGGTAGCGGGGCCTCTCGGTTCTCAGACCTTTCCGTTCCTGCATTCACCACCACCCCATGTTCCAGCGCTTCTTAAAGCAGCGGGACAGAAGGGACGCCCGGTCGATGGGGTCCTGGGCCCCCAAGACAGCCCAGGTTGGCGCCCATTCTTGCGAGGGCAATGGTGTCTGGGGTCGGGTGATAGGCCGGAGAGATGGTCGGGCTGCAGACCCGCGTGCCCGCCGAGAGGAATTGCGATCTAACGGCGCGGGGCTAGAGAGGGAGGGCGGCCGGGCGGGGAGCGTGGGAGACGGGCAAAGGTGAGCACGACCCGACCGGCTGGGCCCGTGCGTGGGCGTCCGCTGGCGACTGACGCTCCGGGGCTGCTCTTCCGGACCCACTCGGATTTGCCGTGGGCAGAGTTCTTCCTCTGCCTTCCGTTCTGCCCCCTTCACCTTCTCGTGGCACTTCGATATTCCCACCTCACACCGCACCCAGGTCGGTCTCCTGAGCCTGCGTGTGTTAGACTTGAGCACCTAAGAACTTCCTGGATTCCGGGATGAGGACGTTTTTGTTTGCTGTTGGTGAAGCAAACGTTTTGGGCAAGTCTCCCAGGCTAGGCACAGGCTCGTTATTGTTAAGGAGGCTGCACTTAAGATCCCCCTGCGGCTAAGTGTTGGGATTACAGGTGTGAGCCATCACACCTGGTCCAAAAATGGTGCGTGCGTTTTGTTGGGGGTTGAAGACCAGGGTAAAGTAAAAACACTTTAGCACCAAGCTACCACCCTGACTTCAAAAGTCAGCTTCAAATCCTGGGGGGCCTCTCAATGAAACTGAAGGACATAACTCCTTTTCTCAAACCCAATATTAAGGAAAGATAAGTAAATTTGATACTCTTTAGCCTTAGGTGGCCTGGAGGGCAAATTCAAGGATCTGCACTGGAGCCCAGCCAGTGGGCATTGTTTTTTCATTAGCAGAGAATCACTGATAAATCTGCAGGAACTGTGTGTTAAAGGACGGTGGAGAGCGCTTAGGATGCTTCTATTGGGTCAGGAATGAAAAGTGTAGCAGGAAACAACAGTGTTACCTACTGGGAGAACTGGAAAGCAGGCAAAAAGTCTGATAGGTTGGAAACTTGCCTTTTGGTCTTAGCAGGATTGGAATACCAGGAGGGGAAGCTGCACCTGCAGCGACAGCTGTCTGTCTCTCTTTCTAGGACTTCCCTGATTTGCAACTTGGACCTGTTCCCAGAGTAGGACTAAGGGGCAGGCCAGCTGGGAAGCAGCCTGGGTCTAAATGGGTGCTAAAGCTTCCTTGAAGCAATTCACATTTGGTGCCAGGAATTCTGGTTTCCTTGTCTTCTGAACAAAGTAACTTGACTGTAGGGACAGAGTCGAATTCTTTACCTGAACCACTTGTCTGGAGTAATTTGCAGCACACGGTGCAAGTTGCTGGGTGTGTCCTGGAGACAAGCAAGCTCACTGGTGGCCTAAAGTCAGCAGTCTCATTGGGAATTGTGAAAATGCCTGGTGTTTTGAAATGCACTCCCTTGGATAGGGACATTTTCGATGGTGTAAATGCCTACTGAGAAGTGTCTGCTTCTGAAAATTGCATGAATTCATATAGAATAGACTAATTCTGAATATATAGAGAATATAAAGATTTACTCAGGTTTTATCATAAGAATGGTATTTTCTCCACTTCTGCAAAGTAAGCCTTCAACACATGTAAATAACAGTGGACTGAAGGGGTGTCGGTTCATGAATCAGCTCAGGTCCCACCAGTCTAGTTGGCTTTTATCAGATAACTCACACTCAGGAGTTATCTCTCAAGCCAAGAAAGTTATTTCAGCTGAATTCTGCTTGCTTGATGTCTGGGAACATTCTTGGTTGTGCTCACCGGTGGCATGCATCTTCTTGGCTTGCTTTAGAGGCTAAATTGGCACAGCACCTCGTGGGATAGTATTGCAATTGCATTGGCCTAACCATTGGGGCATGTGCAGTTAAGCACAGCCTGTAAATGGGGGTGAGGTAGGAAACAGAATTAAGGTGGAGGGTTGTAGGAGACACGGGAGGGCACTTGAAACTGAACAGAACACTTAAATGCTCAGTAAACTAGAACTAAGGAAGACTAGAAGCTGGTGTGGGAAGGAGGAGTTGCTGCTAAGAGCATAGAGAAGGTGTCTGCAGGCCAGCCGGCATCGAGGTCCTCTGGGTTTGACCAGGCAGTCCCAGCTCCCTGGCCCCTCCCCCCTGCCGGCCAGAGTCGCACATGTGTTTTCCTGTTTTCCATTTCGGTCCCTTCTGCCTTTCTCTGCTTCTCAGCGTCAACAACTGCTGTAGCCAGAGCCATACCCCTTGATTCTTTTAACTACCTTCCTCTTCTGTGCCGGTAACCCCTCCTCCTTGAACTAGCCCGAAGGTCTCAGGACAGGTAAGAAGAGGTGGGAAAGAAGGGACAGTGGGTGAGTGGGGAAGCACGGGAGGAGGATGCAACGACCAGCTAGAGAAGAGACCCAGGAGCTTATTTCTTGGCCCCAGGCCTGGCCTTCCTGGCAGAGCCTTCTGCCCAGACTCCAGTCCTTAGTTAATGGAAGCCCTCACCAGAGCAGTGAACAGTTTCTTCTTTTACTTTTTTTTTTTTTTTTTTTTTTTAAAGGGCGGGTATTAGTCACAGTGGAGTATAGAAAAACAAATGGAGAACTAGGGAGGAGGGGCTGAGCATGGAGTGTTGGGGAATCCAGCCATCCTGGTGTTATCTGTTTTGATTCTGTTGTCAGGGGAGGCAACACAGTCCAGTTGGAGTCGGGAGGGCGGGCCTTGGGGGTCTGGAAGAGTGTTTTCACTGTATCTTATTGAGCTTGGCTGAGGAGCTAAGAGCGAAGTGTGTGCTGATTCCTGGAGGAAGTGTTTTTGGTGTCGCTATCAGGGTACCACTCTGGCTAGCTAGAGACCCCACTGTATGTTTCCCTGAACTCCCGAATCTGGAACATTTCCCCCAGATTTTAGGATGAGTTCTGGAATGGCGACAATGTCAATGGTGAGGAGGGTCTCATAGATGGCTGTAAAAGCTCGGGTGTCTGATTCTTCAGGAGGATCTGGGATGTTGCACCTTGTTGGTGGAAGGATTACCCTGAGAGGCAGGGTCTTTAGAAGGGCTGTCAGTTGCCAAAGGTGGTGTCATTTGCTGAGCAGCGATTGAGAAAGAAGGAGGGCATTTTCATGAATGGCAGCTCCCCTGCCCATGGAGAGCGTTGACTGGAGGGGTCTCACTGGAGAGGTTGGGAAGGCACGTGTAGCGTTCATTTCCTGGTGATGCCGCTAGGGAGCGCCGTTTGCTGGAGCGTGGGTTCCATCCCAGGCACATCAGGCTCGGGATGTCCTAAGGATACTTTTGTCTTCTGTGGGTTTGGGAACTCAACCTTGTGAACTCTTCTCCTTGCACTCTCCTTCCTCCTTTGCTTCCTTTCGTGATGTCACATTTGAACACATGTCCCCTTGGAGTCAGTGAATTTCATTAAAAGGATAGGTGTCACGATGTGTGTGTGTTTCTGTGTTCTTTCTCACTAGACATTCTAGTGTCACAACATCCCCGGTGAACCTGTCACCTTCACCCAAGATGAGAAAGGACCAAGGACTGCAGAAGTTTTCTTTTTCATCTAATCACATTATCCTTCAGTAACTCATTAGGGAATCACCTGGAGTTCTTTCCTGTTTAAAAGGAAAGCCAAGAGACAGGGCAAGTCAGAGGGTGGGAATCTGGGGGGTAGCATGTTCTTGTGGGTTAGAGTGTATGCATCTTCGCTGCCTGTCTCCCCTTCCCCGTACTGTGGCACCCTGCAAGGGACTGGAACTTGCCTCAAGGAGCTGCAGAGAGGGTTCAGGGAGATAATGCATTTAAGTGGTTGGTGGTGCGTTTGGCCTGGACAAGCACTCAATGGATGCTAATGATTACTATTATGGAAGTAATAGATTACTATTATTAGATATATGTGAGACTGTCTTGGGAGACAACTAGTCTCTGAAAAGGCTAATTTCACAGTCCCCTCCTGGTTTAGTTAAAGAATTTAAGATGCCAGAATGGTAGGGTGAAATATATAAATCTCACTATATAGCCTAGTATGTGCTGTGATAATCTTCCTGCCTCAGTCTTCTGCATGCTGGGATTATGGTCATGAACCACCACATCTGCTATTTCATATATTTTTTTTTAGAAATTGGAATAAACTTCTATTTGGGGAAAGTATTAATAGGCATTTCAGAGATTTTGATGTATTTCTTTAAGAATGAAAGAGCACACGGTTGCCATAGAGTTTACTTACAGGTTTGAGTTCACTTCTTGGCCCTGCTTTCTTTGAAGTAGTTTGAGGCCCAGACTTCGGGGCGATGGCCCATCCCTCTGCTTAAGGAAGTGTGCTGAGGTCTTATTTTAGGACACCCAATCACAGACTAGGAACTTCTGTCTCACTTCCTCTAATCTCAGCATGTGAACATGTCTTTGTGTAACACTCTTCAACTTTCCAGCCTTTCTTAATGGTTTGGAGCAAGAGAAAGGCGTCTCCAGTGGGCCCCGGCTACACGCAGAGAGTTTCCATGGCACTGCATTGCCCTTTGCCAACTTGCTGGCACACAGCTTCCTCAAAGGTTGTAGCACCCAGTTGGCTCTCCTTTCTGGGGGGCCCTCAGTCCTGGCTAGAGCTGACAAAGGAGATTCCTGAGAGGCTGTCTTATCACAAAAGTGCTGATTCAAGAGCTGATCCTTGCTTTTGCAGATGAGAAGCTCCTTCGAACGAACCTTTGACCCAGACAGTTGTTTCGCTTACCTCCCGGTTCTCCCCCGCCCCTTCTTGACCAGACTTAAATCTGTAGGCATTTGTCTGGACTTTCCTTTTTCTGCTGGCTGGAAGGAGAGCTTGGACCACTTGCCTCAGAGGGTGCGTCTCTGTGTGACTGCTGCTGGTCACTGCTGTGGGAACCTGCTTAGATCCAGGTCTGGGAGTGAGTGAGCTTCCCTCCCTAGCCCCTTGCTAAGCCCCTGTGCTGCTGGATCACTTCTCTGCTGGAGATCTGCTTTGCTCTGATTACCCCAGTCACCTGACTAGGTTTTCTTTCCTCAGCTGTCTGTAGCTGTGTTTCCAGGCATCTCTCTTTGCCCCTTTCGTAGTCTTGGTTTTGGGTGGTATCTTTCCAGCAGCAGCTCTGGGGTGGGGAGCCTTCACCAGCTGCCTCTGGCCATGTCTGCTTTATATTTGGACATTTGGGTCACCCTCTTACATTCATTGTTTCTGGGTAATGCTACTCTGTGGCTGTGAGGGTTTTGATGGGAGGAGGCTGGGACTGCTTTCTGGAAAAGGAAAAAAAAAGTTACAAAAAGAGAATAGCCTGTCCTCACCCACCCCAGGAGGGGCGGGGCTGCTTAGGCTCTTAGGCTCTGGCAGGATCGAAGAAGCCAGCTGATGGTTGTTAATGGCTGTTCCATGAACGGGAGTTGGGGGGGGGCTGTGAGTTTCCTTAGGAAATTCTTAGACACCTGTAAGCTTGCTGGAGCCCAGGGGAAAAGAGCAGCCTAGGGAGAAGATCTCACAAATTAGCTATTAGGGAGGATGCTCCCTCATGTTTAGGTGGCGAACTGAAACCGCAAGAGTAAAGACAGCCTCAAAACCACTGTGGGATTTTTTTTTTTTTTTTTAAATCAGAGGCTGCCCAACTGCCCCATGCATGCCTGTCTTGAGTCTCAGCAGGTTCAGGTAGACCCAGGTTTATTAGTTATCTGTTTGGAAAATCAAGTATGCTGCAGCCTCCTAAAGATGAGAGACAGATGTTCTTCTTGGAGTGGGAAGAGCGAAGTCAAGTTTGGGTCATTTTGGTGAGCCTCTGGAGAAGAGGCTACGTGCAGGTGAGAAGTAGGAGAGTGGTCTCTGAAGGGACAGGTGGGCTACCCCAGGTCCCCCCTGGGATGAGGGGAAAGGTGCTATGCAATTACCAACACTAATCATCTTTTGTAGAGGGCAATGCCAAGAAGCTGGTGAAGGCTCTTGTCCGTTTCCACCATGGTCAACCTCACCAAAGATGAAGTAGCTGCGCAGCACGAGGCTGATGCTTCGGCTTTGGGTGCCGGGACCAGCCCAGGGGATGAGCAAGTAAAGCTGAAGAAGGAGATCTCGCTGCTTAATGGTGTGAGCCTGATAGTGGGGAACATGATCGGCTCCGGCATCTTCGTCTCCCCCAAGGGCGTGCTTATGTACAGTGCTTCCTTTGGCCTATCGCTCGTCATCTGGGCTGTTGGGGGCATTTTCTCCGTCTTCGGGGCCCTTTGCTATGCAGAACTGGGCACCACCATTAAGAAATCTGGGGCCAGCTATGCTTACATCCTGGAGGCCTTCGGGGGATTTCTTGCCTTCATCCGCCTCTGGACCTCCCTGCTCATCATTGAACCCACCAGCCAAGCGGTCATCGCCATCACCTTTGCCAACTACATGGTGCAGCCCTTCTTCCCGAGCTGCGGTGCCCCCTATGCTGCTGTCCGTCTACTGGCTGCTGCCTGCATCTGTAAGTAGGGATAGGGTAGGAGGGCTGTAGTTCTGGACGGAAGCGTGGGATGGGAGTCCAGTCAGGGGATAGGAAGGAGCTGGAAAAACGAATGCGTCTGACAGCACCTAGTTTTTGTTACCGTAAAATTAATGTGTACTGTTCCATGTAGCTTAGTGCTGAGGTGGCGTTTCCATTATCACACATTTCCAAAAAAGAAAAAGAAAAAAAAGGAAGAAAATTAGTGCAAAAATTCAATGTAACCTGAGGGCTGGTGATGTTACTCAGTTGGTGGAGTGCCCTGGCATTGTGAGACCCTGGGTTTGATCCCTAGCCCTGAATCAACCTGTCTAAGTAATCCCAGCACCTGAAACATGGAGGCATCCTGAGGTTCAGGGTTAACTCCTGAGATGGGATGTTCAAGATCATATTCCACTTAGCAAATTTAAGGCTACTCTGGGACACGGGGAGATGTATCTCAAAACAAAAAACAAAGAAACCTATGCAAACAAATAAACAAAATAAAAAAAAAAACAGTAGATTTAACAATCGTGTTAAAAAACTTTCCCATACTAATTACCAATGACAATCACATGCTTATTCTAATTTTTCCTGGTTTCTTCTTTTCTTTCCCCTCATTCACTTCTCTCTCCCTCCTTTCTCCCTCTGTCTTCTTTCTATGTAGTGCAGGTTGGAACTCAGGACTCTCCTGCTTTGGCCTCCCAAATGTGGTACCACAGGCATGTGCCCCCAGATTTGGCTTCCTCACCACCTTTTTTTTTTAAATAGTGTTTATTGCTGGAGTGAGACACCTCACTGGGGGGTTTGATTTGCATTTCTTGATTCCTGACAGGGTTTTCTCCCCATATATTTGTTGTTCATTTGTATATCTTCTTTTGCTTATTCATTTTTTATTTTAATAATTTAATAAATTTATAATTTAATATATGTATATGGACCAGCAAGGCAGCGCAGTAGGTGAGTTGCCAGTTTGCAAACCTGATGACTTAAGTGTCATTCCCCAAAGCCCACATGGTGGAAAGAAGAGACTTTCAAAAGTTGTGTTCTGACTTCCATCCATGCATCATGACATGCATGTGTGCTTTCTCTCTCTTTCAAACAAATGAGTAAAATACATATAAAAATAAGTAATTAAAATGTATATATAAAATTATTTGCTGTTAAGTTTTTTGAATTCCTTATATAGTCTTTTTTCAATATATATGTATGTACAGAGTGCATGCATGTGCGTATGCATGATTGAATGTGTTTGGGTTTGCATACGTGTGTGTGTGTGTGTGTGTGTGTGTGTGTGTGTAGGTACATCTGAAAGCCCAGGGTTGATGTCCAGAATCTTCCTTGAATACTTACCTTGTTATTTAAAAAAATCCTTTTTCTTATTACTCCATCCTGTGTGTGTCATATATTCACATGGCACAGCACATCTGTAGGGATCAGGGAACAACCTGTGGGATTTGTTCTTTCCTCCCACCATTTGGGCCCATGGTTGTGAGGCCCAACAGCAAGTGCCTTCACTGGCTGAACCTGTCCCTCTCCATGAGCCAGTCAGTTGAACCCAGAGATGCTGATTTGTCTAGTTTTACTAGCTGCTTTGCTCTGGGGATCCCTGTCTCTGGTTAAAGTGCTGGAATTATAGGCTGATCCCCCCCAGCATGTATACAGGCTTTGGGGATCTGAACCCCACCCTCACGCTTGCTCAGCAAGCACTTAACCTCCCAGCCATCTCAGCTCCAGTTCCTTATACAGCCTGAAAACTAATCCCATTTAGTCTTTTCTTGGATGAATAGTTTGCAAATGTATTTTTTTCTTGTTTCTTTGGCTGTCTTTTGCTTGCTTTGTTGTAAAAATCTTTTTCGTTTGTCTCAACCCATCTGTCCATTTTGCTTTTGTTGACTATTCTTTCAGAGCCATATAATTTTTTTTTTAATTCAGGTAGGTGTTCTGAAGTATTTCCTTGTTTTCTTTTAGTAGTTTCAGTTTGGGACTTTCCAAGTATAATTTCTATTTTTATTTTGTTCTGGGAAGTCAGTTGTTTTTCAGTCCTTTGAGAATCTAATTCTTTTTGTGGGGACTGGGTTATGTGGAGCCGTGATGCAGCAGTGGGTCTGAATCCCCTGGAATGGCCTCTTTGGGCTTTACATTCTTGATCACCTAGCTGTGAAGGCTGAAGACACTCGCTTCAGAAATGTCCTTGACAGCCGCGGCCTCTAGGAACTGCCGATTGCTTGGCTATTCATGTTTGTCGTGGTTTTGGCATCTGGATGAGTTTTGATTCCTTTTTGACTTTCTTTAAGAATCTCACTGTATACTCTGTCAGGAATTATACTGATTCTGTCAATTGTTTTGGGTACTGTGGATATTTTAGCAAGATTTTTCTATGAACATGGGATTCCTTCCCAGTGTTTTTCTTAACTTTCCTTCTTTTTTTTTTTTATTATTATTATTTATTCAACTGTGCGCATGTTCGTGTGTATGTGCGCGCGTGTGTGTGTCTGTGTATGTGTAGAACCACGGACGAACTCGCGAACCACCATGGACGCCTCCACCTCCTCCTGCCCCGGGATTCACAGGCTCCGCCCTACCAGGACCAGAAGCGCAGGCCGCCCCCGCTTCCGCCTGGCGTCTATACGTGGAATCTGGGATCCGAACTCAGGACCTTCCGCCTGCAAGGCGGAGGCTTAACCCCTGAGCCACCTCTCCAGCCCATTAACTTTCCTTCTTAACTTTTCTTTGAGCATTACTGCAATTATCATGATAGAAATCACTCACTTCCTTGTTTAAATTTGTTCTATTTTTGGTAGCTGTTGTGAATACAAATGTATTCTTGATTTAAATTTCAGCGGTTTCATTTTGGTCTGTAAAAGAGGTAAGGATTTCTTTTTTTTTGGGGGGGGGGGAGAGAGAGGTACATGTGCCACAGCTTGCATGTGGAGGTCAAAGAACAACTCTGTAGAATTGTTATGTTTACCATGTAGTTCTGAGGATTGAACTCAAGTCACCAGACTTGATAACAAGTACTTTTTCCACCTAACCCTTCTTTCTAACCTAAGAGGAGCTTTCTCTCTTTCTTTCTTTCTTTCTTTCTTTCTTTCTTTCTTTCTTTCTTTCTTTCTTTCTTTCTTTCTTTCTTTCTTTCTTTCTTTCTTTCTTTCTCTCTCTCTCTCTCTCTCTCTCTCTCTCTCTCTCTTTTCGATAGAGAGTTAACAAGAATAAACTCAGTTCTCTCCTACTATGTAGGTTCTGGGGATTAAGCACAACTCATTAGATTTCCATGCGGGTGTCTTTTCCCACTAAGCCATCTCATTCACTCTGCTGCTGATTTTTTAAATGTCGGATTTTATATTTTGCAATTGTACTGAATCTATCAGTTCTAACAGCTTTTGGGTGGAGACTGAGTTTTTCTATGCATGCAATAGCATCATGTGCAAACCGGGATATTTTGACTTCCTCCTTCTTGTTTCCATGTTCTGTGTTTCTTCTCTTGCCTTGTTTCTGTGGCCAACATTTCTAATACTGTGTTGAGTAAAAGTCAGAAGTAAAAGCTGGGTCTGGTGACACATGCCTATAATCTTAGTGCTGGGGGGGTGGTGGAGGCAGAAGGATTAGGAGATAAATTCTTAGCTGTTTAGTGAGTTTAGAGCCAGTCTGGGTTATATGAGACCCAGTTTCTCTAAAGTTGAGGTTGGCTCAAACTTGCTTTGTGGCTCAGCTGTCCTTAAGCTACAATTCCCTGCCTCAGCTCCCAAAACACTATGATTACAGTTTTATGCCAGATGCTTAGCATTTTTGAAATAGATTTATTTATGTATATGTGGTGCTATGGATTGAGCCCAGTGCCCTTATGAATACTAGGCGAGTGTGAGTGTAAATGTGTGTGTGTGTTTGTGTGTGCGCGCACAGGTTTGTGCATATGCAAGAATACATGTATGCAGATGTATGTGCACATGTGCACTTTAGAGGTTGTCATTTGATATTTCAGAAGTTGTTTATCTTGCTTTTTTTCCTTAACATGTTGCTTATTTATTTGAAAGGACAGAGAAGAGGTATACATGGAGGTATGCATCAGAGGACAATTTTCAGAAATTAGTTCTCTCCTTCCACCGTGTGGACTCCAGGGATCAAACTCCAGTCTTGCTGTCCCTGTGAACCTTGTGTTTTGGGACAGGGTCATTGATTAGGCTAGATTAGCTGGCAGCGAGTCCCAGGGATCATCATCTCCAGTGTTAGGATTCAGACACTTGTCACTTCGCCTTGGTCTTTCCTTTCCTTTTCCTTTCCTTTCTTTTTTCTTTTTTTTTTTTAGAAGTGTTAAATATTCTTTATTTGATATTATACATAAACCACATTAAAATGCCTCTCCATAAACAAAAGGCAGTCACCTTTCAATACAAGAAAATAATGAAAATGGCAGAGTTAAGGACAATATAAATTGCTTATTTATCTTTAACCACTGTCAGTATCAGGCTAATGAACACAAATTGAAACACAGGCGAATCTTGGTTCTGAGGCAGGAAGAAAACTTCCCCACTGTTTAAACAAATTCTTAAGTATAAAACCAATCTCCAGTAGGTTTTGAGGTGAACATTACAAGTTTAAGTCCAATCATATTTTTAGAAAGAGAAAGCCATGATAATAAGTTGACTGAATTGAAATTATTACTTTTAAAAAAGATCACTCATTTTACCATAAGCCAATTTTATTTTAAAATCAGTACTGTTCAACAAAAATATTCTGATAGCCTTTCATGATCTGAATTTTGTGTATGAATTAAATTATGGTACACATTAAAAGCCATGAGACATTTGCTCTGTAATAAATAAGGCAGTGGCCATTACTCCTTGGTAGCCTTTTTAAGATAAGCTATCAAGTCTGCCCTTTCTCCCTTCTTCTTAATCCCAGCGAAGATCATCTTTGTTCCAGGGATGTACTTCTTGGGGTTCTCCAAATACTCCATGAGTGTATCCTCTCCCCAGATGATGCCTTTGTTCTTGTTGGCATCTGTGTAGGAGAATCCAGGTGCCTGGCCTGTCTTTTGCCCAAACAGACCATGGAGGTTTGATCCAGTCTTGTGTTTGCTGCCCTTCTTCATGGTGTGGCACTGGGCACACTTCTGGACAAAAATCTTCTTGCCCTTCTCAAGTCACCCATTTTTAACTCTCTGTCCCGCTGCAGGCTCTGCGAACGTCCACTCCACAGCCAACCGAGCCGCTCTCTCTTTTCTTTTCTTTTCTTTTCTTTTCTTTTCTTTTCTTTTCTTTTCTTTTCTTTTCTTTTCTTTTCTCTTTCTTTTCTTTCCTTTCCTTTCCTTTTCTTTCTTTTCTGTCTTTCTGTCTCTCTTTCTCTCTCTTCTCTCTCTCTTCTTTCTTCTTTTTATTGCTCTGTGCTGGAAATTGAAATTGTACTTTACCGACTAAGCAAGCTATCTTCCCTAGTCCCTGTGCTCTATTGTTGAGTGCTTTTTTTTTCATTGATTGAGATGAAAATATAGTTTTTGTCCTTACTCTGTTAATACTGTTGATATATAATGTGTACTCTGTGTGTGCGTGTGAGTGTGTATGTGTGTGTGTGTGTGTGTATTTGTGCAATACTGGGGTTGAACCTAGAGCCTTATGTATATTAGGTAAGCACTCTATTACTAAACTATATGTTGAAGCATCTTTGTGCCCTGCGGATCCCTTTGATCACAGTGCACAATCATTTATTAGTTTTTTTTTGAAGCAGAATACACAATGTAGCTCAGGTTGACCTTGAACTCTTAACCTTTCTTGCCTTAGCCTGTCAATACTGGGATTGCAGACATACACCTCCTCACCCGGGCCCCCCTTTTTATTGTGCTATTGCATTTAAGTTGCAAGCATTTTGTTGAGAGTTTTTCTCTCTTTATTCATCAGTTAGGCAGTAGTTCTCCCCCTGCCCTCCTTATTTTGTGCTTATCTGAATTCTCTGTCAGGGTAACGCAGGCCTCAGAATATATTTGCAAGGGTTCTTTTCTTTTCTGCAATTTTGGAATAGTGTGAGAATTTGCAATCGTTCTTGACAAATTTGTGTGTGTGACTTGTTCCTAAATGTTTACCTAGCATTTGTGAGGACCTGAAGGTAGTCCTCAGCCCTGCAGCCCTCTCAAATGGACTGCAAAGGAGTTTGGCAAGGGGTGGTGGAGCACGTGTCTCCGGGTCAGTGGAAGGCAGTTAGCACAGCCTGAGTTCATGGTGGATGAAAAGGGTGGGGAGAGATCAGACTTCTAAAATGCCTTTGGAGTACATGCCCCATATGACCAGAAGATTCTAGCTGGGTCTCACCAGAGGGTTCCACACCTCCCACAAGTGCCCCAGGCTGAGGACCAAGCCTTTAGCATATGGTCCTTTTCAGAAATACTGATCTGTGCTAAGATTCCAGCTTTTTTTTTTTTTAAGATTTTAGCTTTTTGAATTTGTTAGACTTGTTTTATTGCCTAGTGTAACCAGGACACAATGGGTTTGCGGCTGGGCAAGTTCAAATGCAAGATAAACAGAGCTAAGGCATTAAAAAAGTGGAGAAAGATTTTTATCTGCATCAGGCAAGGAGAACTTGGGAAGATTTCCAAAGCAACAATTTCCAAAATGCTCTCTCTTAATAAGGGAAGGGTGAGACTTGTTAGGGAGTCTGAACATATTCCCCTAGGGGTGGGCCACTTTCTAAGCATGCTCATCTAGGAGTACATTCCTGAGCATGCTCAGTGTGCACCAGAGAGTTCTAGCTGAAAATAAAGGATATTTTTAGATACATGAACACAGGAATCTGCCCATCATGATATCTTGAAGAAGGTTCTATGTGTAAATGAGAAGACTGTATATTCTTAGTTGTTGGACAAAATGTTTTGTAAATTTTTTTAGGTTTATTTGGTCTATAGTAAAGTCAAATTCTAATTTTTCTTTGCTGATTGATTTATTTTTTGGGGGGGTACTAGTTGATCTGTCCATCACTGAGATTTTAAATTTATTTATTTATTTACTTATTTGTTTGTTTGTTTAATTTGTGTGTGTGTGTCAGAGGGTATAGTGTGTCTCTGTGGAGGCCCAAACAAGACTTTAGGAGTCACTCTAGATTGCTTTTGTCTCCTTTTTGCTTCACTCAGGGATTTCCCAGGCTCTGCCTTTCACAGTCAGAAGTATAGGCCACTACCATTTTTACTTAGGTATCCAAACTCAGGTTCTTCTACTTTCAAGACGGTCTTAACTCTTGAGTCATCTCTCCAGCCCCATTCATGAAATTTTGAAGTTGGGGTATTGAAATATTCAGGTTATTAGAATCTGTCTCTCCTATGGCTTTTCTTCTTCTTGAATTGATCCTTAATAATTATACAGTGACCTTTGTCCTTTTGTTATTACCCAGACTAGACTTGAATTCTTTTTTAAAAAATTTTTTATTATTTATTCAATTGTGCGTGTATGCATGTGTGTGTATGTATGTGTGTGTGCGTGTAGAACCACGGGCGAATTCGGGAACCACTATGGACTGCCTCTACCTCCTCCTTGTTTACCTTGTTTGCACAGGCTCTGTCCTACCAGGACCAGAAACTCAGGCCACCCAGCTTCCTCCCGGCATCTATATGTGGGGTCTAGAATCCCAACTCAGGACCTTCCGCCTGCAAGACAGAGGCTTAACCCCTGAGCCACCTCTCCAGCCCCTAGACTTGAATTCTTGAGCTCAAGTATTCCTCCCACCTCAACTGAAGCTATGGTACATTTCAGTGCACCTGTCTTCTTTATAGTTTTTGAACTAAAATATATTTTGTTTGATATAAATATAGCTGTCTCTTATTCAATTTTGGTTCCGTTTGTGGTATATCTTCTCTTTTAGCCTATGTGACTCTTTATTGGTGAAACAAGTTACTTGTAGGCACTTTGTTGACTATTTTCCTTTTCTTTTCTTTTAAATTTAATATTATTTACCTGAGATGGGATAAGAAGGTTGTAGGCACTTTGTTGACTATTTTCCTTTTCTTTTCTTTTAAATTTAATATTATTTACCTGAGGTGGGATAAGAAGGTCAGAGGGCAACTTTTCAGAAGTTGGAGCTCTTCTGCCATGTGTACTCTGAGGAATGAATTGAGCTCACCATCTCCCCTCACTCCAATCTTTGTGCATGTGTGCGTGTATGTACACACCTGTGTGTATGTGTGTACGCACCCATGTGTGTAGGTGTATGTGAGTGTTCGTGTGTGTGTAAATCCAAAATTGATGCTGGTATCATGCTCTTTCACCTTATTCTTTTGAGGCCAGGCTTTGCCTATAGGACTAGCCACCTTGTGCTGGGGATTTCCATGCTCTGCCTTCCAGGGCTGGAATCACAGGCAGCTGCCTCTCTGACCCAGCATTTTGTATGGAATGGGTGTTTTGCTTGTGCTGCCCAATGCTTTAGCCACTGAGCCATCTCCCCAACCCTAGATCACCGCGTTATCCTTCAGGTGTCTTTTCTTGCTGAGCCATCTCACGGGTCTTTGCATGAGGATTTCTGTGGCCTAGCTGGAGTTTCAGACCTGTCATTCAATCCAGCTTGACTTTTTCTTCATCTCATCAGTTAATCTGTACATTTAGCAAAACCACGTTGGAGTGTGAAGATGATGCTACATCTTTCAGGTACCCTTGTTTCCGAAAGTTGCCGTGTCAGCTGAGCACTCCTGGTATGGTGGAGATGTCCATCATCCCCACATGTGAGTGTAGACATCCATCACTGGCATCAGCAACAGTGGGGTGTGTAAGAATGTTGCGCCAGCTGCAGTTGCTCACAAAGAGTGACGCCAATCAACCTCGATGCCTTTTCTCATTCAGTTTCTGCATTGACCCATTTATTCAGTTTTTTCCCTCTAGCTCCCCCATTCCCATCTTACATTTTCACAGAAAGCTGGCTGTTTTCTGGGGGGGTTCTCTTGCGTTTCATGTCTGTATGTATTTGGCTCAGACTGTCTCTGTGCATGGGATGTTTGTCACACTCGACAGCAGTTAGAAAGGGTGGATGGCTCTGCCCTATGTTGCAAGAAGGATGTTTCCTCTTTAGTGTGGTTTATAATTTTTCGTGTAGCATTTGTGGGTGATCTGGTAGGTTGGTCACTGGTGCGATTAATTTTAGTACTTGTTTGTCTTGGGCCCTCAAATAATGAGTATGTAGTTACTTATTTTGTGTAGAGAAAGATCATTCCACTGAGTAACTTTTTTTGATGGCTGCATCACTGCAAACACCAGGCTTTTAACATTTTAACCATTTTTGCTGACATCTCTTTAAAACCAATGATGCATTTGCTTGCTTTGGTACTTTGATGTTTCTTTTTGTGACTCAGGGTTATTAACTGCCTCTCTCAGTTTCTCTTGAGGTGAGGCAGGGTCTTGCTAAGTAGTGTTGTCCTCAAGTAGCCCCTAACATGTCTCTATTTTTATTTAACTGTGAGGTCTTTCCAGACCCTGTGTGGAGAAGAGTGTTTGCTTCGTTAGAGGCCTTAGACTGTGGAGGCTTACTTCAGTTCTTTAGATTTTATTCTTTCCTGAGTTCTATTCATACCATCTGTGACAACTGTCATTCCTTGATTCTGTCGTCATGCCTACCTACACCAGTTACCCACCCTGTTTTAATTTGCTGCTTCTAATTTGGAAATAGAAACGTACTCAGACTCTTGAACACCCACATACATGCACAGTGCACACTTGCGAAATAGCCACAGTTGTGAATAGTCTGCAGAGTTCCTCAGTAAGTAAGAGATGAGGGGTTTTGCATGTGGACTTAAGGCACACTTTTAACACAAGTCCAGTCTAGTGGAAAGTCTACTGGACTTGCCTTTGAAGCTCAGTTTCAAATGAGCTGTGTGGTCTCGGGTGCAAGATGCAATGACTGTTATTTCTAGGATACTATGAGAGTGAACTGGGAGCTGGTGTAGTAGGTGCCATGCATCCTGTAGTTACAGCTACTCCAGAGGCTGAGGCAGGAGGATTACTTGAGCCCCCGAGTTCTAGGCTACACAGTGAGCCCTCTGTCAGAGATGCAGTGAAAAACAACTGGGATGTGTATATACCCACAGTCCCACCAGTCTCAGCATCTGAGAGGTAAAGGCAAGTGAATCAATGAGTTCAAGGTCAGCCTCGGCTACTGGGTGAGTTCTTGGCCAACCTAATTTATATAGCAAGACTGTGTCTCAAAAAAAAAAAAAAATCAGTGAAAGCTGTACATTGTGATGCCTGTAAGTTGCTGATTATTCAGTGAAAGCTATACATTGTGGTGCCTGTAAGTTGCTGATTATTATTATAATTAAAGTTGCTCTCTGATTCTTGGGTTCACGCTGCTGTTTATCTTTTCCTGTTATTTGTTTTCTCTTGAGTGGCACATGATTAGATGAATAACATGTTCCTCCTTAGAGAGAATCTGAACTTTGCTCAGTTTTCAATAATCAGAGAGACACTGCAGGACAACAAAGATTATAGGAGCTTTGTGGCAGATTCACAAGTGCTGTCTCTTGGTGGCCCGTTACTGAGACATAGCACAAGTCAGTTAGTTGGTCTTAGCGAGGTTAAATAAGTGAGTCTTGGGCTTAGCAAGAGGAAAGCTTTAATTCTCTTCCTTAAGAAACTCCTCTTTAGGAAATTCTGTGTGCTGAAAAAGAACACATATTCCTTTCTATGCAGGCACTTACAAGGCAGGAAGGAGATAAAAGTACTATCACATAATTGCCATACAATATTTTAAGTATAGTGATAGGCACAATCAAAGTGAGGAGAATAACTTTATTTACTTTTTATTTTTTACATTTATTTTTGTGAACTTGTGAGTATGTGTGTGTGTGTGCCATGATGTATATGTGAAAGTTAGAGAATAACTTGTGGAGTCACTTCTTTCATTTAATCAGATGAATTCCAGAGATTGAACTTAGATTGTTAGATTTAGCAGCAGGCACCTTTACGTGCTAAACCATCTTGTCAGCTCCAACTTTATTTTAATGTTTTGATTTTTTTGAAATGGTTTTGCCATATAGCTGAGACTGGCCTCCTTCCTCAGTCTCCTGAGTGCTGGCACCATAGGTGTTTACCACTATTCCTGGTGGCACTTTTTGAGAGGGAAGAGAGCTTAGGAAGACTTTACAGAAAGCTATCATGTTCAGTATAAATGTCTGTTTGAGCTGAATTTTGGAAGACACATAGCTAACTCCTAGGGTATTATTCACAGGTATTTGCAGACACAGTGATGCCTAATGCGCTGAGTGGTCAGGGAGGGCGCTGGGTTGTTGGTGTGGCTGGCGTGTGGACTGGGAGGGGAGCTGGCGTGGCTTAGGCTGAACATTCTTTGTGGCACCTGTGTATGCATGTGTGCGTGCATGCATGTATATGTGTGTACAGGAGGTGAGTTGGAGGGAGGGGTACTGAAATGATCAAATTGGCTAAGAGAAGAATGCTGGTGGCCACTTGGAGAATGTTTTTGGAGAATGAGAGAAGGAAGGTGGAGATACTGGTTTAGGAACCTGAGACCCTAATCTGTATGGAGAGTGGTAAAGGGGGTGGCATTAGGGACAGATAAGAGGATGGATAAGGAATGATTACAAGTTAGATTTCTAGGGACTGTGCAGTGTGGAGGGTGTGAGAACTCTTGGAGGTGAGACCTACAACATAGGCACCAGGAAGGTGCTTGCAGACATGGAGTCAGAACAGAAGAAAGTTTGAGCTGAGAATGACTTTGTGGAGTATAGTGGGCTCTAAAGCATGGAGTTGAAGGTGTGTCGTGTGGTGGAGCCGCTGGGCAAATGTGGTCAGGGAAACCCAGTGTATGTGGTCTAGCTGGCGTGCATCAGTGCAAGGCCAAAGGTCACATCTCTGCCATGGCTGAGATGCTCCACCTTACCTGGCCTGGCTTACACTCTTGCCCTATCAGTCTCTGCACTGGCTAGAGTGACTGTTTAAGCTTATAACTGCTGCTGCAATAAACACCTGACCCAAGCAGTTTCGGGGGCCATGGAACTTTATTCCAGCTCAGAATTCTAGGTCACAATTCATCGTGGCAGTTGGAGGTAAAGGATTGGCAGCCACAGCAGTGTTCCTATACCTAAGGGGAACACGGGAAAGGGTTCAGGGAAAGGCCACTGGGTCCTTGTACGTCATCGGAGAGGAGGGCCCAGAGGAAAATCAGACATGCACAAGAAAGGACTCTCTGGGAATTGGGGCGGGAGGCACTGGGGGATGGGGAGGGAGAGGGGTGGGGAGGGGGAACAGGGGGTACGGGGGAAGGAGGAGGAAGGGAGGGAACTGGTGTACCTAATAAGTTTGTATGAGCTGAAATAAAAAAAAAATCACGGCAGATAGCATAGTAGACAGATCAGCTCATGGTTGCAAGAGTATGTAGCAGAGGCTGTTAATATTGCAGTGGAACGAGAAAAGAGAATGAGAGAAAAACTAGTGTTTTAAAAATAAATTTATTAAATTAAAAAAAAATTCATCGTGGCAGAAGTCCTAACAGCAGGAATCAAGGAGACTGGCTGCGGCACATCTAAAGTTAAGAGCAGAAGGGCAGACTTAGTGCATGTCAATCATCTCTATCCTGCCCAGGCAAAATGTCCTGCTTACCATGGGCTGGATTGGTCCACATCAATTATACAACCAGGATAATTTCCTATTGGCTTGTTTGGAAGCCTGCCTTAAGTAGATAATTCCCCATAGGCATGCCTCAAAAGTGTCAAGTTGCCAGGGTGTTTCTGCCTTGGGGTTGTCTGTTCCCCAGATGCTCACAGAGTTTGCTCCTTTATTCCATTCACCACTTTGCACAACTATTTCCTTACCAGAGACGGCCTATGAAGAGCCAGTGAATGATTCCCAGCGGGGATCAGAACACGGGCAAGGCTGGAGGCAGGCACGCCATTGAAGAAGCTCCTAAGAGCAGCTAATCCTGGCAGCAAATGACAAAGGTTGAACTAGGGTTTCTGTAGCTCAGTCACTTAAGACTGACTTTATTAAATGTCACTTAAGACATTTAAATCTTAGTGGAGCTCAAGGTTACAGATGGCAGGAGTTAGAACAGCAGGGCACAGTGGGAAATGGGCACTGGGCACTGTTGGGCTTTTTCTCTTCAAGGTGTACCAGAGCTGGTCTGTCTTCATGCCTTCCTTCCTTCCTTCTCTTCCTCGCTCCCTCCCTCCCTCTCTTTCCCTCTCCCTCCCTCTCTTCCTTCTTTCCCCACATGTGCAAGCAAGTAAATTATACACATACTCGCATGTGCACGTAGACAAGCAAACCCCACACACACATGCACACACACTCACACACACGCACACACACTCACACATGCACACACACACACACACACACACACACACACACACACACACACGATTGGCTCTGAAAGCAAGGAAGGCTATTGTTAATGGGAAGCATCAAGACTCTCTGGTTTGGGTGTCCTTAATCGGGGTTCCTCTTCCTCAGTGGTGTGGAAATACCCCAGCCTTTGGAGATGGTGGTGCACATTGGTTAAGAACACGGAATCAGGCAGGATTGGGTTTAATCCTAGATCAAGTATGTTAGCCTTGGCTTTTCTCTTTTGTGGAATGGAGTCCTGGTCTTACAGAGACAGGATCTGTATTTCTATCATATTTTCATTGTTTCCTGTTCCAACAGCTACTTACTGAGCCGTGGCAGGCATGGTCTCCCTGTAGAAGTGTTGAACTGCAGTCAGGGATTGCTGATAGATCTTTGAGTCATTTACTGATTATTGCTTAGGAAAGGGTCTTGCCTGAGTGGGTGACTTTGCACCATACTGATTTCGTTGTTAAGGTAATCACCTGACAGGATTATTGCCACCACCCCCCACTGGCCTTTATACAAAGTCCAGGTAACAGTGGTTCCTGAACTTATCTGCAGCCTCTACTCCCCCAGACTTTCTGGAATGTCATGGCTTCCAGTTCTTATAATAGTCTATGTTCATTGTGTGTTGTGTGTATGTGTGTGCGCGTGTGAAGGCTGGGATCTGGGTCTTCATCTCAACTGGCACAGTATCTGAAGCATAGTGGTTGCTCATTATATACTTATATTTGTCGAGTGAGGGATGAATTAAGCCACTTTGTTGTCTGGTCCAGTCGAGGATACTAAAAGAGAAGTGCGAGTCCATCCTTCCTGAGACTGGTCATTCTGGTTTCTCAGTGTTCTCAATGGTTTACTCCAGTTCTTTACAGGTAGAATCACCATTCCTGTAAAAGACATGCTCTCTCTCAGTCTTATGTCCTGGTGTAGAAGAAGGGAGGATGTGATATGGCCCTTTGGATATAGTTTGGAGCTAATGTTCAGCAAGTGACTCAAAGACAATAAAGCCTACTTTCTGATTAATTTAGAGGATATATATATATCCTCTAAAACTCAGGACCAAACTCAGGATCTTCTGCCTGCAGAGATAGAGTCTTAACCCTGAGCCATTTCTCCAGCCTCTCTTTGCTTTTGTTAACAGGACATTTCACCTCCTGTGTCTTAATCTGCTTTTTGCAGTAAACCAGCTTTGTTGGGAGCCCTGACAAACAGGGTACTTTCTGTTCTTTAGGGGCAGGCAGAGATTCTTCGTGTTCCTCTCATTTGGCCCTAATGAACTGTACATAGAAATAGCATCTTAAGTTGGCTTGATGACCACGCAGAAAATTAGCTTCCAAACTCTGTTTATTTGAGAAGGGGGAATCTCATGCGTTCTGCTCCCAGAGTCCCAGTGAATGAGTGTGGGCTGCTGAGGAAATCTAGGCAGGGGGAGGGCAGACAACTTATCCCCAGTATGGTGGACTGTGAAGGACTTCAGATCTCTGTGTCTGAGCCTCTGGCCACATGCCCTCATGCAGTTTTTTTCCTGACCTCATGTGCTTGTGGCTAATGAGGTGAAACAGCTGGACCTCCAGTTTTTACCTTTGAACCTTCTACTTGGAAGCTAGTTACCTGTCTTGGAGGGCTTTTCTAAGAGTCATCTGAAGCTAGAGGCTAGGGCATGTCCAAAGTTGCCTTACCAAATAGGGTGGTGCCAGAGCTTTGGGTTTCTCTTAGTGTGGCATCAGTGTGAACTCCACTACAAACTCTTCACCAGAGTGAAGGGGGTAGAGCTGTGTGCTGCCCTGTCCCTCAGGGCTCATTCCCAGTTGCCTTTCCTGTTATTCTTCTCTCTGCCTTAGTAGCTTCAAAGGAATAGCTTATTGGAGGTTGGGGCAGGAGTTAGGGACAGGGATTGAACTCTGATTGTACATTGGAATCACCCAGGAAATTTAAAACCAAAACCAAAGAGCAAACTTTCTCCCAATACCCATCACCCCACTTCCGGAGCAAATGTCTTGAGTCATCCAGAGAAGCATGGGAACTGGCTTGGAGAATAAGAACTGCGGAAGTAGCACAAATACTGCCAAGGGTCTTGCATTGCAGGAGATGGGAAGAGCACTGGTCAGTTGTCACCGCACTGCGGAGTCAGCCAGGGAGCTTTAACAACACGGTGGTGATTGGGCTGCTCATGGCTCCCGACTTCATTACTCTGGGTGGTGCCTGAGCACCTGGCCTTCCCCCCCATATGGTGCAGTAGCTGGGATGCAGGAGCCTGTGTTAAGTGAGCAGTTTAGGCATGTTCTGCATGTGATGATTGCAGTAGTAAGTGTTGCAAGACAAAGGCAAAGCATCAGGTTTCTGGGCTGCTGTCTGGCTTTCTAGGTGCTTCTCTTGTCCACTCGGGCTCAGGGTCTGGTTCTTGAACTTGAACGGAGCTGAGCAAACAAGGATTTTTCTGCGTTTGAGAAGGGACGTATAAACTGCCTGCTTGCTCTCCAAGAGGTCAGAGCCTCCGGGACTAAATGCTGACTGAGTTCCAGGAAGGACGGGAGGGTCTGGGTCAGTGACCCATGGGCTTTGTGCTTGGGGTGTCTGCTTGCCGAAGGGTCTCACTGGGAGGCCTGAGCAAGTGAAACGGTTCTGTCACCTGAAAAAGAAAAAAAAAAGTTTGAAAGACATCTGCTGAGAAAATGAACACCTAGGAAGAAAGTTTACATTAACTGAGTCCGGAAGAAAAGGTGATCTCAAAAAAATTTTTTTTTCCATTTTTATTTATTTTTAAAATGTTGTTTATGAGAGAGAATATACATGGAGGTGTGTGTATGGAGACCAGAGGACAACTTTTTTGTGTGTATGCTCAAGCGTGTGCGTGTGTGTGTGTGTGTTTGTGAGAGAGAGAGAGAGAGAGAGAGAGAGAGAGAGAGAGAGAGAGAATCAGAGAGCACTGTGTGTCCCTATGGAGGACCAAGGGTGACTTTGGGAATTATCCTGGAGTGTATCTACTTCCTTTTTGCGTCACTCTGGGATTTCTCAGGCTCCACCCACCAGGGCAGGAAAGTGCAGGCTGCCTGATTTCTGTGTTTTTTTTACGTGGGACTTAGGGTCTGAACTCAGGTCCTTCTGCTTTTGAGGGAGTCTTACCTTCTGAGTCATCTCTCCAGTCCATAGAGGGCAATTTTGAGAAGTCAGTTTTTTCCTTCCATAATGTAGACTTTGGGGTTGAACTCAGGTTGCCAGATTTATATGTAGATAACTTTGCCTGCTGAACCGTCTTTTTGAGTCAAAGCTTTTTATTTTTTGATGTAAGATCTGGCTATGTAGCTCAAGCTGAGCTCTTAATCCTGCCTCAGCCTCAAGAATGTTGGGATTGGGCTCTCTTGCCCCTCATAGATTCCATGTCTGTGAGTTCTGTTTTTTTTTCTCCTCTAATAAAATCTCTTAAAAAAAAAAAAAAAAAAAAAGAATGTTGGGATTATAGGTATACACCATTACACTCACCTCCAAGTACTCTTTTTGGTCCTTCCCTTCCCTTTCCTTTCTTTTTTCCTTCCTCTTCTCCTTCCTTTTCCCTTCCCTTCCCTTCCTCTTCCCCTTCCTTTCCCTTCTCCCTCCCCTCCCTTCCACTCCCTCTTTCTTCTCCCTTCCCCTCCTCTTCTACCTCCCTTCCCTTACCCCCCTTTTTCTCTCCTTCCCCTTTCCTTTCCTCTCCCCTTTTCTCTCCTCCCCTCTCCTCTCCTTCCCTTCCCTTCCTTTCCTCCCCTCTTCTTCCCCTCATCTCCCTTCCCCTCCCCTCCCCTTCTTTTTCCTTTCCTTTTTCTTCTTTTTGAGACAGGATGTAGTTTAGGTTGGTCCATATTCACTCTGTAGACAGAGATGACCTTGAGCTTCTGATCTTCCTTCCTCTGTCCCTGGTTATCACAGACATGCTGGGATCAAAGTCATGCATTACCACACCCAATTTATATGGTACTAGGGATTAAATCCAAGGCTTCATGCATGCTAGGCAAACACTTTCCCAACTGAGCTCTATATCCCTAGCCTGAAAAATTGATCTTAAGCTGGACACGGTTGACACATGCCTGTAATCTTAGTACTAGGGAGGTGGAGGCGAAGACAATTAGGAGTTCAAGGCCAGTGTCAGCTATATAGTGAGTGTGAAGCCAGCCAAGATTCAAAATAGCATTAGGATACACACACCCACACACACCAAACAAACAAACAAACAAAAAACCAAAAACCAGCTCTGGGCAGACAACAGAGAAAAGTAGAAAGAAGAGATGAATATGAGACTCTTCAGAGTGCTTAAATCATGATTCAAGAAAACAGCAGTGTAGAAGCCTGAGCCAGCTAGATAAGGGGTTTGGCAGCTTTCCCGAGTCTGCTCTTTCTGCATAGAGCCAGTCTAATGGAGGGGTGTGTGTGCATGTGTGTGGTATGTGTGTATAATGTATGTTTATGTATGTGTGTATGTTGTATATTTTTGTGGTCTGTGTGTGGGGGAGGTATATATATGTATATATATGTAAGTGTGTGGTATGTATATATGTGTGAATGTCATGTGTATATATGTGTTATTGTGTATGTGTGTATATGTATGTGATGTGTTTGTGTGTGGTATGCATACATGTGAGTGTAGATTTCTGAACATGCTCATAGAAGCTAGAGTAGGACTTTGGGTATCTTGCTTTATCATTCTCTATTTTATTTCTTTAAGACATGATCTGACTCTGAACTTGGGGCTGGAATGGTTTCCAGCAAGCCCCAGTGATCCTCCTGTTTCTACACCCCATACTGCTGGAGTTACAGGATCATATGGCCACGTGTACCTTTTTATGTGGATGCTGGGGATTCAAACTCAGGTCCTCATGCTTGTCCAGCAAGCACTGTTACCCTCTGAGCCATTTCCCCAGCTTCTGCAATTTGAGTATTTTGAATGCTCTCTGGTGTTTCAATGTAAGAAGAATAAATGTGGAGAAATTGCTCAGTATCACACTTGGAGAAATTTTAAAAAAATCAGGAAATATGCCTTTAAGATTTTTTCCTGGGGTGGCTCTCTCCAGGCCATCATCCCTTCTGAAAGTTCTCTTAAATGTTCTGTGTCTAAGCATGGTTACCCGTGAAGCTGTCCTGGGACTGGAAAATATGAAAGTCAGGAAAAAGAAAACACAGAGTCAGAAATATAGAAATATAGTCGAGCTGAAACAGGTGGGAAAATGGTAAAATTCCGCTGCCTAGGATGCCAGACTTTATTTACAATCAGGGGGCTGGGAATCTGCATGGGACTTCCGATTGGTTGGAAGGAGAGATGGGAGCGCTCTCCTATTTTCTGGTGCATGCTTCCAGCAGCTAGAGTCAAGCCAGAGAATCAACATTCCTGATATTTATTGTGGGACAGAGAGTCGATATGAGACATTTCTAGTATAAGTCAAAATCCCTAAGGTCTCAGGCAATGGCCTTGAGAGGTTCCAGAAAACGTTAGTGGGTTAGATACCACTGTACTTCTGTTTTCTATGGAAAGCTCAGGATTTCGATTCCTCTCAGCCTTCCATGTTTGTTTTTTAATCAAGAACTGAGATTTCCTTTTCATCAGGTGACATCCAATACCCTTCCTGCTAGGTGGCTCTACACACCTTTGGACTTATATCTCCAAAACATGACAAGCAAGGCTTGATAAACATTCTACTCTTTCCTGCAGAGAGGACACAGTTCCAGTGATAATTAATTAGACCTGATAGTGGAAGAGTGTACCTTGCTCAAAAGGTTGGAATTGCTGGATGTAGCATGTCAAAGGTGCACTTCTCTGAGGATCTGCCACACTAAAATATGCCTGCCATCTCCACCAAGCTCACGCTTGAGTCCTTTCGGCTGCCGTGCCAGGGAAATGTCAGGATACCAAGATCCTGAGATCTGTCAAAATTTTCATTTTCCTTTTCTTTACTTTCTGATAAATATAATGAAAGTATCACTTGGTGCTGCTTCCGTTCCATCCACAGGTCCATTTCTTCTTCTGCCTAAACAAGAGAGGGCTTTCTCTGTCACTCCAAAGAAGTGGCCTGGCTCTAGAAGAGCTAAACTGCATCTACTCGTTCTGGGCACAGTGCTCCTGGAGACTGTGGAGGGCTCTTGCGGTCCCATTTAGGACATTTTTCTGACTGTCTCCCAATGTAGCAGGGAAAGGGAAAGGCAGCTGCAGAGAACAGGACCGGGCAGGAGCAGAGGCAAAGGGAGGCTCAGTGTCCGTGGCGCACACATCTGTAAGTTAGGTAACAGTGACCACATCAGAACAGAAGGATGAATAGCTTGCTTTCCACATATAGATTATAAAAACTGTACAAAATGGAAACATCTAGGAGTGAAAGCTACTTGAGCACTCTGTTAGAAATCAAGTGATGGCTTGTGATGAGAAACAGGGATGAGCTGAACTTCTGGGGTTCATTCAAGCACCAGTGTAAGTAACTGTCACCATTGCTTTGTGTACCAACCATTCCCCCAACCCCAGGGGACTGGCTAAAGTTCATCCAAGGAGTCATTAACAATAAACCCAAGAAGACTCTAAAGAATAAACACTCATTATTTGTGGTAGAGATTGAACCCAGGACCATCTTCCTCTATCATTTGTCAACTCCCCTTCTTTCTGATAGGGACTGTGTAGCCTTAGCTTGGACTCATCATCCTCCTGCTTCTGCCTATCAAGTGCTGGAAATGTAGGCATGCACTATTATGCCTGATGTAGGACTTCCTACTTACTTATACATTAGAGGGTGTCATAATTAACACAGGTGTCAACTTGATAGTTGAGGATTTTGAACTCTGGGTACATTTGTGGAGAATTAGTGGTTGGGTTAAGCCCAGAGCAAACCTGCAGATGATTGCCTGGCTAATGGGGAAGGCCCGGGTGGGTGGGATTAGGCCCTGGAATAAAGCAGAGAGCTGTTGAGAGAGTACACATCTTTGATGTATACTTAGCTAGACATGCTGGTCTAGTAAGTAAGGATCGTCCTTCTCTCAACTATTACATAGGGATGGTGTGGCCAGTTCCCTTGGCCTGGTGTTGGTGCGAGCTGTCCCGTCTAGCTGGACCATAGACTGTAACCCGACTATCAGTAAGAAAATAAACTCCTTGTTCCCTTAAGCCATTTGATGGCCATTTATCAGCAACTGTGCAGGCAACTGCAACAGAGGGAAAGAGGGATTCATTATACATGCTGTGGTGTATGGATGGTCAGTGGACAACTTTTGAAAGTCTGCACTCTCTTCTTCACTGTGTGAGCTTCGGATCGTCAGGTTTGCAAGCAGGTGCTTTAGCTACTGAACTAGTTCTCTGATTCACTTTTTTTTCCTCACATAATCTGAGAAATGTGGAATCCTTGTAAAGAGGCTATTGTGCTTGCTCAGTTCTACCTTTTGGGCTTGTGGGGGAATGCTGGGTTTCCTTAGAGATATATCTTATATTTCAGACAAAGGGACTATAGCTCTTTTCCTGAAGTTTTTTTTTAAAACACATTATGAAAGATCTAAAAAAAAAAAAAAAGCCAAAACCAAAGCAAGATTCGAATTATTTTATTCAGAAGGAAAAGGAGACTTTGCAAACCAGTGTGATGGAACAAGTTGCTTCTTGATGAAGTTAGACTTCTAGAAACAAAATTAATGAGAGAATGTAAGCAAGACTAAAAGATATAGCCTAGGATAGGAGGCTAATGGCCAGGTAAGGAAAGATCCCAAGAGACAATCAGACAGAGGCTTTGAGAGGTGTGTTCAGATAAGACCAGCCAGCAGTCAGTTCTTTGATAGTAGATGGGAGAGAGAAGGCCAGAGTCTCATTTCCTGAACTCTCTCTGCCAGGATTACTATCCTAGAAAGTGTTCAGGGCGCTTGCTTTGTCAGTGCATATACTACATTTGTAATCAAACAGAGAAGATCAGCTTGGCTCCATGAGCCAGGGTGTCACACAAGTTTGTGAAGTGTTCCATATTAAAAGAAAAAAAAAAGTGTTCAGGAAAGTGGTTAGGCTATCAAAAAAGCAAGACGAAGAGAGTGGAGGAGGCAGTGATCAAGCATTTTGCTGCCTAACGTTTTTCAATTGCCCAATGACAGGTTGATAAGATCAGGACTGGGCTTGGCTGAACACCCTCTGTAAAAATCCCAGCACTCTCAGAAGGCTGAGACAGGAGGATTGTGAGTTCTTGGCTAGCCTGGGCTAGGTAGAGAGACCCTGTCCAAAACAAACCAAACCAAATCCAAACTTCTCCCACCCAAGAACATGACTGGTTGACATCCTGAGGATGGGTGTGTGAAGGAAGCTGTGTTCCTCTCCTATTGCAGCTGTGATAAGTTACCACTGATTTAGTATTTCAAACAACAAATTTACTGGGCTAAAGTGCAGGCTTTTAGAATATGTGTCCCATTCTGGAGACTCTAGGGGAGAATCCATCTTCTTGCTATTTCCAACTTTACTTGCTTATGTATTTAATATTTTATTTCTGCCTACTCTCCTCACCTTACCCTGTGGCTCTTAAAGTTTTATCATTCCTTCTTCTGCACTGTTCCTGAGCCTTTGGGATGGGAGGTGATATCGATGTCCTATTTAGGACGTAGCAGTTCATAGTCAAGTATTATCTGCACTTTGGCCAGTTGTAAAAGGAAGCTTCTCAGTTAAAGGCTGAGAGCTGGTCTAATCTAATGGACATAAAAATTGTTTAGATGGCAGTTTGATATCATGTACTGTTAAACCTTAGTAATGTGTCCTTTCTCTGTCCCAGTTCCTGGCCTAAGCCCTCCCCTTCCACAGGTTTACAGCATCAGGAATGTGTTCCTTGTTGAAAAACAGGCCTTATATCCAACCAGAAATCAGTTGGTTACCTTCTTAACATTCATGCCATCTTTGCACCAATAGTCAGGATAATTAGTATTATAACTCTTAGCATTCACAGCTGGGTGAGACTCTTGATTTTTTTCTCCCCAGCAGCCTGTATAGTAACCATCTGATACTATGAAAGCTGGCTGTACAAGGAGGAAGATTCCATCTTGTTTTCTCTTTATCCTTTGATCAGTGTGTAGCGTCTTCAGCAATAAGGTCTTGCATCAGGTTCTGAAGGACAACAGCAAAAGCCTATCTTTCTTCTGGGGGGAGGGGGACTCTGTGACTAACAGCTTGTTAGAAAGTAGCACATACCTGGTATAAGGAATTTTGTTTAATTGTCTGTGGCTTCTAGTAGGAGCATCTTAGGCAGTTATCTCTTTTCTCCTTCCCTCTGTGTTCCCTGTATAGTGTATACTGTTCACACTTTAAAAAAATTATACATTTTTGATAAATTTGTGGTATAGAAGGTCTATATCTTACATCCTCAGTGTTATTTTTTTCTCCCCCATCCCTCCTGTACCCTATCCCCTTATCTCCTTCCTTAAATCTCCCCCTCCCCCCATTAACCTCCTTCTATTTACTGACCACCTATTGCTATATTCTCCTCTTTTAAAATCCTCCCCACTTACTCCCTCCTGCTTAATGGTCTCTGTCTAGTTTTCTGGCTGTTATAGGTAGACACATCTCAAGCAAGCTTCAATGCTAGCATCTGCATATAAGAGAATATGTGGTGTTTCTTTCTGTGTCAGAATTATATTTTCTAGTTTCATTCATTTTCCAGCAAATTTCATTTTTCTTGATAGTTAAATCCTAGTACATTGTGTATATGTACTAGATTTTCATTATCCATTCACCAGTTGATGGACATCTAGGTTAATTCTACTTCTTTTCTATTGTGAATATAGCTGCAATGAACATAGATGTGTAAGTTTCTCTGTAATATGATACTGAATTCTTTGGGAATATCCTCAGAAGTGGTATAGCTGGGTCATATGTAGTTCAATTTTTAGCTTTTGGCTGCACTAGTTTACACTTCCAATAATAAGCAAGGGCTCCCTTTTCCCCACATTCTCACCAGCATTTGTTATCATTTGTGGTCTTGATTTTAACAATTTTGACTGAAACCTTGAAGTAGTCTTAATTTGAATTTTCCTGATGGCTAGGGAAGTTGAAAATTTTATTTATTTATTTGTGTTCTTGTGTGTGTGTGTGTGTGTGCGCGCGCGCTTGCGCAGGGTGCGCTTAAGAGTAAACGAGTTTATATACCTGTAGAGGCCCCAAGATGATGCTGGGAATCATTCTAGGTTCCTCTACCTCCTTATTGCTTTACTCTGGGGTTTCCAAATCTACCCCTTGCAGAACAGAATTGCAGGCTATTGCTATTTCTGTCTGGCACTTTTGTGGTATCTGGGTATCTGAACTTAGGTCCTTTTGCTTTTGAGACAAAGACTTACACCTCTGAACGATCTCTTCAGCCTGTAAGTTGAATACTTTTAAAGACATTTCTTAGACATTTACATTTCTTCTTTTGGAAAGTTTCTTTTAGTTCCAAAGACCTTTTAAAAATTATATCATTTACTTTCTTGATATTTAATCTTTGAGGGTTTTTTCCCTGTATATTCTAGACACTAATCCTATGTCAGACTTAGGGTACTTAGGCTAGCAAAGATTTTTTTTCCCCCATTCTATGGGTTTCCTTTTTGCTCAGTTAATAGTTTCTTTCACAGAACAGAAGACTTTGCCTTTCATGAAGTTTTACTTATTGACTGTTGGCCTTATTTCTTGCATGAATGGCAAGTCCTTTATTTATTTGTTTGTTTGTTTGTTTGTTAGATTGATTGATAGAGGGACTCACTATGTTGCCTGTTGCTGTCCTGGAACTTGTTCTGTAGACCATGTAGGAGTTAAACTCGCACAGTCCTCCTACCTCTGCTCTTGAGAGCTGGGATGAGGGACCATCACTGTTCCTGTCTTATGTATACTTTTACAAGTTTGTGGCTCCCTTCCATTCATAAAAATGCAGTAGCTGCTAGACTCTTTCACCATGCCTCTGATGTTTCTTCTTTGACTTCCCTTCCATCTTTATGGACCTATCTATTGCATTTTTGTTCTCTGTATGTATGAGAGAGAGGGAGAGAAAAAAAGAGAGAGAATGAGAAAAAAGAAAAAGAGAGAGAGAGAGAGAGAGAGAAGAAAGCAGAGAGCAGGTACAATTACCATTGGGTGTACCATTTGGAAACTGGTTCTCTCCTACTATGTGAGCTCTGGGGACCACAAACTCAGGCCACATGTACATGGGTACTTCTGCCTGTAGAGCCGTCTTGCTGATCCTGATTCTCTCTATTTCAAGGCCTGCAGACTTGATGGACAACGTTAATTCTGCCTGTATCTTCAAGTATTCTTTCTCATTTAGTATAATATAGGTCACAGGCTCTGAGGTAGAAGCAGGGGAAAGCTTAATTCTGTCTACTGTGATAACTTAGCATCTGAAAAAGTTTTCTTTTCTTTTTTTGCATGTGCATTTGTGTGTGTGTGTGTGTGTGTGTGTGTGTGTGTGTGTGTGTGTGTGTAACAGAGGGCACTTGAATATAGGTATGCCTGTGGAGGCCCAAGGGTGACATCAAAAATCGCCCTGGATTTCTCTACCTGTTTATTGCTTTGCTCTGTGGTTTCCTAGGCTCTGCCTTCCAGGGTTGGTAGTGCAGGCTGCTGCCATTTCTGCCTACGTTTTTTACATGGGATCTGGAATCTGAACTCAAGTGTTTTTGGTTGGTAGGCAAAAGCTTCAACTCTGGAGCCATTTCTCCATCCCTGAAAAAGTTTTTTTTTTTTTTTTTAGTATCTTTTAGGACTGATTCTTGCTCAAATCCTAGGCTCCTTAATTAAATCTTGCTAGCAAAATATGAGAAGAAAGAGACAAAACTCAGGAAATAGTACCAACAATTGATGAACGAGGCCTGTGAAATTAAAAAGCTTCCTATACAGAAAAGGGAATAATTAACTGAATGAAAAGACAGCTCACAGAATTGGAAAAATCTTTGCCAGCTATACATCTGACAGGATTAATATCTAGAATATGCAAAGCACTCAAAAAACTATCACCAAGTAATCAAGCAACTCAATAAAAAAGGCAGCTCTTTTTTGAACAGACATTCTTAAAGAGATGAAATGCAATTGGTCAAAAAACACCAGAAAAAATGTTCAGCCTCGTTAACCAACGAAGAAATGCAAATTAAAGCTTGTGAGATAGCTCAGTGGTAAGGGCCTACATGCAAACCTGGTAGCTTGAGTTTGATTTTCAGAAGCCCACATAGTGAAAGAGAACTAAGTTCTAAAGTTGTCCCCACCATGTCTCCACCCATGAATTTTCATGAAGTGAGAACACATATGTAGCCGCATGCCTAGAACCCTAGCACTTAGAGGGCTGAGGCAGGAATGGAATTGCACCTGGTGCAGAGCTAAAGGTCATTTTAGGCCTTCCTTGACTCAGTTTTGGGTGGGGTTCAAATTGCCCCTATATGGAAAGGGTAGGGCTTCTCTGACCGGAGGTTAACTTGCTGTGGGTTCCATGTTATTCTAAGCCCTCAGTCTCTCCTTGTCCACTTCTGAAGCAGGGAGCTGGGCTTTTCTCCCAGAGCAATGTACAGGATGAGCTCAGGATTCTTGGTCAGCGGGATTCTTAGTAGCTAGGGAGAGGAAAAAAAGGCTCAGTCAGCATGTCAGTCATTTCCTGCTGTGAAGGTCAAGCCAGCTGGAGGAGTGTGGGTGACAGGGGAGAGGAGAGTCAAGGCTCTTCTGGCACTTTCCTCTGCCTCCTGCTTTCTTGCTATAGGATTTTCTTCAGCATTCAAATTGAACCCTCTATGTTCAATATAGAGAACAGATCAGGGCATGTTGGTAGCTCTGTGACTGAGAAATATGCCTGGAGCTAGGGGAGGAGGAGGGGTGGAGGAAAGAGGGATGAGGATGGATAGAACTGTAGAAATGGTAGAGATCAAACTATAAGCTACATACTATCTAGCTAGAGAAGTTGTTGTAGGAAAGAGTGGTGATGTGGCCGACTCTGTCTTTCCATGCCCTTCTTATCTATGGCTTATCCTTATCCATTCCTTATCCAAGGCTGAGAAGAGAGCCTTGTGGTACACAGCTGCAGACTATGGGCTAGAACTGGTCTCTTATGTCTGTTCCAGTTGGGTACTTTGACCCATGGTTGCCCTGCAGACTAGCCAGGAATTCGTTCTGTTACTAGAGTTGTTAGGGCCAGACCCTGGTCTCTGGCAGATCTCACAAGGTAGACGCGGCTACTCTGTCCTCAATAGGATGATGAAAGAAACAAATGATAATGAAAAGTATTTATTCAGTGTGGCACCCTGGGAAGAGAAATAGATTAATGGTCCAGGGGATCCAACAGGAGCTATGGATAACTAAGCAGTCCCGGTCAAGGTGTGGTCCTGCCCATCGCTGACTGACCCGTCGTATTGTGTTAGCTCCAATATCTCCTGCAAAGTGGTCTGGCAAGTCACAGTGTATGAAATCTCTTCTTACGGGATAAGTTTCTGGTTAACATTAGGCATCAGCCTTCATCTCCTGGTGTGAGATTTTAGGGAATTTCCAATTTCCTGGGGTCCATTATTTCAATTGATCGACAGCCAAAGGGAGGGATACAAGTCTCTAGAATGCCTTTCTTCTTGCTAGTTCTCGATCCCCTGAGCATGTGGGCTTGGTGTTTCTAATGGGAAACCTAATTTGCATTGTGTTCATAAGCCACCACAGAGATAAAGTGAGGAACAGAGATTCCAGAAAACCCCTTTCTTCCCTTCCCCTGCACTTGGAGGTAGCAGTTGAGCAGCTGCAAGTGGAAGTCAGTGATGGATGACTGACTGGGAACCACAGATTTGACAGATTTGTTGAGGGCAAGATGAAGGCACTTGGTTCTGTGGGATCTCCGTGGAGACTGTTTGTTGTGTTGTTGTGTCTTTAATTATTAACTCAGCGCGGTGGGAGGTGGGAGAGAGATGAAGGAGGGAAATGGGGACTGTAGCCTGGAACAACATGTGCATTTTTGCCCAGTCTTGTGATAAAACTTGGTTGGTTGTTGTATCGTCTGGAAGATACAGAGGAAGTGTCGGAGTGGGACCAGGATGCCTCTTTTCAGGAAAAGCAGAAATAATGTACTCAGTAGTAGAAAGTAGGCAGAATAGGGGGCTGGGAAGATGGCTCAAGGGGTAAAGTGCTTGCCGTTCAAGCATGAGGATCTGAGTTCAAGCATGGTGAGTCTGGTAGATCCCAGGGCCTCGGTGACCTGCTAGTTTATAAATCAATGAGCCCCAGTGATTGATGAAGGCACCTGATGTTGACATCCATGTTCACTAATACAGGTGAAAGTACAAACACACACACGCACCCCACCCCACCCCCCAAAAAAGGCAGAAAAAGAAAGGAAAAAAAGAAACCTGTTCAGAGAGGTCAGTTTTTCCTGCCTCTCAGGTCACACGAAGGATGAAGCCATTGCAGAACAAAAGCAGGAGGACTGAGTAGTCTTTAGTTGTACATTGGTAGGAGAACTTAGACTCTTTTTCCTCTCTTTCAGACAGTGTTTCAGTTCACCTGTATGGCTGCTGATAAAATCACCATCAAATGGCTTAAGGGAACAGGAGTTTGTTTTCTCTTAAGATTCCTGGTTACAGTTGGGTTTTCCAGCTTGGCAGGAGAGCTCACACCAATACCAGGGCTGAGGGAATTGGCCATACTATCTCCACATGACAGCTGAGAGAGGGACGATCCTTACTGGCCAGACCAGCATGTCTGGCCAAGTATACACAAGGATGCCAACTTTCTCAACCAGCTTTCTGTATTTTACTCACCTGTCCAGGGTCTAACCTTACCCATCTTGGGTTGGGCCTTTCCCACTAGCTAGACAATCTGCTGCAGGTTTACTCTGGGTTTAATTAATTCTCTACAAATAATGCCCAGAGCTTAAATCCTCAACCTGCATCTAACTATGATAGACAGGGTCTCACCTCATAGCCCAAGTTGGCCTGAAACTTACTATGTAGCCCAGGCTGACCTTAGGGTCAAATTCATTAGCAGTCGTTTTGCCTCAACTTCCTGAGTGCTGAGTATTACAGGCCTAAACCTCCACCTTGGTGCTAAGGAATGGTGCATATATGTTATATGGGTGTGCAGAGATCAGAGGACAGCCTGCAAGAGTCTCTTCTCTCCTTCCACTATGGGGTCCCAGACACTGAACTCAGGTGGCTGGGTTCGTGACAAGTACCTTTATCCTCTGAGCCATCTCTGTGGCTTGGGGAGTGTTTTTTGATCGTGTTAGTACACTGAGTTTTTTTTTTTTTTTTATGAGAAAATAAACTTTTTTTTATTTAGTTCTCCCAGTCTGTAAAAATTTGCCATCTTTTCCAACATTCAAATTTTTAAATCTTTTTTTTTATTTTTTAATCAGACAAAAATATGATATTGTTAGAATTAATTAAGTGGGATTTTCAAATATAAGGGAACACTTTGAGCTTATACATTGAAATATAATTTTATTTTCCATGTATGTGTCTATAGGATGCATGTGTCTGTGCATGTATATATGCATGCGTCTGTGTTTCTGTGTATAGGTGTATCTGTATGTGTTTGTATGTGGGTGGGTGCCCATGTCTGTGACTGTAGTACACTGAGTTGTGAGCCCAGCTCCCTTTCTGTCCTGGTAAAGCCTAGTAATGCTGACTTTCTCTGCGAGTCCTTTGAAGAGTAGCACAGTCAACCATTGTATGGTTTTTTTGCTTACTGAGCTGTGCAAAATCCATTGGAATGATTCACTGTGCTGTCAGGGTAAAGGCACATGCATGTGCCAGGCTGCCAAGGGAACATTCGATGAACCCTGGAATTGTTTCTTTTCACTTTCTTCCCTGTCAAATTCTGGGGCTACCAGTCAACCTCACAGCATGTTGTAGGCTCCTCTTCTTAAATGTCTTCTTAAAATAATGGATTGTAGGGCTGGAGAGGTAGCTCAGGGGTTAAGCCTCCGCCTTGCAGGTGGAAGGTCCTGAGTTCAGATCCCAGATCCCACGTATAGACGCCAGGCGGAAGCCGGGGCGGCCTGCGCTTCTGGTCCTGGTAGGGCGGAGCCTGTGAATCCCGGGGCAGAAGGAGGTGGAGGCGCCCATGGTGGTTCACAAGTTCGTCCGTGGTTACAGACATACACACGCAGACCCGCACGCACATACACACGCATATGCACACGGTTGAATAAATAATAATAAAAAAAAATGGATTGTAACTTTTGAGCTAATGGATTTCTCAGGATGATTTTTATTACTTTTTGATGTTAGTACTGGAATCTAGAGCCTTCAGTACAGGCTAAGCCAAAGACTAATATCCCCTGTTGCTTCTCTGAGATTTTGATGAAAGACATGGATTTTTGGAAAATGTGTATCACATGGACTTAGACTTTGCCAGGGAATTTCAGTCCTGTTAAGAACCCTGTCCCTGGGGCAGATCTATGGTCTTTACCAAAGCTCATCCAGATAAAGGGGTTGCCTTGAACTCAGGATAGGAAGAACTTGAGAAACATTTATGGCTCATGCTTTTGCATTATCTAGCCAGGAAAAGTGCCTGGTCTCTATAGGAACTCCTTTTAACTGCAAGAATCTTGCCAAACACAAAACAAGCATCTAAGCTGGCAGGCGATAAGCAGGAAGTCTGGCTGCCTCCTAATCCTTGGCCACACATTCTGACCAAGTCTCCACAACAGGACTTGTAGAAGCTAACAGGGAGAACATAGAACCAGAATATTAGCTTCTATAGCCTGTGTGGTATCTTGAGGCTGTAGGAGAGAGAAAGAGACTATGATTTTAAAGAGCCAAGAACTAGACTTTATCACTAATCCTGTACAGCTACTCGATACCTCCTCTGCTGTGGCTATGGAATTCAGACCTTCTTTGTATATATACAAACTTACAATCACTTTATTCTGGGTGTTCTATTCAAGATGCTGAGAGTTGAGAATATGATGATAGTATGCACACAGGTGCCCAGCAAACATCTTTGATATTTAATCTTTGTGTGTATATATGTATGTGTGTATACACTTGGTGTGTGTGTGGCAGTTGGAGGACAATTTGTGGGAGTTAGTTCTCTCTTTCCTCCATGTGGTTTCCTGGAATCAGGGGGCTTTAACTGCTGAGCCATCTCAGCTACCCAGCACAGACCTTTGAATAATGAAGGAGAGAAACTGGGCAGAAGTTTGCAATGTAGAGCAGGACACGGCCTAGGTATAAAATCGACTGTAGCTGAAAGGTTTACTTTGATGGCTGGGAAAGTTGCTTATGATTCTGAGAGTCCTCTGGTGGGAAGGGCAGGTCATCAATCCGTATTATTTTTCTCTCAGGTATCTTAACCTTCATCAACTGTGTTGCTGTTAAGTGGGGAGCCTGGGTCCAAGACTTTTTCACCTATGCCAAAGTGGTGGCGCTCATTGCTGTCATCATTGCAGGCATCGTTAGACTTGTGCAAGGTAAGGAAAAATAGCACTTGACCTTTGCTAAACATTTTCTCTTTTTCTTTTGCGTGTATGTATGTTTGTGTGTGTAGATGCACATGTGCTTGAGTGCATTTGACTGGAGATGCTCCGGTGTGACACCTGGAATCAGTTTCATCCTTCTACCTTCCTATTTTTTTGGGGGGAGGAGGGGACTGGGACTCTAGACCTAAGCTAGTCTGTCTAGCCAGCTGACTCTAGAGATTCCCAGGGTTCACCTTTCTGGGTTGGAATTATAGGTGGATCACCACATCCACATGACATTTTACCTGTTATATGAGGATCCAAACTTCAGTCCTTTTTTAAAAAAATTTTATTTATTTATTTATTTTTTTTTAAGCTTTGCGCATGAATTTGTGTCATTCTTACCAATCCAATTCTCTACTTCCTCCTACTGCAAACTTTCTTCTTCCTTTCCAGCCTCCCTTTCTGCTCTTCATCCTTCTGTGTGTGTGGCTTGAAGCCCCACCTGGGTTACTGTTAGTGACATGTACCTGTGCACTTGCTGGAGCACAGAAGACATACCAGTAGCACACCACTGGGGGACAAGTGGCTCCCCTTTCCCTCCATCCAGCATCAGCCTTTCTTAGTTTCTAAGGGAGGAGTGATGCCTCTTGAGATCTTTCGCCTTTCATGCTGCAAGGTTGATATGCCAAATCCGTATCTATGTTGTGGAAGTCGACATAGCCGTAGTGGGTTCATGGGTGTTGTGGTTCTGTCATGTCTGGAAGATGCCGTCAATTGCAGTCCTTTTGCTTGCATGGTAAGCATTTTAACTGCTAGGCCAAATCCCCAGCCCTCTTTTTTGCTTTGTTTTCCTTTGCTGTACCGGGGATCACGCTATGTACCTTAGTTTAATGTTCCCACTTATCTAATGAATACATGACTTAAACAGTTTCAAGGGGATTTTTCTTCATGGTCGTGGTTTCAGGTTATAGTCCACTGTGCAGGAGAGTCACACCAGCATCAGGAGTTGAGGAAACTCCGTGTCCCCAGTCTAGAGCCAAGAGAGGGAAGGACCATTGTGTACCTTCTCTGCCAGTCACCAAACCAGTTCTCTCTGTCTTATCTGTCTCCCCAGGATTTGGTCCCACTCACTATGGGTTGGACCTTTCCTTATCAATCATTCAATTAAGACTCCTACAGGTTTGCCTTAATTAGGTAATTCCTCATAGGTATGCCTAGAGATTCAGCTGTCACACCATGCACATAGCTTCTCCACTCTCCTGAAGCCTTTTCTATGAGCTTCCTTCAAGTGCACTTTGTGCCTTTTCTCAGTTAAGTCTCCAACAACCTTCTTTGGCAGGCACCGTTGTTAATCTCCTTTTACAGGTGAGGAAACAGGCTACCTATCTTAAGCTGGAAATGGTGACACATGCCTATAATCCCTTCATTTGGGAGGAAGTGGCAGGAGAATCAGGAATTAAAGGTCATCCTTGGCTATAGAGCAAGCTTGAGGCCAGCCTGAGACACAGGAGACCCTATATCAAAACAAAACAAAACAAAAAAAAAAAGCAAAACCAAACCAGAATTACCTGTTTTGCCCAATTGAATTCCTGATGATAGGTGAAAGTTCTGAAGTTCATGCCCAATGACTGACCCAAGTCTGTGCTGCCTGGGGTGTCTACGACAGGAGACTGAGCTTGGGAATGGGACTGACAGCCATGCACTGGGAATTGACTTCTATAGCCTAGTTGTTCTTGGAAATAGCCGGTTAGAAATGAGTCTGTTTTCCAGGCATGATACCTGCCCTCTGACTCTGTTGCTGCAGGCATTCTGAGCCCCGTCTTTCCTCTGCCCAGGACTCTAGTGTTAAAAGAGGAGAGGGCTTAGCCTGCAGAGCAGAGCAAGACACCATCTAGTGTTCCAGTCCTTTTCTGCTCTGTGATGGCTTCTTAACCTAGAAAGCCGTCAGGACTGGTGACTGAGGGCTCATCCTTGAAAACACACATCTGTGCCATGTTCATCATTGCAGCCTTCACTCTGTAGATGGCTCTTCTGTAGATGTCCTCCACTGGGGTCCTGGTAGTCATTTACCCGTTTTTACTACCTTATTCTTTTACTCTGTTACCAGATCAGCTCAAAGTTGGAGGAATGGGTCACTAATTCTTCTGCTTTCCACTGTTCCCGTCTCCCAGGAGCCTCAGCCAGCTTTGAGAATTCCTTTGAGGGTGCATCGTTTGCAGTGGGTGACATTGCCCTGGCATTGTATTCAGCCTTGTTCTCCTACTCAGGCTGGGACACCCTCAACTATGTCACTGAAGAGATCAAGAACCCTGAGAGGTAGGTTCTCATCCCAGCCTCATAGCAACGATAGCCATCATTTATTGAGCTTTCCTATATGACAGGCAGTGTGTCAGGGGGGTAATTTCACCAGCTTGATTTTCAAGACAGGAGGTTTAAGGCTCAAGATTTATCTTGTTCATGATCACAGTGACTTATGTTGTATGCTTTCTTTCATGTACTAGTGAATTCTTTTTTAAAAACACCTTTTTTACATTATTTCTATAGTAATTAAAACAGATTGTATTTTGTTCTGGGATATGCTTTCATTTTTAATTTGTATATTGTTTGTGTGCACGTGTATAGTAATTAAAACAGATTGTATTTTGTTCTGGGATATGCTTTCATTTTTAATTTGTATATTGTTTGTGTGCACGTGTGTGCGTGTACATGTGTGTATACAGAGGTCAAAGGAGGGCATTGGGTTTCTGCTTGACCACGCTACACCTTATTTGTTTGAGCCAAGACCTCTCAACTGGACTTGGAACTTTGCTAGTGGCTAGCAACCTATCTCCAAGTTTCCTTCTGAGGCAGAAGAACTGCTTTAGTGGCAAAATTTATAACTAGTCTGGCCTGTGGTAAAACTATCTTTTTTGTTTTTGCTTTGGTAAGTCTTTACCCACCCTCATCCCTATATAGGTAGAGAACTGTAGGCCATAGGCTTCCATTTCCCTTCAAGTTCATACTGACGGTGGGATACTATTTCAGTCATTCTCTGTACCTCCCCACCAGTGTCACTCTAAATTGTGTGGTCATAAAAAATGAAGAGGATACTGGGCACTGGATTGACAGGTCTCAATTTATCTTTATACTGACTTATTAGGTGACCTTGAGTGCTACTGAACCTTTTTAAAATTTATTTGAGAGGGGAGAGAAAGGGTGGAAAGAGAGGGATCTGGCACATGTATGAAGGTTAGAGGATGACTTTGGAAATCTGTTCTCTTTCTACCAAATGGGCTCTAGGGATTGAACTTAGCTTGCCAGGGTTGCATGTGGACACTTTTTCCAACTGAACCATCCCACTCATGCCCCTCCTCTTCCTGCTTTTAAAAACATATTTATTAGAGAGGGTGGGAAAAGAGGTAACTTCTTTGCTTTTATTTTCTTTTTCTGCACAGGCAGCTGTGAGGTTTGATCTGGTGACCTTTTGTATTCTGGGCAACTGGCCTGCCACTGAACTGCTGCCAAAAGCCTTGCCTCACCTTCTCTATGTAGCAGCTCATCTGCTGTTTATCATATTCTTTCATTCTTTTCTTCTTTCTTTCTGAAATAGCATCTTACTATGTTGCCCAGGCTAGCCTCAAACTTGTGGGCCTCCTGTCAACTTGCCCAGCTTGCCTGCTTTATTTACTTTGTGTGTGTGTGTGTGTGTGTGCCGTGTGTGTACATGTGTGTGCAGGTGCACATGTGTGTGCAGGTGCACATGTGTGTGCACCTGTGTGCAGGTGATGTGTGGGTAGACGTGTGTGTGTGCAGGTGGGTGTGTGGGTGCACGTGTGCAGGTGCACGTGTATGCAGGTGTGTGTGGGTTCACATGTGTGTGCGCGCATGTGTATGCATGCATGTGTGTGTGGGTGGTGTGGGGTTGGTGTACGTTTATGCAGGTGATGTGTGGGGCTGCACATGTGTGCAGGTGGTGTGTGTGGAAGCCAGAGGACAACCTTGGGTTTCATTCTTCAGATTCTGGCTCTGTCCACTTTTTTCCCCCTTGAAACAAGGTCTCTTGTTGGCTAACGAGGTTAGGCTGTCTGGCCAGCAAGCCCCAGGGACCCTTCTGTCTCCACTTCCCCAGTGGATGACAAGCACGTGCCATCATCATCTAGCATTTTCACATGGGATCTGGGAATTGAACTCAGCTCCTCATACTTGTAAGAAAAATACTTTATACTAAGCTACCTCCCTAGCCTACTTCTTTATCTAAAATTAGGGGATTCAGCTGAGGATCTCAGGGTTTTTCCTGGTTGTAAAATATTGTGATCCAGGGAACTAAGATTTGCCAGGGATTAGGATTTCTCTGAATTTTTAAAAGAATTACAGTTTTCATGCCAGTAAATTTATGGCTGTGGGAAAAAAAAAAAAAAGGTGCTCTTGGTATACATTGAGTGTTGCACCTGGGGCGCAGGGCTGTTAGAAACATGCGGTGAGGCTTGGTGGTGCTTCCACCTGCTGGACCATGGTGTAGACCTGCAGGTTCTGCTACTCTGGAGGCCAAGGCAGCAGGAGCACAAGTTCAAGGCCTCGCTGGGTACACAGTGAGGTCAAAGCCTGTTAGGGTGTTAGGGAGACCTTGTCAAAGTAAAGAGGGCTGGGGATACAGCTCGGTGTAATGCTCACCTTGTGCGCATGAAGCTCTAGTTCAGTTGCCAGTGCCACAAAAATCAAAACCCTGTATTTGTTCCTTTTCTTCCTTTTGGCAGACTTGCAGTCAAGGATATTTAGGAAGATCCTGACCTTTAGCATGGCACCCAATGTTCTCAAACTAAGGGTGGATTGACCTCTTAGGCGTCTCGTTCAGATGCACAGGTGGTCTTTCACTAAAAGCTGTTTTATTCCCTAAAGATGGGAGATTTCACAATTTACCTCTATATTTCTTCTGTTTCTTAAGACAGTGCTGATGATTCCAGTGCTGATGACTAGATCTGTAACCAGCCTCAGGTTGTAGAAATGAAGCCACCCCACCTTCCTGTTATTATGTTGGGATATAGCATAATTCTTAGCCAACCATTTTTTTCTTCTTTTAATTTGGTGGTATTGGGATTGCGCTGAGGGCCTTGAGCATGCTAGATAAAACCCATGTTTATCACTAAGCTGTGCCACAACATTCCTTTTACTTTTCATTTTGATAGGGTCTCACTACATTGCCCATGCAGGCTTCGAACTTATGACCCTTCTGCCTCGGCCTCCAGAGTAGCTGGGATTCTAGACATCACCACACCCAGCTTCTTCCTGCTTTGCATAACCCTTTCTCCTAATGGGATATTTATTAAATTTACTCTTTAGTTCTGAAGAGTTCAGAGTTTAAGTTAATATTTGGCAACCTCAATGGCAAAGAACTGGGAAAATGTAGCATATGTCTCCATCTCTAGAAAGAACGGTGTGAAAGAGAGACTAAGGATGAAGGGAGAGGCAGGGATGCAGCTGAGGGACTAATGCATCCTTTATTCTGTTTGGCTGTAGGAACTTGCCCCTCTCCATTGGCATTTCCATGCCCATCGTCACCATCATCTACCTCTTGACTAATGTGGCCTATTACAGTGTGCTAGACATAGAGGACATCTTGGCCAGTGATGCTGTTGCTGTGGTAAAGGCTTTTCACCAGCAGGCTGAGGGTGTGTGGTGGGCTTCTGGATAGATCTCAGCACTTTGCAGTACTTGAGTACATTAAGATACCGGGTTTGTAAGAAGGCCCCGTTGCTTTTACTGTGGAAGAAGCATTTGTGCCTTTAGGTCCTGCTAACAACTTCCATTCCTTTTCCTCAGTCTTTTGCAGACCAGATTTTTGGAATATTCAACTGGACAATCCCAGTAGCAGTTGCATTGTCTTGCTTTGGTGGCCTCAATGCCTCCATTGTGGCTGCTTCTAGGTAAGGCTAGCACCCTCTTGCTGATGGGAATCACAAAGGACAGTGTCAGGAGATGACTAGCTTCCAGGACCCAGACTTTCATCACCAGGGTCCCCAACCCCTTTCTTGTTCCTGTCAGTAGCCTCCAGTTCTTACTAGTCTCCACACTGAATTTTTTTCTGCTATTCAGATCTTTTGAAGGGGTGGTGGAGGGAGGATAATGTAACAGGTGGACAAGGCTGCCCTTTGTACCCCACAATTTTCTCAGCCTCTCCTATTTTACTTAAATAGGCTTTTCTTCGTTGGCTCAAGAGAAGGCCATCTCCCTGATGCTATCTGTATGATTCATGTTAAGCGGCTCACGCCAGTGCCTTCTCTGCTGTTCAATGTGAGTGATCGCAAGGATGAGACTGAAAGTCTGATGCAGGGGAAACTTCAGCAGTACTAGATGGCGCTAATTTAGTTTCCTGAAAGCCACAGAGGGGATTCTGACTGAAAGACAATTGGTGAATTGTGCCAACTGCTGGTATATTTCCAAGGAGAAATGTCTTCAAGACTGCTAACCACTTTTGATCCAAAATAAGACACAAGGCACACAGTAGTAGCGATTACCATGACAAAGAGTGATGTCTTTAAGAGAATGGTTACTTCCATGGACAGATACTTATGAAAAAAAAAAAAAAAGATTTGTTGGAGGAGGACTTTTTAAGTGAATTGGTTAAGGTTGCAAATGGGATTAAGAAGAAATGGGCTTAAGGTTAAGGATGTCTTGCAAAGCAGTTGAGCAGGAGAAAGAGCTGGAAATGTTGGAGACATTAGAGAGGGTCTTGCATAAGACTGCAAAAATTCAAAACACTCCCTCTAATTACTTGGTAAAGGTTTAAGAGGGGGCTGAGCATCAGTTGAGATGTTACTTTGAGAGGGAGGTGAAGAACTGAAGTAAGTGCTACAGGAGTGGGAGTAGAGGGCAGATAGGCTTGATGGGGTGAGGTGGGGGGGCCTGGGAGGGTAAGGGGAGAGGAGAAACATCTCCAGCAATCAGGGCTCCGAGAGGAGCTGATCCGGGTTTGTGCCGACAGGGTATCATGGCACTGTTCTATTTGTGCGTGGAGGATATCTTCCAGCTCATTAACTACTACAGCTTCAGCTACTGGTTCTTCGTGGGGCTTTCTATTGTGGGCCAGCTTTATCTACGCTGGAAAGAACCTGACCGGCCTCGGCCTCTCAAGGTAATGTACCCACATTCCACTTTTCCTACTTGTGGAACAGTTAGGACTACTACAACAGGGGACCTTATGAATAGACTTAGAAACTTCTGCCCATATCTAGCATGGCAGTGCACATGTATGGCAAAAACAAAACCAAAACCTAAAACATAAAACACCCCAAAACAAAAGGACTAGTCAGGTAGCTCATTGCGTAAATACACTTGGTTTGCAAGCCTGCCAGTTTGTCCTCTGGAACCCACAAGGTGTAAAGAGAAAACTAACTCCCGAAAGTTGACCTTTGATATCCATCAACATGTATGTGCCCATATTCACACAGATACAGAGAAAAAAAAAAAAAAAAAAAACCCTAAAAAAAACCATCTCCAACAAGGCTAGGGGAACAGCTCGGCAGGTAAAGGCACTTGCTGCCAGGAGCCCACATGGTAGAACTGACTTCTGCAAATTGTCCTCTGACCTCTACACGCATACCATGGCAGTGTGTTCCCCCCCCCCCATAAAGTTAAAAAAAACCCCAAAAGCTGGGAAATCAGGTATACTAGACACAGGAGGATCAGGTGTTTAAGGCCAGCCTAGGCTATATGAGACACCCCCCCATCTCAAATAAACAATCTCCCTTCTCTGAAACCAATCAACCAAAAAGCAAAAGCAATACCAAAAACTCATTAAGGGCTGAGGATGAAGCCCAGTGGTAGAACATTTGCCTGGCATATATAAGACTTGAGTTGGATTCTCAGCACTGCAAAACCCAACCAAACCCCAACAGAAACCCCTTTGCCTGGTATGTGGTAATGGCTACATGCAGATGGAAAGAAGGTTCAGAGCTGATACTGATACTGCTATGCAGCCCCAGTCCTTTGGTACTTTTTTATCTTTATGAGAGGTGTGGTTATTTTGGTTGCCAAGAATCCTGAGCTGGGCCTGGTGATCCATGCCTAATTGTGGTACCCAAGAGGCCAGCCTGGGTTACATAGCAAGACTGTCTCAATACCAAATCACCCTGTGCTTACTGTTGTCTCCTCTGTGCCCTTAGCTCAACCTTTTCTTCCCCATCATCTTCTGTTTGTGCACCATCTTCCTGGTGGCTGTCCCACTTTACAGCGACACCATCAACTCCCTCATTGGAATTGGCATTGCACTGTCAGGCCTGCCTTTCTACTTCTTCGTCATCAGAGTGCCAGAACACAAACGACCTCTTTGCCTTCGAAGGACTGTGGGTAAGTCTCAGATCTGTGAGTTGGCTCAGCTACCCAGAGTCTCGTTTTTTTGCTGTTTTTACAAATTCAGGTCCCCAGTCCCCTTAATGTAGTCCCTTCCAGTCATGAACCCTGGGGCTTAACTAAATTATTTCCTCCAGTGCCACTACCTTGGCCTACTTAGGCTGTTTCTAATTTTGATTTGCATCTCTCCTTACAGCATCTTTCACTCGGTACCTTCAGATCCTGTGCATGTCAGTTGCTGCAGAAATGGATTTGGAAGATGAAGAGGTGCCTAAGCAAAACCCAAAGGCTAAATAGAACCTGAAATTCTGAGATGTGGATGAAGAGGGGTTCTTTGTTTCCTGCTGGCTGGTGCCAAGAAGTTGGAGAGGAGAGTTCACTTGGAGGCACCTATCCAGAAGCCTGATGTAGGCAGCTGCAATCTTTGAACTTGCTTTTGAGAGATGAAAAGTAATTTATTTGTTTTGCTACATATCGTTCCAGACTTTGTAGAGATAATGAAGCAGACCATGACAGGAAACTGGTCAGGTCTGACTTGGTTGTTTTAGCAGCACTGGGGTTTGCCTACCCACTCCCTTTTTTCTTTTACAAGAGCCAGCAATGCTCCAAATTTGTCTCCTTCAGAGAGACATTAAACTCTCATAGGTGCAAAACAATAAAAGGGTTAGTTAGGTTCCTAAAGTTTGAGTAGTTTCACTTTCTTTAGTGTCTCTATTATATCTATTTAGCAAAACCAGACAGGGAATCTAGAATGAATCTTCTTTCAAGCCAGTTGCTAAAAGCAATAAAACCAAATAGGTCCAACCTCCAGCAACACGAAGAAGAGCTATTAACATAAACCATAGAGTTTTACTATCATACCTTCATTATGCATCTACGACTGCAGTGTAAATACAGATGCAAAGGTGCCTGAGGGAGATACTTACACTCTTAATGCCAAGGTAAAACACTGGCACTTCCCAAGGGCAGGAGCCAGCGTGAGCAACCATTTCCCACCTGTTCAACATGCTAGCACACAAGCCCTTTCCATATTTAATAAGTATCAAGTGACACGTGGTACAGCTTACTAACTGTAGACGGGTAGGCCACTTAGCTCCCCAATGCTCTTTTACACACACAAGAGTCTGTAGCAGAATCCATTTTTAAAATGAGCACCTCCAGGTCCCAAAGTTCCCAGGTCTGGGGCTACACAGTTCTTAGTCTGTTTGGAAAGTGAGTCTTTAGAGATCCTGTCAGAACGGGCAGACATGTCAGCCAAGTGTGTCACGCCACGGCTGCTTTGATTTTGGTTTGCTGCTGCTGCTGCTGCTACTGCTGCTGCTGCTGGGGGCATTGGGATGACTTTGTCCACGTTGGAGCAGAGGGTTGTGGGTAAAGGTCTGTCGTAAGGGACCTGGGAAAAGAGAAAACAATCTCAGTGTTCAAAGCAATGACAAAAGGAAAGATAGGATTCAGCCTAAAAGATTATTTACCTCTGGAAGCTAGATCCAAGTGATTCTGCATGCGATGCTCCCGCTCCCGGAGCTGATGTGCAATTTCAGCGTTTTTCCAGCCTATGTGGAGAGTAGGACCCTAAGTTCTTCCTTAATAGATTACTTTTTGAGACTTGGTTTTGTTCTCTAGTCCAGACTGGCCTTGAGCTCACTGTGCACCCTAGGATGGCCTCCCGCTCTCCCACTCTAGGTTACCCCCATACTGACACTCCTTACCTTTTTTGAAGCTCGTTATGAAGCCTTCCCGAGGAGGCAGTTTGTCAGGGTCATGTACCACCCGCTGGGGGATTTTCAGGGCAGTGCGTACAGCTGGAATCCGGAGGCAGGCCACTTGGCACAGGGAAAACACATTGGAGGAGAGCCAGTACATGAACACCGCCTGGGTGAGGACAGAAAGAGAAGCTGCATCCCTGGTCAGTGTGGCCAAAAGCAGCTAGAGCAAAGGACTTGGAGCCAGCCCCAAAGCCATTACCTACCGAGGGGAAGTGGATGGTTACTGGCAAGACCACCAGGGGCATCACTCTGATAACATTCCTCATCAACTGAAGGTCAGAACTTTGCACACCTGTTTCAGCACCTAGCTGCCAAAGGGGGTGGAAGGGAAAGAGCAGTGAATACATATTAGCCTTAGTGATGCTACTTCCCCAAGGAACGTTGCATGCAGCTGCTTTATCCCTACTCCACATTAACTGAAGCCTGAGCTTACCTCAAGCACACTCCACATCGTAGCAGTGACTATTAGTGGTAAGACATAGATGGGATCTGATACTGTGAGATCTTGGAACCACCAGAGGCCACCTGTCTGCAGGCTGGGCACAGGCAAGTTGGCCATCTCTCTCAAGGCAATAAAGAAGGAGATGAAGACCGGGGCCTATCATATAGAAAAAACAATACAGCACACTTTAGTAGAGATTTTTTATCTGTCCATCACTGAACTCCACAGGTCTCCTCTACCACCTGCTTGTCTGGGAACATGGGAAACAAGCAATTTGATGGGTCTGGGATGAAAACTTTTTTATTGCTCACCTGAGTCAGAGGCAAAATGAGAGGTCTGAAGAGTTTAATATCATGCTTTTTCTGATAGTGCATCATCTCTGAGGAAGCCTTGTAAACTGTGAGGCAAAGGGAAATTAATTATTGGGTTAAGAATTTCATCGGTGAAGGTGACCATCCTCTACTCCTGTCCATGAGCTTTGGAAGCATCAGGTCCAAGAACCATACAAAACTTCAGGTCTGTCAAAATTGCAGACTACAGCACCTCTGGGTTCGGGGGCTCCCCTTCCCCAGCAGAATGTGGTTCTGTTGCACACGCATCCTGCATCTGACTCACATTCAATCTGGTCTCCTGCCAACTTGGCCTCTTTGATTCGAGTGGAAAACTTCTGAATCTCTGGCATGTGGTTGTGGATCTTGGCTGCTTCTCTTTGGCCTTTCACAATGAGAGGAAAAACCAGGCAGCGGGCGAGGACAGTACCTGGAAAACACAAGCAGGACTGGAATGATCGAAGCAGTCTGTAGTTCAAGGCTGAAGGCTTCAGGTCCTTATTCCATACTGACTCAGACTCAAGGGGCCCGGAGCTAAGGGCACAGGCACAACTCAGTTCCTTCAGGGCTTGGTTTTCTGCTTCAGGAAACAGCAATAACCTCAAAGCAGACCAGAGAGCTCATTTCCTTGAGCAAAAAAGTGGCAGAAGCTACTTTTCTATATCCCTAGTCTCTAAATTTTTATAACCGTGGAACCCCCCCAAATGTAAATGTAGAAATATACAGAACCAATAAACAGTCTCGCGTAGAGGAAAAGCCTGGCTGAAGAACCTTACGCAGAGTCTTTACTTTGTCCAGCAGAACTCCTGATTCTGGAGTCCCTAGCATGAAGTTTTTTTCTCAAGACAGGGTCTCAGCATGCAAAGGCTAGCTGTGAACTCATGATCCTCCCTGGTGCTAGAATTATAGGCATATGCCATATCTAGATTAGAGTAGAAAAGTCTGGGGGCCACTACTTTAGTTTCTTCCTTTCCTTATTTATTGGTCACTCCAACAAATACTTAATTTCAATTTATGCTATCTACAGACATATAAGTGGGTTTGGTATAAGTAGAAACTAGGACACTTCAGAATTCAGAATACCACCACTGAAGAAAAGTAGGTCGGATATCAAGCAACAAATATGGGAAGGTATGGTTAAAAAGACAAGAAAATCAGGAAAGATTTTATACAAAGTCAAGGAATACACTGTAAGCTCTAAAGAGTCTGGTGCAGAAAGGTCAAGGGTGATATGAAAAGTGGAATTAGGAGGCGACAGTGAAGTTACAGTGAGATGATCTTAGTAAAAACTAGATTGCTGAGGATCAAAATAGAAAGAAGCAGGCCAACTGAAGTCCTCTAGTAACACAGGATTTGTATATTTGGGATAAAGAGTAAGACACTGAAGCCAGATGTGATGATGTGTGCTTGTGTCCCACTGCTAAGACTGAGGCAGGAGTCAGAATTTGAGGCCAGACTGCGGTATATGGTAAGAACTTGCCTTAAAAAAAAGTCAAAGGGATAGAGATGTGGCTCAGCGGATACACACTTGCCTAGCCAATATTAAGACTTTGGGTTCAATCCCCAGCATGGCAAACAATTTCAAACAGACCAGCCAACAAAGATACTGAGGACACAGTTGACAATTTTGAGTCAACTTGTTCATTTTCTTTAATTTTAAAGTTGGAGTTCTCAAGAAGCCCAGGCTGACTTCAAATTTATGATGTAGTCAAAGATGACTTTGAACTAAATGCCTTTATAATCTGAAGCACTGGGATGATAGATGCAAGATAAAACATCTAGTTTTTGTTTTGTTTTTGAGACAGGGTCTTGCTATGGAACCAAATTTGCCCTTGAACAGCTACTCTATCACTGAGTTACATATTCACCCATTTACTGAATCTTTATGATCAAAAGCTCCACCTGTCCCCCTCCCCCCAAGATAGGAGCAAGGTATAGGAAGAAACAGAATTCAGAGCACAATTTTAGGGCTGGAAGAGACTGCTCAATGGTTAAAGCCTCTGCCTTGCAAGCAAGCAGAAGGATCCGAGTTTGGATCTCAGATCCCACATTAAAAAAAAAACTGCAGAAATGGTGCTAGTCTATACTTTCGGTCCTGCAGGGTGGAGTCTGGGAAACTCTAGAGCAAAGCCAGAAGGTAGAGCAATCTAGAGTGATTCTTGATGTCATCTTTGGGCCTCATGGGCACTCATAGTCAAGTGCCCTGTGATATAGACACATACACAAAGTCACCATTTAAAAAAAAAAAAAAAAAGGGAGCAACACACAACTTCAGCTTTTACAAGAGCAATGAGTGACTTTCTAATTTGGGGGTTTTATGCCTGACCTCTTCTCTGAAAGCAGACTTCACTACTGTTAACCAGTTAACCCTTACTGCTCATGAGTTCAAGTATCTATACATCAGAATCCTAGATGGTCAAGTAGTTTTAACATGCTCTTAAGAAGTAGTGTGCATCTCTATCCCTCATTTGGGTCACTTGCTTTTCTGACCCCTAAATTTCTGCACCTCTTTCTTTGGCCACTTTCTCTTTCATGGCCATTCATGCTTGTGGCCATTCTATCCCCATGTCTAGGTCCCCATTTCCTCTTACATGTAGCAATGGCCCCCCACCAAGGTAGGCCCAGGTCAACATGGATAAATTCCAGTAAGTTCTGAATCAGTCCCACTGGGGTATATGACCCGAGTCCCAAGTCAGTGAAGCTCTGTTCGGCAACAGCTTGGACAACATCAGCAGTTTGTCCAGAAGCCACCTCAGGTACTGGGGTTAGAGTGGGAGGTGCAGGAACAACGGGAGGTGCTTGGACCTGGATGAAAGGAAAGAAACCACAAGTGATATTCAGTAAGTGGGGTTCCAGAAGAACCAGTACCCCGTTTTCTTCATTCTACTCCTTGTTCTTCCAGGTTGGCCAATGGGGGTCACAGATTCATGCCTACAAAAGACCTGCTGCTTTTGTTGCAAACTGGGAGGAGAAATTAGAGTAAGATTTTATGACTTCCCTTCATGCAGGAACTTGCCTCCTACACATCAGCCATCTAGGCACCATGGTCACCATTTCTGTCATATATTGAAACTACAATACTGCCTTTAATTTGTAGGGTTGGGAATTGAACTCTGGGCTTCATATGTGTCTGGCAAGTACTCTACCACAATATCTCTTTTAAGTTAACTCAGTTTTTAATTGTTTTAAAACTGTTTCTATGATGGTCTGACGACAATTTTTCAAGATCGGTTCCCTCCTTTCATCTTGTGGATCTGCAGCTTGAACTCAGGCCCTCAGCATTCCTACACTGCACCCCACAGTCCAGGCATCCCCCCCACGGTTGAATTGTTATGTCCTCCCAAGTAAGTTTTTATGATTAGAAATCCTAGTAGATACTGTGCTAAGAAATTCCGTATTTGCCCTATAAGCTGTAATTTGTTCCCATAACCCAAAGCTGGAATCACATTCACAGCACTGGCTTACCATCACGCTGGCAATCAATGGCTTGATTATAACATAAACTTCTCCTGCACTTTGACTCAGTTTCCGAGGAGTTGAATGAAAGTCCATTTCAAGTTAAGATGCTACCGTTTTGGGGAGCCCATGGGGTGTGTGGAAATGATCTCCGCCATACATTTCTCCTCCCAAACAAAACAACACAGAAAAACCAACCAAGAAGCACTAGTCATCACGTCATAGGAACGAAAGCCTTCTTACCTGGGCTTCTGCAAAGGAGACCGCAGTAGTACTGAGGTAGCGGGGACTTAAGGTGCCGAGGAGAACGTAGTGTGGTCCTCCACAACCCGGGCGGGCTGAGACTAGCAGCGCTTGCAGGGACCCTGCGACGCTGTGGGACTGAGGGAGTAAAAGGACGATGGAGCCTGGACTGGAAGCACGAGTCCCAGCGTGCGAATCTGGCGCCGCAACTACGCTGACCCTCTCCTCCCCTCCAAGCAGCTACTGGCTGCCACCTCGAGCTCCCTGATTTCCGCAAGCGTGGATCGTGGACCCCAAGGCACGCAGGCGGAGGGTGCAGGGCGAGCTCCAGCCCCGGCATCCCCGAGCTCCCTGATTTCCGCAGGCGTGGATCGTGGACCCCAAGGCACGCAGGCGGAGGGTGCAGGGCGCAGCTCCAGCCCCGGCATCCCGGTGACCGAAGACCCCCTGCGGGGCCCACAGTCAAAGCTGAAGGACTTGAGCCCCCAACACCTACACAGGCCCGGGGCTAAGAGCTCCGCGGACTGAGGCCGTGACCCTCCCGCGTCCTCCCGCGACCTAAAGTCAGGACACGCAGGCTCCGTGGCCGGATCAGCGTTTCCTCGTGGCCTCCGCTCAGGTCACGGAGCCCCGGCAGCATCCCGGCTCCCGTCTGAGCACAGCCTTACCGGACGGCTGGGCTGCAGGACGCGCAGCAGCGGCCGGCTTCCGCACATCCAGCTCAGCGCCATCTTGCCCGGAAGAGCACCTGCTCGCGCGCGTGCGCACTTAGCACTTCCACCGCGAGGGAGGCCGCCCTCTTGGAAATGGGCGTGAAGTCAGAGCCGCCGCCATAAATCACGTACGGGAGAATGAGTCTTGTCGGCCATATTTGAAGTGGGTCATCAGCCGCCTTCGCTGACCTTAAGCAGGTGACTCTGAGGCAGTGGCGGCGTAAACCTGTCTTTCCTCTCTTCTCTTCGTTTTCAAAAGTGGCAATTGACCCTAGATTTGTGTGTTAAAAATAACCTTTGGAGCTGGAGAGATGGTTTAGGGATTAAGACTCAACCTCCCAAACAGAAAGTCCTGAGTTCGGATCCCAGGTTCCACATAAAAAATACCAGGAGGAAATGGTGGGGGCAGACTGCACTTTCTGCCCTGGTGGGCGGAGCCTGGGAAATCCCAGAGCGAAGCAAAGAGGAGGTACAAGCAATCCAGGATAGGTAGGTAGGTAGGTAGATAGATTAGATAGATAGATAGATGATAGATAAAAATAACCTTTGATTGGGATATGGTGGCTCACCCATAAAACCCAGCAAGTGGAGCCCGAGGCAGGAGTTTAGCAGTTAGTTCAAGGCCAGGCTTGGCTACAGAGTAAGAACAATCCAGAACCAGAATTTTCTCTCTCCTAAAACCAAACCAACCCCCAAAAAGGTCCAAAAAATACCAGGGGGACAGGGACAACAAAGGGACAGTAGACTGCTGTGGCTCACTTTGGTGCCCTCAAACGGACCTATCTCCTAATATTCAAATTGAATTATCTTGGGTCCAGGCTGGCCCTGCAATTTGCTTCGATAAACTCATTTTATATCGGTCACAGAGGAGAAGGCTCCAGGCAGTAAGATCCTTAGAGGCAAGGGATTAACAGTCATAATAGAGTTCCCATACCAATGGGGAGTCCAAGAAGGGGTTCAGGGCTATGCCACTGAGTCCTGAACCCTCACTAGGGTGGAAAATTCAGAGGGAGGTTTGGGATTCACACAAAAGGATGCTCCAGGGGATGGGAAGGAGGAAGGGGAGGCGTTGGGAGAGGAGGAGGAAGGGAGGGGGGTGAAAGGAAGGGGGTGAGTGCAAGGGGGATGACTGGGAAGGGAGGAGGGAGTACCTATTGAGCTTGTATGATTAGGAAAAAAATAAAATGTGGGAGAAAAAAAAGAATGCACTATAAATGATGCCGTACCAGTTTTGCCATGAAAAGGTGTGATAGAGTCTGCTTTTGGATTCAGAGGAAAGCCAGCTGATGAGGTTAAAAGTTTGATTTCTAAATCTTTTTTTTTTTTTAACTTTGTTTACTTTTTTAAAACTTTAAAAATAATTTCTCTGTGCATGTGTGTGTAAGAGAGAGAGAGAGACAGAGAGAGAGACAGAAACAGAGAGAGACAGAGACAAAGAAGTCACTGCTGTGTGCCCCTGGGAAGGCCCAAGGATGATTTGGGGAATCATTCTGGATTGCTTCTACTTCCTTTTTGCTTTGCTCTGGGGTTTCCCAGATTCTGATTTCCAGGCCTGAATTGCAGGCTGCCACCTTTTTGCCTGGCATTTTTCAAACTCAAGTCCTTCTGTTTGTAAGGCAAGGCTTTAGGCCCTGAGTCATCTCTTCAGTCCTAATTTCTCAGTTTCACTGTGCAAGCATTAACCTAACCAGGCATAAGAGCACTGAAGTCTTAACAAACAGCCTCAGTTGAACATCAAGGCAGCAGCCTGAGGAAAAGACTATTTTGGGGATAGATTCTTAAGTCTATTTGAATCTTGGCAGGTGACTCTATGTGTAGTAAAGACAGCATGCTTCTATCTGGCCCTGCCCAAGTTGTAAAGTTACAAACAAATATTGAAATAATTGTGGTTTTTAAGCCATTTGAGTTTTGGACTACTTTGTTATGCAAGAATAGAGAACTGAAATGTAGTCCATGAGAATGGAATTTGTTGCCAGAGCTTGAGGTATGTTCTATTATGTATTTGCACTTATTTTTGATTGTCTTTATTGATCTTTCATGAATTCTATTTCTTCCTTCAGAACATACTTTTCTAGAGGACAGGACCATGTCCCCTAATTTCAGAATTTTAATTTTTTTGGTTTTCATTATTATAGGTGTATATGTGTTGTATAAGGGGGTGCTATAGCACATGTTTGGAGGTCAGCGGACACCTTGCAAGAAGGAGTCTGTCTTCTCGTTCTACCATATGAGGCTATGGAATTGAAGTCACTTCTCAGGCTTTATGGCAAGTGTCTTTGCCCAATGAGCCATCTTGGTGGCCCTCTTTAAATTCACATTAGAAAAATTACTTTTTCAAATTGACTGATTTTTGTATATCAAATGACACAAGATCACCAGTTAAGAGAATCCATGACTTTGGTGGTCAGTCTAGCTTAAAAATATCAGTTGGTGCTACTTGAATGTGTTCCAGTGATTCTTTGTATGTGTGTAAGCATGTGGGATTGGGGAGTCAAGAAAACTGCTATTGAGCTTCAGATTTTAGGCTAAGAAAAGAAGCAAGAGACAGAAAGAGCCAACAGCTATATTAAGTTCATTTTTTCTTCCTTTTTTGGTGTGTATATATATGTGTATGATGTATGTGTATATGTGTATAGAGGCCAAAGGAGAATATTGGGTGTCTTGCTCTGTCATTCTGCCTTATTCTCTTGAGACAGGGTCTTTCATGAACCTGGAGCTAATCTAGCAAGTCCCAGCAATCCTCCTCTCCTTGGCCTGTCTTACAGTGTTTGGTTTGTAGATACATGTGTCCATGCCCAGCCTTTTACATGTGTTCTGGGGACTCAGGTTCTCATACTTGCACAAGTGTTCTTAACCTGCTAAGCCACCTCCCTAATTCATTTTTCCTTCTTTCTCATTCTCATGCTTGCACAAGTGCTCTTAACCTGCTAAGCCACTTCCCTAATGCATTTTTCTTCCTTTCTCAATGGGTGCCACACGAAAGAGGTCTTTCTTCAATCTGCAGAGGTTAAAGCAACTAGATGTTCTGAGAAAGGCTGTTGGTACAACCACTTTGGAAAGGAGGAACCTGAGGAGTTCACAAGTCACTCTTGCCTTAGGGATTGACAGCCACAGTAGTGTTCCTATTCTTAAGGGGAACACAGGAAAGGGTTCTGGGAAATGCCACTGGGTCCTTGCACCTCATCAGAGAGGAGGACTTAGAGGAGAGTTTGGCATGCACATTAAAGGATGCTCCGGGGATGGGAGGGGGAGGCACTGGAGGATGGGGAAGGAGAGGGAGGGGAGGGGGGCACAGGGTGGTGGGAGGTTGGAGGGAGGGAGGGGACCGGTGTACCTGTTAAGTTTGTATGAGTGGAAATTTAAAAAAAAAGTCACTCTTGCCTTGGAGTGTGGGATAACTTCTGGCTACTGGAATTTATAGTTCTTCATACCAGGTAGAAAATACTGATGTTCTGGGGAAGCAGGAGCTTATTTAAAGTTATCTGATAGATCCTTTTTTGTATTAGTGTTCTGAAGGTATAGTTTATGTATCATAAAATTCACCCATTTAAAGCACACAATTCAATGACTTCAAAATATTTACAGAATTGTGTAACAATCACCCCAGTTGATTTTATTTATTTTTTTAAAATTTTATTATTATTATCATTTATTTAATTGTGTGTGTGTGTGTGTGTGTGTGTATGTGTGTGTGTGTGTGTAGAACCACGGGCAAATTCGGGAACTACCATGGATGCCTCCACCTCCTCCTTGTTTACTCTGCCCCGGGATTCACAGGCTCTGCCCTACCAGGACGGGAAATACAGGCTGCGTGTCTATACGTAGGGTCTAGGATCTGAACTCAGGACCTTCCGCCTGCAAGGCAGAGGCTTAACCCCTAAGCCACCTCTCCAGCCCCTCACCCCAGTTGATTTTAGGGAATTTTCTATCTGTTGAACATTCTAAATTTCATTAGAATAGTCTTTAGAATAAATAACTTTGGAGTCACTAATGCTCAATATTTTAAAATCCTAAACTAACTGTAACCTAAAAAAAACTTATTAATGTATGAAGAATTCACTTTCCTACTGACTTTTTCTGATCATAGAGAAAGACACTGGACAGAGAACTGAAATGAGTGTTTTCAGACATTTTAAACAGTACAGAACTATGATCTTGCAAGAAGGGAAATAAGGTTAGCTTCAGGATTCTCCCACCTTCATTTCTAGAAGCACTTTTTTATTTTTATGTTTTTTTATTTCCACTCATACAAACTTTTTTTAAAATTTTTTTTATTATTATTTATTCAACTATGTGCATGTGCGTGTGTATGTGGTGCGCGCGTGCGCGGTGTGTGGTGTGTGGTGTGTGTGTGTGTGTGTGTGTGTGTGTAGAACCACGGACGATTCGTGAACCACCATGGACGCCTCCACCTCCTTCTGCCCCGGGATTCACAGACTCCGACCTACCAGGGCCAGAAGCGCAGGCCGCCCCCGCTTCCGCCTGGCGTCTATACGTGGGATCTGGGATCCGAACTCAGGACCTTCGGACTGCAAGGCGGAGGCTTAACCCCTGAGCCACCTCTCCAGCCCCCACTCATACAAACTTAACAGGTACACCGGTCTCTTCCCTCCCTCCACCCCTCCCCCCATAGAAGCACTTTTTTTTAAAACCATATCCTAGAGGGGAAAAAGCCAAGCATAACACAGTGTCTTGCTGAGTTGAGAAGGCAGAGATGGGGCTGGAGAGATGGTTCAGGGGTTAAGCCTCTGCCTTGAGTTCTAATTCTGACAACCTGCACTTGTGGCCCTGGAAGATGGAGCCTGGGAAACTCCAAAGGAAAACAAAGAGGAGGTAGCACAATCCAGGGTGATTCCTGAAGTTACCCTTGGGCCTCCGCAAGGCCAAACAGTGCCCTCTGATGCACACAGAAACACACAGATATACACTTAGAGAGAGAGAGAGAGAGAGAGAGGGAGGGAGGACAGAGATGATAGTCTGAGGAGACTGGAGCAGCTGAAAAGTTTTGGTTTAGGGTTCTAGAGATGAAAGAAATACATACATGAGCCAATGAGATGACTCAGTGGATGAAGGTGTCTGTGTGGGAACATGAGTTTGATCTCGAGTCCATGTGGTGGAAGAAGAGAAATGACTTCTGAAAGTTATATTCTGACCTGTACATATGCAATGACATGACATGTTCTTTCTCTGTCTCTCTCTCTTACACACACACACACACACACACACACACACACATTAATGTATGAAGAATTCACTTTCCTACTGATGTTTTCTGATCACACACTCACTCATTCTAAATATTTTTTAAAAAGAAATAGGTGGAGAAAACCTCTAGAAATCTGCACGGTATATGCTTTTTTTACTTGAATGCTGAGTTATATGCAAATAGGGTGAAATTCCACAATGGCAGTTGAGAGACTACCAAAGAGTGGTAAACTGAACAATTACTAAAGTACTCACAGGGTTGAGAGACAATAATTCTTACCATCTAGGGATGAGAGACATTGTTGAACACTTGGGTCGTTATTAAGTATGGTCTCTAAAAGGGCTATGTTTTTATAGAAGGGTTAAATTAGGCCTATACAATGAATATATTATGCTCATTTTAAGGATTCTTGCAATTGAGTCTTGAGAAGACCAAGCTGATTTTCACAGAAGTGCCAAAACAAAATCAAACACTTCTTTAAAAGGATGTACACACTCAATGATGTGATGTTCCATTGTTTAATATCTCTGACTTACACACACAAATTAGCAGGCATGCAAAAAAAAAAGTAGAAAAATCAATAGGAACAGAGAGAAGTCAATAGAAACAAATTCAGAAATAATAGAGATGATGGATTAACAGGAAATTATGTTTAAAAAATTACTAGACTCGGGGCTGGAGAGATGGCTCAGGACTTAAGACTCTGCCTCACAAGCAGAAGGTCCTGAGTTCAGATCCCATGTCCCACATGAAAAGGGCAGGCAGAAAGCGGTGGCAGCCTGCACTTCTGGTCTTGGTGGGCGGAGCCAGGGAAATCCCAGAATGAAACTAAAACGTGATAGAAGCAATCCAAAATAATTCCCGAAGTCACTCTTGGTTCTTTGCAGGGACACATAGTGCCTTCTGATACACACACACCACACGCAGACACACACAATAAATAAAAATTTTAAAATTCATTTTATGCATATGTGAACCAGTCAAACAATAAACAAAAAATAAATTCAAAAGTTCCTTTCTTTTTTAAATTTTATTTATTTTGGCTGTTTTTTCCTGGGATCCAAATTCAGGACCTTCTGCTTGCCAGACAGAGTCTTAGTCCTTGAGCCATCTCTCCAGCCCCAAAGATTTCTTTCTTTGTTTAATCTGTGTATATCTGTGTGGAGTGTGTGCATGTGCATTCACATGTGTGTAAGTGTATGTGCATTTAAATGGTGTACGAGCATGTAATTGTCTATGCGTGTATGGAGGCCCGAAGTTGACATCAGGTGTCTTCTTCGATTATTCTCCATTTTTATTATTACAGCAGGGTCTCATAACTGAACCTAGAGTTTGTTTGTCAGCAAGGTTAGCTAGCCAACTTGCTCTCTGTCTTTGCCTCCTAAGTGCCTGGATTGCAGGTGACTGCTGTGCTTCCTATCTTTCTTTCTTTCTTTCTTTCTTTCTTTCTTTCTTTCTTTCTTTCTTTCTTTCTTTCTTTCTTTCTTTCTTTCTTTCTTTCTTTCTCTTTCTTTCTTTCTTTTTCTTTCTCTCTCTCTCTTTCTTTCTCTCTCTTTCTTTCTTTCTCTCTCTTTCTTCCTTTCCCTCTCTCTTTCTCTCTTTCTTCCTTTCTCTCTCTCTTTCTTTCCTTCCTTCCTTTCCTTTCTTTCTCGCTCTTTCTTTCTTTCTTTTTCTTCCTTTCCCTCTCTCTCTTTCTTCCTTTCTCTTTCTTTCCTTCCTTCCTTCCCTTTCTTTCTTTCTCTCTCTTTCTTTCCTTCCTTCCTTCCCTTTCTCGCTTTCTCTCTCTTTCTTTCTTTCTTTTTCTTTCTTCTTTCTTTCCTTCTTTCTCTCTCTCTTTCTTTCTTTCTCTCTCTTTCTTCCTTTCCCTCTCTCTTTCTTCCTTTCTCTCTCTCTTTCTTTCCTTCCTTCCTTTCCTTTCTTTCTCTCTCTTTCTTTCTCTCTCTTTCTTCCTTTCTCTCTTTCTTTCCTTCCCTTTCTTTCTCTCTTTCTTTCTTTCTTTCTCTCTTTCTTCCTTTCCCTCTCTCTTTCTCTCTTTCTTCCTTTCTCTCTCTCTTTCTTTCCTTCCTTCCTTTCTTTCTTTCTTTCTTTCTTTCTTTCTTTCTTTCTTTCTTTCTTTCTTTCTTTCTTTCTTTCTTTCTCTTTCTTTCTTTCTTTCTTTCTTTCTTTCTTTCTTTCTTTCTCGCTCTTTCTTTCTTTCTTTTTCTTCCTTTCCCTCTCTCTTTCTTCCTTTCTCTCTTTCTTTCCTTCCTTCCCTTTCTTTCTTTCTCTCTTTCTCTTCCTTCCTTCCCTTTCTCGTGTTCTCTCTCTCTCTCTTTCTTTCTTTCTTTTTCTTTCTCTCTTTCTTTCTCTTTCTCTTTTTCTTTCTCTCTCTTTCTTCCTTTCCCTCTCTCTTTCTTTCTTTCTTCCTTTCTCTCTCTCTTTATTTCCTTCCTTCCTTCCCTTTCTCTTTCTTTCTCTCTTTCTTTCTCTCTCTCTCTCTTCTCTCTCTCTCTCTTTCTTTCTCTTTCTCTCTCTCTCTTTCTCTCTTTCTCTCTTTCTTTTTCTTTCTCCTTCTCCTTCCATCCTTCCTTCCTTCCTTCCTTCTTCTCCTTCCTTCCTTCCTTCCTTCCTTCCTCCCTTCCTTCCTTCCTTCCTTCCTTCCTTCCTCTTTTCCTTCCTTCCTTTCCCTCCCTCAGCTCTCAAAACAAAGATTTCTGATTTAAACAAAAAGCAACCAAGAAGGAATGAAAGAAAGAGGCAAGGATCAAGTGTTGATGAGATGATCAGTGGGTAAGGACACTTAATACGAAAATGATGACTGAGTTGAACCCAAAACCCAGGAAGATGCAAGAGGAGAACCTACTTCACAGAGTTTTCTTCTGATCTTACTTGTGGACCATGGCATGTGCATTCGCACAGATACATCATACACATGCACAGCAAAACATAAATTTAAAAAATTATTGGGATTTTGAACTTTGTAGATTGAGAGAATTATAATCTCAACGTGTATCTGCCAAAGGATGTGTATCTAGACTGTACTAACAAAATCTCTGTTTTACAACTCAGTGATTAGAAATAAAACATTGCAGAGATAGTACGGAAGCACACACTTATTGTTCTGATACGGGAACAGTCTCGCCAGATATTACAGGGTCCCTGTTCAGGGGCCAAATGTTAAAGGAACGATAGTCCTAATGTTGCAGGGTTCTTGTGTTCGGGAGTCGAAGATTGAAACCAGAACACATGTAGAGGATTAAGGTAGAGCTTATTAGAGGAGAGAAAGGCTGGAACTCATGGACTCCAGGTATGGAGTGCCATGAGGGGTTAGGACGCCAAAGAACTCATGGACCCCTAGGCACGGAAGATGGCTGCATGGGTCAGGCATATTTTAAACCTAGGTAAGCCCAGGAAACCGGCTTTTTCTCACTGGTTAGCTCCCATTGGGGCCTGACCCAGTTGCTCCTGGGCCCAAGATCAAGTTGTTTGTTGGATATGGAGAGCTCATCTCCATAAACTTTCCATAGGGAAGTTGGCCATCTTATCTCTGGGAGATTGGAGTCAATTCTTCAGCAGGGGTGTCCCTTTAGGGAGATTTTAGCAGTGTGTGTGTGTGTGTGTATGGGAGATGGCCATCAGGAATTCCAAGACCTTCAAAGACCTTAGAGACCCACCCCAGAATAGCTGCTCTAACTCTGCCTTAATCTAGCATTTAGGAAACAAAGATCAGCAGGATCAGGAATTGAAGGTCACCCTTGTCTGCATAATGAGTTGGAGGCTGTTGCAATTTGCCTGCATGGTTGCTGCTAAATGACCATCAAATGGCTTAAGGGAACAAGGGTTTATTTCCTTACAATAGTCCAGTTACAGCTCTCAGTCCAGATTGATAGGAGAACATGGACCAACACCAGGGCCGAGGGAGCTGGCCATACCATCACCACATAACTGTTGAGAGATGGACAATCCTTACTTGCCAGACTAGCGTGTCTGGCCAAGTATACACAAGGATGCCAACTTCTTCAACCAGCTCTCAGTATTTTATTCACCTGTTCAGGGCCTAGTCCCACCCCCCATAGGCTGGGCCTTCCCCATCAGCTAGACAATCTCCTGCAGGTTTGCTCTGGGCTTAACCCAACCACTAATTCTCCACAAATGTGCCCAGAACTCAAACCTTCAACCATCAAGTTGACACCTGTGCCTAACTATGACAGAAGCCAACCTGGACCACACGTGACCCCGTTTTAAAGCAACAGTATGAGACAAAACAAACCGTGAAATGACCCATTAAAAATGGGCAATTTTGACGGTACTGCTATGTGAGGTGAGATGGCCCCCACCTTGCTATGTATGTGATGTTGCTTGGCAAATTGTGAGGGACGTCAAGGCTGAAGCCTGGTCTCTAGAGAATGACATATTAGCCGCTAGAATAGACAGTTGTTAGGGTGGATTCCTCCCTCTGGTAGTTGAAGTTACCTCTTGTCTATAGACAATAGCAGGCAGATTCCTTCCTCTGGGAGGAATTTACCTCCTGTCTATCCGTGATTGCAAAATATATAGTCACATGGCAGGTTTCTGTAAGGGGCTAAATATAAATTTACTATGTGCCTACATCGCTATTCTACTTCTCAGAACTGGCAAGGTTAAAACTTCTCCCTGCAGTTTCTTTCCTGTGCATTTGAGACATTAGATATGTTAATCCATGGATCACAAGATTATGCACATATCACAGTAACCAGGTAACTCTGCTTTGAGACATTCATTGTCCATTCTCTTTCAGCAACTAAATGCCATGCCTGTTTTTAACTCTACCTGGAGACATCATGTCTGGTCCCTCCCAGTAAGCAGATGTCACTCCTGCCTTTTCTTTGCTAGTCAGAATGTATACATTTAACATAATCCTGTAAAGAATTTGGCCCTGCTGTTCTTTGATTTTTTTTCTATAAATACTCATTATGCTATTATAAAATTGCCTTAGATAATGGAGGACATCCTAGGCTCCCTCTGACCCAATGCCTGATCAATTTCTACCACTCCCACTTCTGTTTCCTGCATGTTAGTCTGGATTTATGCTGGTTCGATGTCTGGACAGCAAATGTTTAGAATAAGAATTTCACCATGGGGTTGGACAGATGATTCAGAGGTTAAGATTCTGCCTCACAAGCAGAAGGTCCTGAGTTCAGATTCCAGATACCATGTAAAAATGTCAGAAGGAAACTGCAGTGGCCTTGGTGGGTGGAGTCCTTGAAATCCCAGGGTGAAGCAAAACGGAAGTAGAAGGGATCTAGGATGATTCCTGAAGTCATCCTTGGTTTTCCACAGGGACACGCAGTGCCCTCTGATGCGCGTGCGTGCACACACACACACACTAAAATTTTTAAATATTTTTTATTTATTCAATTGTGCCTGTGTGCATACGTGCGTGCGTGCGTGTGTGTGTGTGTGTGTGTGTGTGTGTGTGTGTGTGTGTAGATCCACGGCCAAATTCGGGAACCACCATAGACCGCCTCCACCTCCTCCTTGTTTACTCTGCCCCGGGATTCACAGGCTCCGCCCTACCAGGACCAGAAACGCAGGCCGCCCCCACTTCCGCCTGGCGTCTATACATGGGGTCTAGGATCCGAACTCAGGACCTTCCGCCTGCAAGGCAGAGGCTTAACCCCTGAGCCACCTCTCCAGCCCCTAAAAATTAAAAAAAAATTTTATTATTATTATTATTTATTCAACTGTGCGCATGTGCGTGTGTATGTGCACGCGAGCGTGTGTCTGTGTGTCTGTGTGTGTGTAGAACCGCAGACGAATTTGCGAACCACCATGGACGCCTCCACCTCCTTCTGCCCCGGGATTCACAGGCAGGTCCTCCCTACCAGGACCAGAAGTGCAAGCCGCCCCCACTTCCGCCTGGCATCTATACGTGGGATCTGAGATCCGAACTCAGGACCTTCCACCTGCAAGGTGGAGGCTTAACCCCTGAGCCACCTCTCCAGCCCCCCCAAAATTTTTTTTAAAAAGAACTTTATCATGAAAACAAAGTATCAGTATGAACTGTCAAATTTCACATAAGGGATGCTTCAAGTTACCACTTGTCAGGTGATTGTAAGGACAGTCATTTAGAGTCATGTATCAACCAGAATTTCTGAAATCAATTAACAGGCAATAACTCACCACTGGTGAGTATGGGAACCAACTAGACCTGCTGGTGCGATTGCAAAATGTATGGTCACTTGGCAGGTTTCTGTAGGGGGCTAAATGTGATCAAGGAGTTCTATTCTTAGGTACTTATTCAGTAGAACATATGAAACCATATGTTCACAAAAAGAAGATTGACCATGAGAATGTTCATAGCAGGTTTATTCAAAACGACATCAGACTGGAAATAACTCAAGTATTAATTAGTGTGTAAATATTTGGATACCTTTGTGCTATGGGGTAGTACTCAGCAAAAGAAAGAAGTGGACTACTGATAGCACACACTGATGAATCTCACAAACACCACAGGGCTGGGGCTGTGACTCAGAGGTTGAGTGCTAGCGTTGCGTGTGTGAATCCCTGGGTTAGACCCCCAGCATGGGAAGCAACAGAAGCATGCTGACTGAAAGAGCCAAACACAGAAACAACATCCAGTCCAGTTCATATACATTCCAGAGGAGCTCCTTTCCAAGATTACCTAGTTTCCGCTGATAGAGACCATGCACAAGCAGGCATGAAGAGCTGCTCCCATGCAAACTGCTGTGGGAACTCCTGGCAGAGCCCAGACAGGTTCTACATCAGCTATCAGACATGAATGCCTCAATGTGAGCTGGAACCCTTCCATCTGCACTGGTCCTCACCTGCATCACTCTGGTCCTGCCTGCACTGTATGTGCTCTTTCACTCCAGTGACCGCCCACTGCTTACCAGGTCATTTACAGGAATTGATGGCAACGAGGTCGTCAGGTTAAGTGAAATAAATCAGACACAAAAAGACAGGCATCACATGTTTTCTTACATACGTGTGGAAGGTAGAATAAAAAAGAAGAAATGGGGACTGGAGAGATGGCTTAGTAGTTAAAATTTTTGATTTGAAAGCTTAAGTTTGAAACCCAGAACCTATGTGAAAATCTGGGCAAGAATGGTGGCAGCCTGTAGCTCTTGTTCGGGAAGGCAGAGCCTGGAAAACCCTAGAGCAAAGCAATAATGAAGTAGAACAATCCAGAATGATTGATGATGTCATCTTTGGGTCTCCACAGACTCACATAGTCAAGTACCTTCCTTGTGCATCCCTTTCTCCTGAACTCTGAAGAAGAAGAAGAAGAGGAGGAGGAGGAAGAGGAGGAGGAGGAGGAAGAAACTGAGTATAGTGACTCATATCTACAATCGTAGTATGGGGAAGCTCAGATGGAAGAATTGCTGAAGGTGGAGGCCTCATAGCAAATTCCAGGTCAGCCTGGGTAATCCTGTCTCAAAGCAAACAAAACCGAAACAGTAAGAAATGTGCAATCTGAAAGTGGAATGATTAGGGAAGGGAAAGGAATGGAAGGAAGAGGGGAAAGAGGAAGGGGAAAGAGGAGAGAAAAGAGTGGGTGCAGAAGCACGGTACATGCATGTATGCAAACGTCATGTGAAACCATTAATGTGCAGTAATAATTATAATAAAAGACACACATAATCACACTTACATAATCATTTCTCTCCCATGATTTTCCCTTTGTTATTTTTCAGCATGGTGTTTAACATTCTTAGATACCAAAAAAACCCTTCGAGAATATACAGTCCAGATTTGGCAAAAATATATACACAAAGCTGGATTAAAATACTTTTTCCATTTGTGCGTGTATGTGTTTGTGTATGTGTTTGCATGTGGGTGGACACACGTGTAAACTTATGTATGGAGACTGAAGGCTGATATTGGGAATCATCCTTTGTTGCTCTTCACCTTATTGTTTTCAGCCTGGATTAATAATTAAACCCAGAGTTTGCCATGAGGTCTAGTCTAACTACACAGCTTGCTCTAGGGGTTCCCAGGCTCTGCCTCTATGACTGGAATTACAGGCAGACTGTCACAGCCACTATTTTATGTGGGTTCTAAAGATCTGAACTTTAGCCCTTTTGCTTGTGTGGCAAGTGTTTTAACTTCTGAACTGTCTCTCTAACCTTATATTAAAGTAGTATATTAAAAAATAACAATATAAAGAAACGTGAGTTAACAAAATAAACGGATCTGAGAGCAAAATGGACATAGGCTGTAAGTGGAGAAATGTGTGAAAGAGAAGAATGCATGAGATTTTGTCCAGGTAGAGCGTGCAAGACACCAGACATGGAAGGAAGGTGTGGTATGAGAATGCTGAAGAATGGCTTGTCATAGAAGTTCATTTTGTGATTTCTTCATGAAGGTTTTTACCATAAGTTAGTTGTAGCTCTTCATTATGGTATTGTTTAAACATCATAGTAAGGAGATCAAGGCATTGGGAGTTTGAAGCAGCTGGTCACACTGCATCTAGTCAGGAAGAACAAAGCATTCAGCTTGCTTTCTCCTTTTCATTCAGTCCAGGACCAAAGCCCACGGATAGTGCTGCCCACCTCACTGAACCTAACCTACACAGTCTCTCACAGATGTACTCAGGGGCTTGTCTCAGGTGATGATGGATCCCGTCAAGCTGACAAGCAGTATCAATGACATGAGCTTATTATACTGTGTTAAAAAGTAACTGGTATGTTGTTGGTAATAGAGAAGCAAGACAATGGGACGAGTCTGCCTGCAGTGGAAAGACATGGCAGACAGCAGTGAGCGAGCAGGTGAGTGGAAATGCTGACATTTCCCCTTCTGTGTCCTGTTTGGTGTCATGGACCAAGCTGCTTCCACCACCATTCTGCCTTGGCCATGATGGACTGCATTCCTCTGAACTATGAGTGAAAATAAACCTTTGCTCTATTAAATTTAGAGATGAGAAAAGTAACTAATACAGAAAATTGGTACTGAGAAGTGCTGAGATAACACACATGATACCACATCTGGTTTTATGTTGTGGCAGAGATAGAACCCAAGGCTTTGTTCACACTGGTCTAGGACTCTACCAACTGAGCTACACTCTAGTTGCTCCAGACAGCTAATTATTATTTCTTTACATTCTTTCAAAGCTTTACACATGAATTTGTTCATTCTCACCCATGATTACTCAATCCCATTTCCCTGCTTTCTCTCACTACAAACCACCTTCTTCATCCTCCAGTTTTCTTTCTGCTCTCCATTCTTCTGTGCATGTGGCCCTAAGTCTCACCTGGGTTACTGTTAGTGACATGTGCCTGGGCCCTTACTGGAGCATGGAAGACATACCAGTAGGCACACCATGGGGAAGAATGGCTCCCCTCCTTCCCACCCAGCATTAACATCTTAAGTCTGAAGGAGCTGTGATGCCTCTTGACATTCCCTTTCATACTTCGATGTTTGATATGCCAAATCTTGTGTCTTCAAGACAGCTTTTTAAATCCATCATCCCTTCTGTATTAAAATTCTTTGTAAAAAGAAAATTCTACTTTTTTCTTTAAATGAAAAACAACAACTGAGTCAGAATCTCACATAGCCCAGGCTGTCTAACTTGCTGTCTAATGGAAAATGAGCCTCATGTTTCTACTTCCTGAGTGCTGGGGCTACAGCACTACTATGCCCATTTTATTTTCATTTTTTTTAATGCTGTGTTGGGAATTAAACTCAGAGTTTATTAGGCAAAGACTCTACCAGCTGAGCTAGATTCTTCCTCTCTTTCTTAGTCATTTCAATAATTTATTCATATCAGTATGAACATCCCCAAATCACATTTTAGCAGTGATTAGGATATGTTACTATCATTATTTATTATGAATCTCAGTTTTTTTTTGATAGGGGGAGAAGGCCCTCTCAACCATTATTCCATCTTAAAACTTTTCTATAGGGAGAGGGGATTGAGAGAAGCAGGGATGAGTACTCAATATGCTTGAAAAAGTAGAAAAATAATATAAAATGATAATAAAGATTGGAAAAAAAATTTATAAGTGTACCATGTCAAAGCATGTGACTTGTGAAGCTGTCCCAGGGCTGAGAAATATGAAAAAGGTAGAAAGGAAAAGAAACACAGGGTAGAAAGGAAAAGAAACACAGAGATGGAACTAGAGAGGAAAGTTGGGCCAAAACAGGTTGGGAAATCCACAGTCCTCCTGGTGGAAGAACAGTGAAAATCCACCCAGTCCCACTAGATTTTTATACACAGGGATAATCAGGGGGCTGGTAATTGGTATATAGATCTGGGTGTTGAAACTCAGAATTGTTGGAAGAAAAGATAGGAAAACGAGAGCAATCTTAGCTTTCAGCTCATACTCTGGACGACGAGCCTGAGATGCCAGGAAAATCAACATTCCTAATACAGCGTAGACCAGAGACAGTCTGTACGTGTGACATCTTTGATGTAAACATAGTAAGATCTCAAGCTACTAGCCATAATTTTTTGTATTTTATCTCTCTGTCTCTATCTATCTATCTATCTATCTATCTATCTATCTATCTATCTATCTATCTATCTATCTATCTATCTATCTATCTATCGTGTGTATCAGAGGACACTGTGTGTCCCTGTAGAGAACCAAGGGTGACTTCTGGTATAATCCTAGATTGCTTCTACCTCCTTCTTGCTTCGTTCTGGGATCCCAGATTTCGGTCTTCTTGACTGGAAGTGCAGGCTCCTGCCATTTCCACTTGGTGTTTTTATGTGGGATCTGGCATCTGAACTCAGGACCTTCTGCTTGCGAGGCAGAGTCTTAACCCCTGAGCCATCTCTCCAGCCCTATAGCCATAATTTTTAAAGGCTTCTGAAAAATACCAGGGTTAGATGAACATTTTCATAATTCCATTATCTATGGAATGTATCATGATTTTAACTCTTCTCATTCTTCCACGATTCTGATCAATAGGCAGCAAGCAATGCACCATGTTCCATTAGTTGGCATTCTATACAAAGCCTGAGAGGCTAGGACATCACATGTATATTTGATTGCTTTTATCTGTCCACCCATCTTTTTTTATCATCTATCAAGTATGAATCCACATTGGTACCTCCAATTTCAATCCAACACTTCATTTTTTTCCCCCTTGGTCTTCTATTCTAAACATATGAAGTCCTGTCTTGGTTGTCATTGAATCTGGCTGTCACGTTTGATATATTGACTTGCTCAATCTTCCATGTGTAACTAATCTTGTAATTACATGGACTGACTCCTTAACCAGCTTTGTTCTTTTTTTTTTTTTTCAGCCTTCTTCTTGACTCTTTGACTACTGAGTTCAGCTCTGGCACATCTTGCTTACCATTCTTCTTGTTCTCCCCGTGGCTGTTGTTTTTGTGCTATGCTGCCTCCTTAGTGGCATGGACAAGGAAGGATAAGGAAGAAGGGCTGCTTGGACATGCATTGGGCTCTTAGTGAGATCTCACACTTTTTAGGAATATGCAAATTCAAGGTTTTCTTTCTTTTTTTATTTATTATTTATTCAATTGTGCATGTATGCGTTGTGTGTGTATGTATGTGTGTGTATGTATGTGTGTGTGTGTATGTGTGTGTGTGTAGAACCACCATGGACCACCTCCACCTCCTCTTTGTTTACTCTGCCCCGGAATTCACAGGCTTCGCCCTACCAGGAACGCAGGTCGCCTCGCTTCAGCTCAGCGTCTATACGTGGGGTCTAGAATCCTAACTCAGACAGAGGCTTAACCCCTGAGCCACCTCTCCAGTCCCAAATTCAAGGTTTTCTATGGTGCTGGGCTCTTTTTTTTTTTTTTTTTTTTTAAACAACATCAAGTGACTAATACTTGAAGGCAATTATTTATTTTAGTGAGAATAGGGGAAGAGAAGCAGAGGGAACAGACATGGCAGTAAATAATGGGAAGGCTAAGCAATCATCAGTCTAGTTGGAAAGGAAAGGGCCTTTCCTGTCTTGGTTTTATAGGGACAAGATTCCTGTTCTCATTAGGGTTTGTGACATAGATAGGTTGTTTGTTTGGAAGGGGAATGAGAAGTGGTTTTCCAGCCCTGGGGTGGAGTACATGTTTCAGAAGCTTTGGAAACAGCTGGCCTTACCAGATGCTTTGTGGTCAGAATAGACTTCTTAGTAGGCATCTTCAAGCTGTAGCTCAACTCCTGACCCTGGGCTAGAAGTCAAATGGCCTCTGGAGGGCAGGAGAGCACCATGTGATTTGTTGTCAACTGTATCTGGTGATTTCTGTAGAGAACAGCATTAATTTTTTTAAACTCTTGGACTTCTTAAAAGACCAACTGCCCTTTACAGTTTGTCTAACAAAGCAGAAAGAGAAAGAGTCTAATCGTTCTTGACACAAACTTTGAAGAGTTAAGTGACATTTATTTGTTATAAAGATAGACCGAGGCTCATAAATATAAACATGTAAATGTAATTACTGAATTCATCAATCAGTGTTAACTACAGTGATTTGTTTGATGTAGTCATTACTAACAATCTATAAAACACAGTTACTCAAATTTCTGACTGAGTAATAATTGCAAGGCTGTATAGCTGGCTGTGTACAGCAGGAGTTGAGTGGTAAAAGTTGCCTCAGGCTGCTGGGGTTTGTATCCTGAGGAATACTTACTAGATGTGCAGTTTTTAGGCATTTTAGTTACTTTCCTATACTTCAGTTTCTTCACCTGTAAAGGTGCCAAAAAGGACTGTTGTGACAGTTCAGTGAGACAGTACAAATTTTTACCTTTTTGTCTTTCTAAGTTACTCAGAGTAACTTACACTACTATTATGCTGATGGTCATCTGTTGCCATGGTGATTTTTATTCCAATTTTCAGATCTCATGAATTGAGGAATCCTGTGATTATTTCTCTCCCCCAATAACATCTACAGTATTCCTTAGAAAGTCTTGACCCTTTTTGTACTGACACAAATACTCATGTGCATTATTTGATGTACTGGTTCAAATTCATAAACTGAACAGGAGTGAACGCTAATGTAAACTGTTGATTGAACAGATATATAATGATATGTAGCTACCATTATACCATCACACAGAATATGTTTACTAAGCTCAATGTGTGACATTTTTAGAAGTGTTTGGCCCATGATAAATATTTAATAAATATCAATCTATAGTTGTAATTATTATTAGTCTAAGTTCCAGATTCATCCTTAGAAAAAAACATCAAAATTTGTGATATGCTAATGCATACTTACATTTCTAGCACTTTGGAAGGTTGAGGCAAGAGGACTACTATGAGTTTGAGAGCAGTCTGGATACATGAGCTCTAGACCAGTTTGAGGTATAGAGTGAGATTCTGTAAAAGGAAAGGTGTTGCAGTCAGCTTGCATGGTTGCTGATAAATGACCATCAAATGGCTTAAGGGAACAAGGGGTTTATTTTCTTACTGATAGTCTGGTTATAGTCTGTAGTCCAGCTTGATGGGAGAGCATGCACCAACACTAGGGCTGAGGGAACTGACCACATCACTACGTAATGGCTGTGAGAGGGATGATCCTTACTTGCCAGATCAGTGTGTCTGGCCAAGTGTACACAAGGATACCAACTCTCTCAGCCAGTTCTCTGTGTTTTTGTTCCAGGGCCTAATCCCACATACCTGGCCTTCCCCATTAGCCAGACAATTTCCTGTAGGTTTGCTCTGGGCTTAACTCAACCATTAATTCTCCACAAATGTGCCCAGAGCTCAAACCCTCAATTGTCAAGTTGACACCTGTGCCTAACTATGACAAAAGGAAAGCTATCACCATAACAAATCTAATCAACTGTATTACTTTGGTCCAATAGTTTATTATTATTTACTAATATTGATAAAAACACATGCCCGTGTTCTTCCTTTTCTTGAGACAGGGTCACATGTATCCCAGACTGGTTTTAAACTTACTATGTAAGTTGACTTTGAACTGCTGATCTACCTACATTTGTCCCCTGAGTGATAGAAATAGTCATGAGCTGCTAGAGTCCATTAATCAATTCTCTTCTCTACTAGTTTGAAATAAACGAGACTTAGCTGGTCTTTTCTGGGAAAATATTCTTGTTGGTCAAGCTTTATCAAAATGTTGAAACTGTTTTTCCTAGATTGAAGTCACCTGGTGTTTGTGGAGAGCTCTCTCATCCTTCATAATCTGTCCAGTTCTTTTTCTTCAGAGAAGTTACCTTCCTAAGCAGACCTGATTCATGCAACTTTAAATTCACATCTAACTCCTTTTTGAAAATCCCTCCTGTTAATGAAGGAAAGTGATGTAATGAGTTCTGAACTAGAAGTTAGAATTGCAGAATTCTAGTTTCAACCAATATCTATTTATGTGTCTTTTAAGTATAAAGCAGTGTGCTAGCTACATGCTGAGCAGATTCAAAGAAAACAGACTTTTCTTTTGGAGAACTTGAAATAGTGTTAGTAAGGCAGGTTGAAAGGCAGAATTATGAGGATACAGGAAGGAAAAGGAGCCTCTTATCACATAGTCTACTAGAAATTTTTTGCCAGCTGAGAAGGAAGAATTGTAACACAATTAACATTTGTTGTGAAAGCTGTCAACATGGAGATCATAGAGATATGTTAAAATAGTGATGAGCCTGGCTTAGGGTTAGGTGATGGTTAGTGTCAACCTGACACTTAGCAGGTAGGCCTCTAGGCACACCTATGAGGGATTACTTGGTTAAGATAGGCCTCTAAGCGAGCCTGTAGGAGATTGTCTTGACTGCATAATTGATGTGGGATCATTTCCTGGGTAGTGGATAAACAAGGAAAGAGCTAGTTAAACAGGCAAACAGGCAAGCGAGTGTGTAGCACTGGCTCTTGCTTTTTGCTCTTGCTGTGGATGTGGCAAGACCAGTTCCCTTGGCTCCTGACTGGGTATGATTTTCCTGCCATGATGAACCAGAACCTAGAATCATGAGTTGAATAAAACCTCCTTATTCCCTAACTTGTTTGGCTTAGATATTATTGCAGCAACAAGTTATGAAACTTGGACAAGGCCTGGAAGTATTTAACCTTAGATGGAGTCCCATTCCTTTTTGACGTATTCTGGAAGTCTCACAAACAAGATGGTCAACTTTGCTTGCAATAAAGACACTCTAACTTCTTACATTCTCTGTGATGTATACTTTTTATCAATTGTAAACATCTTGGGTACCCTATAATCTCAATGGAGTACATTAGCAAACCCTTTAGAGATAATAACTTCAAAATCACCAGCATGCTGTGTATGATTATTATAAAGAAAAAGAAGTGGGGCTCTTTGAGGGGCCCACACTCATGCTCTTGGGGTGTGCATTATTATTCTCTAGCATCTTTCTTTCTGTCTGTAATGAAGTCCAACTATATTTTACTAGTTTGGTCTGAAGTTCTTCGCTGTTTGTAAGCCAAGAATCTAGTTTTACTGGAGTTGAGGTCCTTCAAAGATTAAAGGAACTCCTCAGGTTGTTGCTGCAAGATGGCGGGGCTATGTCTCCATTCTTGCTACCACCACCACCACCAGATGAAACAAATTAACAACAGTATGAGATGCATTGAAAAACTGCTGCATCCTGCCTCCCAGACATGTGCTGAGGAAAGAGGCACCTCAGTGATGGGCAGGGCAGGGCAGGGCACCCGGGCAAGCAGACCCACTCTACATACACACTGTGTCTGGAAACCATGGAAGAGTGCCCCAGACTCCCCGTTCCCACAGATCTAACTGCAGTGTATGTTCTTCCAATGAAGGGTATTTAAACACATAGAAAGAGATCTCTCTTCTCTAGCAGTGCTGGTGAATGGATGTTTGTGTTTCCTGGACATCCACAATCTTTTGACTTCAGGCTATGGGGTCAGTAGGCTTCCTAAGCCCCTGCTTATGCTCTGAAGAAGCTCCTTCAAAGCTCATCATTCCCACTCTAAAAATAGATCTTTTGTAGTGCCATTCCCCTTTTACCACTGAGTACTATATATGATGTTTCTTCTTGTCACCTAGTTTGTCCTCCCTCTGCTTTTATTATATTTTATTTATGTCTTAGCTTCTTGTCAGTAATGGCTGCATATCAAGCAACAGTCCATATGTTTTTCAATGAATAATTGAAGTAGTGAATGAAAGAAAAATAGAAGTTGTAACTGTCTTGGCAGGAATGACAATATTCTAAATGTACAATTCTGCCTCTCTCTTTGGCTAATGAAATAATTTATCTCAGAAAATTAGAATTTCCCCAGGAATCTCATACTGAGAGACAAAAATTGCTGGGACCCTGGTGTCAGTCAGAGGGGAAGATTGTCACTCAGGAGAAGGTTTCATACATTCCTGACAGTGTGTCAGATGGGAGAGACTGGAGCAGAGCCAATAAATGGGTCAATCAGTGGTGGATGTGACTATGCCTTGGCCAGATTGTTCAGTCGTGCATACCTCTTTCTTCTTCTTTCTAGTGTGGCCACATTGAATAAATCTCCTTTCTCTGCTTTCACTATTACTTGTCTATTTCACTGACTGTCAGAGTTACTCTACGTGGTTGCTGATAAATACATGAACAAACAGCTTATGGAGACAAGGGATTTTATTTTGGTTTAAGATTGCCTGGATGCAGTTTTTAGTCCAGCTCAAGAGGAGAGTGCAGAGGTTGTCAGGCCCAAAGCCTGCTATCTGGAGAATGATACATTAGCATCTAAAATGGGCGGTTGTTAGGGGCGCCTTCCCTTGGAAGTTGAGTTTATCTCCTGTCTGTTCTTGGATTGCTTTTGTTTTTTTCTCAGAACTGGCTGTTACCTCCCCTGACAGTTCCTTCCTACATATTTGAGATAAGCTAATACATGGACCAAGTAACTCTGCTTTGAGGCATACATCATCCATTCCCTTCTAAAAAGCAATGAGGTGCCATGCCTGTTTTTCTCTACCTGGAGACATTATGTCTAGTCACCCACAGCAAGAAAATGTCACTCCTGTCTTTTCTTTGTTACCTGGAATGTATACGTTTTACATAATCCTGTAAAGAATTTTGGTCCTGCTCTTTCTTTGATGTTTGCTTGAATTTGGTCCTGTTCTTCTTTAATGTTTTCCTTAAACACTCAGGTATGCTACAATAAAGTTGGCTTGGATGATAAGAGGACATCCAAGGCCCTCTCTGACCCAGAACCTGAATTTCTAATTCCTACCACTCCCACTTCTGTTTCTTGCATTTTAGGTTCAGGTTCATGCTGGTTCGAGGGCCAGGACAGGAACGCTTATACCAACACCTGAGGCTGAAGAAACTAATCACAGCAAATCCACAGGACTGCTGAGAGAGGGCACAATCTTCATTTTACCAGGCCAGCATGTCTGCCAACTTCCTTAACCAGCTCCCTCTATCTTATTTACCTGCCCAGGCACTAGTCCCACACACCATGAGCTGGGCCTTCCCAATCAATTAGACAATCTCTTACAGGTTTGTTCAAGGTTTAATTCAACTACTAATCCTTCAAATGTAAAGTTGACACCTGTAGTTAACTATGACCCTGGCCTATTGAAGATGGCTGATCAAGCATTGCTATAGGGCTGCTAGGATCCAGGCTATGACCCTAACAATCCTGATAACAAAGTTACTAGCTTAGACAAATGTATAAATTGGGTGCATCTGTGTATGGAAAATGAAAGATTTAAAAAGCACTCAAAGCAGAATTGAGTGGGCAAGTGGGAATGGGAGGAAGCTAAGAAAATGAGGCTGTCTATTATCATCTAATATTCTCTATGTGAAAAATATGAGTAGCATGATTTGATCACTGTCTGAGCATTCATTAGAAGAATGAAGGTTAGGGTTAGATGAATAAGGAAATGGTTCTGTTATCATTTAAGTGCATATGTAATAAACTGTCTGGAAGTGGTGAATAAACCAGTGTGAGGTGACTTAATAGGCAAATACAGCAAAGAATACTAAAAGGAGGATGGTTTCTTTCCATCTTAACGCTCGTTTCTCATAATTTTTCTATTCACATTTATTACAAAATTAGACAGTAGGATTGATCCAGAGTTTTTTGAGTGCAACAGGATCGTTCTAGACACAGTGGTTGTGACCGAGGGTCCTAAGGTACTGGACATACATGGTCAGTTGTCAGTTTATTGCCTAATTTATAGATTAATGACAGAGAGACTCATGAGAGTTAACAAAGCAGATGCAAGCTTATTTAGAGATGTTAAATAAGAGGAACTCAAGAGAGTGGGAGAGGTTTCTAAAAAAGGCAGAAAGCCACTGAGTTCCTTTGTCTAAGGGTTTTATAAGGCTATGGCTGAAACCAGACAAAGGCTCAGGTAATCACTATTGAAACTGGTTAATTCTCTGATCTATCATGGACAAAGCCAAGGGAGGGCCCACACACTCTGCACCTGCTCCCTCCTCCCCTATCCCAACCAGGGATATGCATAATGTGCTGTTCATGTTTGCTTTGTCATCTCTGATTTTCTATTTATTAGCTATTGGACCTTGACTGGCTGCTAGCCATTAGTCAGTCAGTCATTAGCTGACGCTGCTACCTCCAAGAGCTTAAGTGATTATTATATCAAGTTTTAAAAATTATGTTAAACTCTTATCTTTTTGGTTAACTCTTTTTATATGAGTTGGTTTGGTGTATCTTTCATAAAATGAGGGCAGACTCTTCAGAAGCCATCTTTACTTACAATTTAGTCTATTACTTAAGAAAGTTTTCAGTTTTTTCTTTTTTCTTCTTCTTTTTTTCTGGAAGCACTGAGGATTGAATCCAGGGCCTCTAGGGTGCTAGCTAAGACACTGAGCTAACACCTCAACTCCCTAGTTTATTATAAGTATCAGCATTACAAACCAGCAGGATATGTAATAAGCAATAGTGCCTAGCGTTTGTTTTCCAAAAGGGCGAGATCACATGGAAACAAGCCAGCTGGCATTCTGTCACTGGCAGTGCCTGTTTGTCTCTTCTGGGGCTGATTTGGACATCTTAGGTCCAACTTTTAGCATCTTTATCTCTCATCCTGAGTGCTCCCAGCATTACCATTTTAACCCTTTTACTTTAACATCTGTTCCCACTGAAGAACATGTGGACAGCTTTACCATGGACTCTTTTCCCTTACTACTTGCTGTTAATCTCAGGGTCATTTTATACATTTAACTTGCTTTTTGGAGCACTGGAAACATCTTTTCATGTCATTAAATGATTAATGCATCATTTTCTGGCTATTTTATATCAAAATCTATTTAACCAATCACTTACTACTAGCATTTAGTTGATACCCAATTTTTGCTTCTTTTTAGATGTGTGTCCTTACAGTTGAGATGTATATCCTTATTGTTAAGTCTTGGACATGTTGTTAGCTATATTTTTAGGGTAAATGAATAAAAGTGGAATGATTAAATCAGAACTAAACTCCCAGAGCAGAGCACTAAAGTGGAAGAGCAATCCAGGGTGATGTTACCCTTTGGCATCCACAAACACAAGCGCTTTCTGATGCATATGTACACACACTCATGCATGCAAAAAATAAAATAATAAAATAAATAAGGAGCAGCTCAGGGAGGAGACAACCTGAAGGTCAGGCTAATATGCCGTCTTCATTCAGTTACTCCTCTTCCAGCAGCACACTATCACTGGAGAGCTGGACTGCCTAACTTAAAATAGGTGCCAGTTTTTCTGTACTGCTAGTTGGTTTCTTGTTTTTGCTGAATAGTATTTGGTGTGACTGTTCTATAATATGCTTATTCATTCCATAGTTGATGGACACGGGTTGTTCCTAGTTTTTAGGTATTATTAGTAAAGTTGCCTATGAGTCTTTGAATGGACTTAAGTTTTTAGGTTTTAAAAAACAAGGGCTGGCAAGATGGCTCAGAGTTTAACACTCTGCCTTGCAAGCAGAAGTTCCTGAGTTCGGATTCCAGGTCCCACATAAAAATGCCCAGGTGGAAATGGTGATAATCTGCACTTCTAGCCCTGGTGGGAGGAGCCTGTTACCAGAGAGAAACAAAAGGAAAGTAGAAACAATCCAGGATGAATCCTGAAGTCACCCTCAGTCCTCCACAGGGACACACAGTATCCTCTGACACACACACATAGACAGACAGACGATAAATAAATGATAAAGTTTTTAAAAAACAGGGAGATGGGTCAGTGATTAAAGCCCTTGCATCAAAAGCAAAAGAACTTGAGTTCAGACCCAGAACCCATATAAAAATGCTGGGTGGGTCCTGTAATTCTAATCTTAGAAGACAGAACCTGAGAATCCCCAGAGCTGGATAGCAAAGACCAGCCCCAATAGTGTGCTCTGGGTTTAATTAGAGACCCAGGCTCACAACAATAAAGTGAACAATCGATGGAGGATGATTTCTACTATCACTCTTGGATCTCCACAGGCACATACACACTCAAGTGTACTCATATACATAACCCCCCGTACATACTTCTGAACATACATACATTAAATAAAAATAGGATGTAAAATGGCATCTCTGACTTTTTTTTTCAGAGTTTAGTGTAGCTCATTAGCCATTAGCTGACCTTGCTACCTCCAATATCTTGCAGGTGTGGCAAGTTTTGTTAATCATATTACACTCTTTGTTCTCACAGCTACCAAGAAATAGCTGGAGTATTCTTGGCTAATTCTATCTATGGGTTGTTCTCACACTCATTATATAGTAAAGGGAGATCTTGGACTTCTGATTCCCCCCCCCCGTTGCTGGGGTTACAGACCATGTGTCACAACACCCAGCTTTACGTGATGTTGGAAATGGAGCCCAGAGCCTCACACAGAACAGGCAATGGTTCTCCTGCCACTTGGAGGGGGGGAGGTTAAGATATTCTCTTTGGGGTTCTTAGTCACGTTAATAAAAGAATTTAGAAAGATGCTTGAGGACTGTTTTGAAAGAGAAGCACCAGGACAAGCAAACTGTAAGTCTCTCCAGGTTCTAGGAAGAGTGAGATAGATAGATAATCAGCCATGCCTTTTGAGTGGGGCATGGGGGTCAGGAGGCAACTGTAGGAAGTGAAGGTCTTTAGAGAAACACTGAGAAATCCCAGAGAATTAACTGGTTCCAGGCTCTCGTGACCCAGGATGAATGATTGTACTAGGGACATACGGCTAGAAATAGAAACAGATAATAGAAATAGAGATAACATAGGAACAGTTTATTAGGAAAGGGAGAAACACCCTGATGATGGGAGTGGACTAGTGAGCTGAGGGGAAACATCCAAAAAGTGTTGCACCACAAGGTGTATATGACATTTAGATAGCACCCACCCTTCCCATTTGGATCTCCTGGGTTTTTCCTGTTCATGCTCTGCTCATTAGATGGGGCTCAGCTAAGAAAGGGCTTCCAGTCTTTCTCTAACAACAGGCTTCTTTTATACAGTAGTCTTAATGTTGTAGTTTCCAGTCCTTACTCTAAAGCTCTGCTTTAAGGAAAATAAAAATAGTTTATTCTGGTACTGTCAAGATGGCTCAGTGAGTAAGTCACCTGCATGCAAACCTGGAGACCTGAATTTGATCCCCCAGAGCCCACATGATGGAAGGAGAGAATTGATTGCTGAAAGTTCTCCTCTGACTTCCAAATTCGTGCCCGTTCTCTCTTTCTCTCTCTCTCTCTCTCTCTCTCTTTCTCTCTCTCCCCTCCCTCTCCTTCTCCTTCTCTCTCTCAAACATATAAATAAAATAAAAAGTAAAGCAGTTTATTCTGAGCCAAATGAGTGATGATGGCCCAGGAACATGGACTCAGGTTATCCACAATGACAAACCCCATTTATAGTTGCAAATCACTAAACCCACCAATTAGATGGGTGAAAGCATCAGTCAGGTGCGTTGCAGCAGAGCAGGGAGATCTCTTCTATAGTTTTCAGATGTTATAGTACTTTTAGCTTTAGGGTTAGTAGAAGCTAAAGGTCTGTTAAAATTGACAACATATTCTGAGAAGTTTATTAATTAATTATGAAAATGTTAGGTCGTGTTGCAGTTTGCCTGCATGGTTGCTGATAAATCACCATTAAACGGCTTAAGGGAACAAGGGGTTTATTTTCTCTTATGATTAATGGCTACAGCTCGTAGTCCAACTTGACGGGAGAGCGTGCACCAACACTAGGGCTGAGGGAACTGGCCACACCATCCTGAGAGATGGATGATCCTTACTTGCCAGACCAGCGTGTCTGGCCAAGTATACAAAAGGATGCCAACTCTCTTAGCCAGCTCTCTGTATTTTATTCCAGGGCTTAATCCCACCCACCATGAGCTTGACCTTCCCCATCAGCTAGACAATCTCTTGCAGGTTTGCTCTCAGCTTAACCCAACCATTAATTCTCCACAAATGTGCCCAGAGCTCAAACCTTCAACTGTCAAGTTGACACTTGTGCCTAACTGTGACAAGTCAGATTAAAAAATTAAGGCAAAGGACTATCTTTTTAAAGGTTTTTATTTTATTTTACTTTTTCGAGTGTACATGTATATGTGTGTGTGTGTGTGTGTGTGTATGTGTGTGTGTGTGTTTGTGCAAGAGAGCATTTGAGTATGTGTGCTTGTGGAGGCCTAAAGTAACATCAGTAACCATTCTGTGTTGCCCTGCCTTCTTATTGCATTGTTCTGGGGGTTCCCGACTCTGCCTTCCAGGGCTGGAGTTGCAGTCTGCTGCTATTTTTGCCTGGTATTTGTACATGGGATCTGGGGATCTAAACTCAGGTTCTTCTACTAGTGAGCCAAAAGCCATCTCCACAGCCTATAAATGACTACTGAAGGGCTTAGTATAGCCAAATAAATTTGGCTCTGTATCTATACTTCATTTCTCTATAAGCACAATGTTCTAATTGGAGGTCAAATGGCTTGCTTGATCTTTCATATAGATTCAATTTCTTAGAGAACTTGAGTTTGTAAGGTCTTCACATTCATACATTCTACTCTCTTCTCAGAATAGGCCATTGTGAGATTTGTTTTACTATGTGTCATGGTTTGAATGTGAGTTGTTACCCACAGACTCATGCATTTGAATCCTTGGCTGGTATTAATGTTTGGGAAGGCTGTGACACCTTTAAGAGGTGGAGTCTTGCTGGAAGAAGGCATGTTATATGGGGCAAGACTTAAGGTTTGGTAGCTAGCACTGCTTTCTCTCAGCTTGTTCTTGTTCTCTCTGCCTTCTTGTGTTCTGAGGTGCTAAGATGACCTGAATCTGCCTTCTGTTTCTGCCTTCAACCATGTGATCTCCACCATAATGAACTATATCCCCTTTGGAATTGTAAGTCAGATAAATCTCCCTTTCTCCCTTAAGTTACTTGAGTCTGAGTATGTATTATTTTACAGCAAGAAGAAAAGTATCTGCAGCACTATGGAAGCTCCAGAAAGAGTCTTATCATCTGTTTCAGTGTCTCATCTTGAATTATTGTAATAGACTTCCCTGTTAGGAAACTTTCCTGTTCAATAGCGGAACATAAGTCCCTGTCCTTTTTATCTTGGGCTCTTGGGTTTGTTGCTCCTGTGGCTTCTCTTACCCTATTAATGGAGATGACCAAAGTTAATAACTTCAGCAATTAACTAGCCAGTAATATTCACAATCTTATCTTTGGTTGATACACACACACACACACACACACACACACATACACATACACGCATATTAACCTGGGACCTGATATCAGAATTTAGGACTTTCTGCTTGTGAGGCAGAGTCCTAACCCTTAAGTCATTTCTCCAGCCCTTTGGTTAATATTGTGGTTTGCCTGCATGGTTGCTGATAAATCACCATCTCCACATAGCAGCTGAGAGAGGGACAATCCTTACTTGCCAGACCAGCATATCTGGTCAAGTGTAAACAAGGATGTCAACTTTCTCAATCAGCTCTCTGTATTTTATTTCAGGGCCTAATCCCACCCACCATGGGCTGGGTCTTTCCCATCAGCTAGACAATCTCCTCCTGCAGGATTTCTCTGGGCTTAACTCAACCATTAATTCTCTACAAATGTGCCCAGAGCTCAAACTGTCAAGTCAACACCTGTGCCTAACTATGACAGTTGATATTTTAAATAATAGTAGTAAAGGTAACAGTAAACATTCTGGGTGCCTCTTGGTCATCTTTAAATTTTTCTCTGTCTGTTCTTCCTGCGTTCCAGTTTGGAAATGAAAGCATTTCCCCAGCAGTTTTTCTTTCCTCTTTTTTAAGAGATCTATGCTGAGGAGGTGGCTGAAGCTCTGGTGGGGCACAGGAGGTGTTCCTGAGAGACACTGTGGCCCTTCCTTCAGTTCTCACACTGTCACCTTTAACTGGTCAAGTCGATGGATGCAGGATTTGAGCTTGATGCTGACTTCCAAAGAAAAGCTATAAAAGGCTTCTGTTCTACTCATGTCAAAGGGATGAATTCAGGTCAGGGACAGAGAACTCTGGCAGACCTAGACAGGTAGGCGTTTTACATCCACTGTTCCGTGAAACCAACACAACTTCTTTCTCATCTGAATTGGGGGGGGGAGGCGTTGAGACTGACAGAGAGAATAGTGCCATTAGACAGAATAAAAATTTTAGCTAGAATACATTTTTCTAGACAGTTTCAGAACAGAGTAGCCAGTCTGGGAAGATCCCTGAAGATCATTTCCCACTGCTGGGATTATCCTACAGGAACACACACTACAGTCCTTAAGAACTGGCTTTGATCCCCCACAGAGATAAGATTGCCATCTTCCCCCCAACCCTCTGTTTATGAAAGAGTATGGAATACCTCAAATACAGATAGGTTAAGTTCCTTAAAAGAAACAGCTCAGCCATGAGTTGAGCCCCAATATGAATAGACCAATAGAAGAGACAAAAAGCCCCAGTAGATTTAAAGAAACTAAAATTATCCAATAAGGAAAAGCCACTTTTCCTGGGCCTGCTTAACCCCACAAATACCCCTGACCCTACCAGCCAAAAAGACGACTCCTTTGCCCCTCATGGACTCTGTTTGAGAGTTCTTTTCTCTTTCTTGATTAATAGATCTTGCCTTAATCCTCTTCACATGTTCTTGTTTCAATCTTCAGCTCCAAAACACAAGAACCTGGACAGAAATCTCCGCATCAAGAGGGAATGCTTATCCCATTTCCTTAAGCTTTGTTTTTAGTTTCTTATTTCATTGTGACAAAGCACCTGACAAGAAGTAAACTTCTAGGACAACGAACTTAATCAGCTCACCATTCCAGGTTATAGTCCCTCACTATAGTTAAGTTAATAAATAAGTTAAATAATAAAGAAGAAGTTAATAGCAGGACCATGAGGGAGATGGCTACACCACATCTACAGTCAGCTCACTGGGCAGGGACCAGTGCGTGCATGCTTGCTAGTATCCATGAGCTTTCTTTGTATACAGTTCTGGATCCTCCCACTAGGGATTGTTATCCACAATGAGCTCTATATTTCCTCATCAATTATGCAATCAGAATGGAAAGGAAATATTAGTAAGCACTAAAACCAGAAAATAAAAACTGGAGAGACCAGCCTCAACAGCTGTGGAAGGCACCAAGGCCTAAGCCTGCTCCCTTGAGTACGATGCACTGGCACATGTCTGACAGACAGTAGTGGGCAGGACCTCTACCATTAGTGAGAGTTGAGTTGCCTCCTGAGATCAGATCTGCTTTTGTTCTTCTCTGGACCAGTGCCACCAAGGTGTTCTTTCTGCAATTTCTTCCCTGTGCATCCTGAGACCATTGAAGTATGTTAATCTTTGGATCACAAGATTATATACATAAGTCACAGGGTATAATTAACTCTACCTGGAGATACTATATCTATCCCCATAGAGTGGCCAGGTGATTCTGCCTGGACATACCATGTCTGTCCACATGTAGCAACTAGGTGTCACATCTGCTTTTTCTTGCCAGCCTAGGTAAGCTTTACAATTCCTGTAAGGAATTTAGCTGTTGTTCCCTGGTTTTTTTCCTGGTTTAAATATTTGTGCATGCTTGTGCATGCTGCAAATAAAGTTGGCTTGGATGATTTGGCAAAGACATCCTTGTCTCCCTTCTGACCTATCCTGAATTTTTATTCTTCCCACTTCCACTTCTGCTTCCCGCATGTCTTCTGGGTTCTCGCTGGTTCACGGACCACACAAACAGCAACAGAGCAGACTTTTATTTCAAACCTAGGCAGAAATCCCCTCAATTTCCCCTCCTCCTCTCATCCTCCCATCTCACTGGGATGGCCAGAGTGACCATAAATTAGGTTGAGAGGGTCCATAGAAGTTTCAGTCATACTTTCATAACTTAGCACTGGGGAAAGTGGAGGAGGTATCAGGAAAGGATTGAGGAAATGACATCCCTTAGTAGTGAGGTTTGTGTTCAGGCGTAAGAGACTTTCTGGAGTCATTACTGCCTCCAAAGATAATCCGGCACAGGCGAGCCCAGAGGCGGCCCAGCTTTAGTCCAGAGAATCCCTGTCAGGTGTTCCGGAGCCTTGTTTCCTGGTGTCAGGTTCACAATGATACTAACCTTCATAAACCTGGACTTGAATGAATAATCTCTGACAAAGAAAAGAGACCATGGAGGCAACTCAGGACCGATAAATAATAGCCTTCTCTTCAGGAAGGACCTGTTAAACTGTCCTGTAGACTGTCCTATAGCCAAACCTGTGCATTTTTTGGTCTTGTCCCTTGGTTTTCCATAAATTGTAAGACTTTGTAGGTGTGGTAGTGGGTATGTAAGGTGATTTATTTTTTCCATCTTTGGGTGTAGACATGTGTGGAGTGCATGTATGTTTATATTTATGTTGGTGTGTGTGTGTGCATATGGAGGGCCAAGGTTGATAGCAGAGATATCTTTGATTCTTTTTTCACCTTACTCTTCTGAGACATGATCTCCAATCAAACCCAGAGCTTGTTGATAAAGCTGGTAGTGGATACTCCACTTGTTCTGGGGATTCTTAGTGTCCCCTTTATAGGATGGAATTGCGGACAGGCCACCACACCCACCGGTCATTTTACATGGGAATCTGGTCCTTTTATTTGCACAACAGGCACTTCTGCCATTGAATTATTTCATTTCTCCAGCCGGAGTATGAGGTTGTAAAGGAAAGTGGAGGGTAGGTTCAAGAGGACAGAGTTCAGGGCTTGTTTTTTGGAGGTCTACTTTCTATAACAGGAAGAAATTGGTTCTTTCCCTGGTTTAAACAAAATGCAAACATATATTTTCCATTACCAATTTCTGTTTCTTAATCTTTTTTTTTTTAACTTTATTGTGTGTGTGTATGTTTTATTTTGTGTTGCGTATAGGAGTGACTTTGGGAATCATCCTAGATTGCTTCTATTTCTATTTTGTTTCACACTGGGATTTCCCAGGCTCCCCCCACCAGGACTGGAAGTGCTGGGCTGCTGTGGGTTCCTCCTGGCATATTGTAACTTGGGACCTGGGATCAGAACTGAGGATCTTCTGCCTGTGAGGCAGAGTGTTAACCCCCGAGCCATCTCTCCAGCGCCCTAATTTCTTTTAAAATACAGGGAAACTAAGGTGGTGGATGTGGACCTGAGTGGTCGGTTGGGTCCACTCAATCTGAGCGTTGTTGGAAACTGTCAGGTGACGGGGATGGAAACGCAGCTCCGCGCTGTCTCCCGCAGCAGCCTGAGGAGTGAGAATTTCAGGGTGAGTTAGTATGAAGCAAAGGTAGGTCTAAAACAAACATTTTTTTTTTAGTATTTTATTTATGAGAGGGATAGAGAGAGATAGGAGAGAGAGAAACAGAATGAGAGAGAGAGAGAGAGAGAGAGAGAGAGAGAGAGACAGAGAGAGACAGAGAGAGAGAATATGAAAACGTACCGCAACATGCACATGGGGTAGTCAGAGGCCATCTTTTGGAAGATGGTTCTCTCCTTCCATGGTTTAGGCTCGGTATCTAAGGTTGCCAGGTGTGTAGGAAGTGCCTTTACCCACTGTACCATGTCACTGGCTCTATACAAAGACAAGTTTCATGTAGATGTGAAGGAAAGAGGTGCTCAAGAAGTAAGACACTGGAGATAGGAGTGTGTGGGCTTCTCTGAGTCACTGTCTTGACATGGTCATACACAGGATTTGGGGGGAGGCAGTCTTGAAGCTATTGTCTCCAGGGGTTGCTAAGGAACCTAAATGGGATCTCAGGTTGATTCCTGAGGGGCAAGATTACAACTGATTTGCTAAAACTCTACATCACAAGATGCTGTGGGACATCTCTTCTGTAAACAAAGTTAAATAGTCTTGTTTGAGATCCTCAGGAAACATTTGGGAAAAAGAAAGGTCATATACATTCAGGCCTTAAACCTGATTCATTGTTGTTTTAACAGAAAAAGAAATATTAGTTCTCCATCTGAACAACTAATAGAATAATAATTTTTCTTAGGCAGTGGACATTCTCAAAGGCCCCCTCCTCCCACACACTGCCAGGAATATTCTAAAAGAACTGATCAGACTCCTATAGAAGATAAGATCACCAATTCCAGAAACTTGCCATAGACCTGTTTAATGCTTACTACAAAAGGAGGTAAACAAAGCAACAAAGAAATGGCTTTTAAATGTTTCTTTTTAAAAATAAACTTTATTTGTTTGTTTGTTTGTTTATTGTGTGTGAATATGTATGTTTGTGTATCAGTCCCTGTGGCGGTCCAAGGGTGACTTTGGGAATCATCCTGGATTGCTTCTGTTATGGGGTGACTGCCTGCCAGGAAGAAAAGCCTCCCATGGGAATACAGAACAAAAAAGCTGGTTTATTGATATTACTCTAGCTAGAGGTCTCCAGCTCTTTAGTCAGAAACCACATGCCAGAAGCCCCGAAAGATGGGGTACACACATTATATAAACACCTTGTATAAAACAGAAGAGAGGGAAAAAAAAAAGAAGAGGAGATAAAGGGGAGCCTTGTCTGTCAATGATTTACCTAAGTAATGTGACAGCCTTCCAGATGGGTACCTACTGTGATAAGTGGACCCATGTTTGCTAAGAGCAGAAGCCATTGTTTTAGCTCTTGGACTATGAGCTTCCTTTTAAGAACCTCTTACCTTAGTCTGGAGGAAGGGAAGGGGAAGCTTATGACAGTTTTCATTCTACATTTTATCATATTTCACTTCTACCTCCCTTTGCTTCGCTCTGGGATTTTCCAAGCTCCTCCCATCAGGGCAGAAAGTGCAGGCTGCAGCGTTTAAGTTTTTACGTGGGACCTGGGGTCCGAGCTCAGAACCTTCTGTTTGCGAGGCAGGGGCTTAACCCCTAAGCCATTTCTCTAGTCCCATTTAATTTAATTTTTTTTTTAACTTAAAAAAAGGAGATACATTCTTTGATATACGGAAAAACAGCTTGGTCACCAAAAGTCTACTCCCCTCCCCAACATGAGCAAACCAAATCTGACATCGAGGAGACCTAGAACCCGATTTTGGTTTTCTTTTAGTTCTTATATATAGCTTTCATAATGTGGCCCAGTCAGAGCGCAGCCATTAGCACTAACTAGAGAATGCTTGGAATGGTTGGAATGCGGCCCCACGAGCCTAGCTGAGTGCCTGAAAAGAACGTTTCAGCAGACTGGAGTTGCCCGTGAGAGAATCTCAGGTGTTGTGGGTAGTAAGGTGGCAATTCAAACTGCTCACAGACGGGAGTGGGGGTGGCATCCCTGCGCGCTGAAACTGTTGGCTGTTAGCCAATCATGTAACTACTAAGTTGGAAGCCCCCTCCCCTTACCAGTAAACTATAAAACTTCCCCTGGACAAAGGGCGAGCGCTTCCCTGCACACTTCTGTCGGTCGGTTGTGAGCCCAGGTTCGAATCTGCTGATAAAGACCCTCATGCGTTTTGCAGCCGGTGTTGGCTCCTTGTTGATTTCTGGGACCCCAGAATCTGGCCACAACAACATAAGGAGAGCAAAAACCCTACTCAGATTTAATGAAACTACAATTCACCAATAAGGAAAAGTCACCTTTAAAACTTGCCCACTGCTAGGAATCCTGGCTCCCGCTCGGACGGCCGCTGTTCCCTATCCCCCTACCACAACAAGTGCTTTCAGCAGGGGTCCAAGATGAAAGTCGGATCCGGACCCCACCTCCTGGGCTGGACTAAGGTCGTGGGAGGTCGCCTCCAAACTCTGCCCCAGACCCAGGTATAAAGCGCGCCATTCTCCTCTCTCCGTTCTCCCCCCGCCCCTCTTTTTCTCTCTATTTTGTTTGCTGTTTCTGCTCGTCTTCCCACAATTAGGCCAGCGGTTCTGGAGTTCCAATTAAACTACCATCAAGTTCATGGTGCGGTGAGTTCTTACACTTGACAAGTCCCAGCTCTCTTCTTCCTCCAGCACTTTCCTGAGTGCGCACACGTTCCTCTCTTTTTCTTTTTTTTTTTTTTTTTCTTTTTTTATTTTTTTATTTTTTTTTAATTAAAAATTTAATTATACATTTTAAAAATTTTTTACCAGTTCCCTCCCTCCCCCCTCTTCCCCCTCCCCTTCCCCCAGTGCCTCCCCCCCAATTCCCAGATAGTCCTTTATTGTGTGTGCCTAACTCTCCACTGTGTCCTCCTCTCCGATGACATATAAGGACCCAGTGGCATTTCCATAAGCCCTTTCTCTTGTTCCCCTTAAGCATAAGATCACTACTATGGCTGTCAATCCCTTGCCTCCAGGGGTCTCGGTGCCCTTATCAGATGCTAGACTTTATGAGGGCAACAGTGCGCTGGACATTGCGCAGGGCATGCAAAGTTCCATTATGATTGCTTTGGCCCCAACTATTGTTGAGAATCTTGCAAATCGTTGCTCCTCCCATCCTTTTGCTCTTACAATCTTACCGCCCCCTCTTCCGCAAATGTCCCTGAGCTCCAGGATGGGGAGAGATTAGGCTGTCCTAGTTCTATGTGATTGATATAGAGTCTCTGAAGTTCTGGATTGTGGTTTGTTGATTTTCTTTTGCAGTTTTGCTGCTCCTGCAATTCCCTTCACTCCATTCTGCTGGGCACTGTATGTCACCCCCTGGCCAGAGACAAAAAGCTGTTAAACTGGAGTCTTGTTGTAATAGCACATTCAAGGGTAGATGTAATAAGAGTAGGAAACCTCACTGAGAGAGGGGTCCATCACCCATTTGCAAAATGATTACTTTTTATCTGCTAGACTATATGCCCTCCCCTTCTGGTGAGATCAGGAAAGAACGTCTGTGAACTTAACCAGGTTTCTCATTACTTACTTGCAGACCTTCATGGAGGCCTATTTTCTCTGCTGTAACATGGTCTCCTCTCTCTTTGTTTCTGGTGTGGCCCTCCTAACCCATCTCTCTTGTTCATAATCCTTGCAATTACTGTGTTACATAGGTTTACTTTTGAGTGTCCCAATGTGGGCTGGGTGAGTTTGGTACTAGGAGCCACCTATTAGGGAGTACATACGGCGCTTAATTTTCTGGGTTTGGGATACTTCACTTAATATAATTCTTTCTAATGACATCCATTTCCCAGCAAATTCCAGTAATTCATCGTTTTTGATGGCTGAGTAGTACTCCATTGTATAGATGTACCACAGTTTCCTTATCCACTCGTCAACTGTTGGACATTTAGGTTGATTCCATGACTTTGCTATTGTAAACAGTGCTGCTATGAACATGGTCGAGCTTGTGCTATCGAGGCGAACCTTTGCTGCTTGGGGGGTTATTCCCAAAAGTGGGATAGCAGGGTCATATGGCATTTCAATCTTTAATTTCTTTAAGAATCTCCAGACGGCTCGCCAGAGTGGCTGTATGAGCCTGCATTCCCACCAACAATGTAGGAGAGTTCCCCTCTCTCCACATCCTCTCCAGCATTTGTCGTTGTTTGTATTGTGGATTTTTGCCATCCTGACCGGGGTGAGATGATATCTCAGGGAAGTTTTGATTTGCATTTCCCTGATGGCGAAGGAAGTGGAGCATTTTTTAAGATAATTGTTAGACATTTTAATTTCATCCCTGGTAAAGTTTCTTTGAAGTTCCAGGGCCCATTTTTTAATTGGGCCAGTGTTTTCCTTGGAGTTTAATTTTCTAAGTTCTTTGTGCACTCTGGACAGTAGAGCTCTGTCAGATATGTGGTTAGTGAAGATTTTCTCCCATTCTGTGGGTTGCCTTTGAGCTCGTGTTACAATCTCTTTATCTGAACAGAAGCTCTTTAATTTCACAAGATCCCAACTGTTGAGAGTTGGTAGCAGTGACTGTGCCATTGGATGTCTGTTTAGGAACTGTTGGCCTAGCCCAACCAGCTCGAGGGAGTTCCCTATCTTTTCAACTATGGTTTTTAAAGTCTCTGGCCTGATATCAAGGTCCTTGATCCATTTGGAATTAAGTCTTGTACATGGTGACAAGTACGGGTCCAGCTTTAATCTTCTGCATGTGGAGATCCAGTTTTGCCAGCACCATTTGTTGAAGATGCTGTTCTTTTTCCATTGGATTCTTTGGGCCCCTTTGTCAAAGACCAAATGGCTGTAACTTTGTGGGCTTATATCTGGGTCTTCAATCCTTATCCATTGATCTGTGTGTCTATTTTGGAGCCAGTACCAGGCTGTCTTTATAACTATGGATTTGTAGTATAGACTTAGGTTTGGTATGGTAATACCTCCAGCTGTGTTTTTGTTACTCAGGATTGTTTTGGCTATCCTGGGTCTTTTGTGCCTCCAAATGAACTTTGAGATTGTTTGGTCAACTTCTTTGAAGAATTGCTTTGGGATTTTGATTGGTATAGCATTGAATCTGTATATTGCCTTTGGTAGGATGGTCATTTTTACAATGTTGATTCTGCCAATCCAGGAACAAGGGAGGTCTTTCCACCTTCTGGTGTCTTCTGCAATTTCTTTCTTTAGGGTTTTAAAGTTTTCATTGTAAAGGTCTTTTACCTCCTTAGTTAGGTTTATACCAAGGTATTTCATTTTTTTAGGGGTTATAGTAAATGGCATGGTTTCTCTCAAAGCTTTTTCACTTCTTTCATTCTGGGCATATAGGAAGGCCTCTGATTTTTGCACATTTATTTTGTATCCTGCCACCCTGCTGAACTTCTCAATTAGTTCCAGGAGCTTCCTGGTGGAGTTTTTGGGATCACTCAGGTATAAGATCATGTCATCTGCAAATAGAGATAGCTTGACTTCTTCCTTGCCAATTTGAATCCCTCTTATGTCCCTTTCTTGTCTTATGGCTTCGGCTAAGACTTCAAGTACAATATTGAATAGAAGTGGTGAGAGTGGACAGCCTTGTCTTGTTCCTGATCGAAGTGGGAATGCTTCCAATTGTTCCCCATTGAGCATAATCCTTGCTGTGGGCTTGTTGTATACAGCTTTTATTATATTGATAAAGGTTCCTTCCATTCCTACTGTCTCTAGCGTTTTGATCATAAAAGGCTGTTGGATCTTGTCAAAAGCTTTTTCTGCATCTATCGAGAGTATCATGTGGTCTTGGACTTTGGACTGGTTTACATGATGAATTACATTTATTGATTTGCGTATGTTGAACCAACCTTGTGTGCCGGGGATGAAGCCTACTTGGTCCCCATGAATGATCTTTTTAATATGTTTTTGAATCCGATTTGCTAAGACTTTGTTGAGAATCTTTGCGTCTGTGTTCATCAGGGAGATCGGCCTATAGTTTTCTTTTTTAAGTGAATCTTTATTAGGTTTTGGGATTAAAACGATATTAGCTTCATAGAAGGAATTTGGTAGTGTTCCTTCCTTTGCTATTTGATGGAACAGTTTAAGGAGTATTGGTGTTATTAACTCCTTAAATGTCTTGTAGAACTCTGTGCTGAATCCATCTGGTCCAGGACATTTTTTGGTGGGAAGATTCGAGATTACTTCCTCAATTTCCTTATATGTTATAGGACTATTTAAATAATTCACAACTTCCTGATTCAATTTAGGTAAGTTGTGTTTACTTAGAAATTCATCCATCTCTTTTGTGTTGTCAAACTTCACAGAGTATAAGTTTTTGAAATATGATGTTATAATTCTCTGGATTTCTTGGGTATCCGTAGTGATAACTCCATGTTCATTTCTAATTTTGTTAATTTGGGTTTTCTCTCTCTTGCTTTTGGTTAGTTTAGCTAGGGGTGTATCAATCTTGTTGATTTTTTCAAAGAACCAGCTTTTTGATTGGTTGATTTTTTCTATCGTTTTCTTAGTCTCGATTTCAGATATTTCTCCCCTTATTTTGCTAATCTCTTCTCTTCTACTGCTTTTAGGATCAGATTGCTCTAGTTTCTCTAAAGCTTTAAGCTGCATTGTTAAGTTGTTTATTTCTGATGTTTCCATTTTTTTGACGTGGGCATTAAGAGCTATGAACTTACCTCTTAGAACAGCTTTCATTGTGTCCCAGAGATTTTGGTAAGTTGTATTTTCGTTATCATTCACTTTCAGGAAATCTTGAATTTCCTTTTTAATTTCTTCCTGAATCCAGTTCTCATTCAGCATCATAGTGTTAAGTTTCCAGGAGTTAGTGCATTTTCTCTTGTTTGATGTGTTGTGGATGTCCAGCTTTAGGCCGTGGTGGTCTGATAGGGCACAGGTTAGAATTTCAACTTTCTTGTATATGTGTAGATTCATTTTGTGGCCCAATATGTGATCTATTTTGGAGAAAGTTCCATGTGCTGCTGAGAAAAATGTGTATTCTTTGGTGCGTGGGTGAAAAGTTCGATAGAGATCTGTGAGGTCCATTTCTTTCAGGGTTTGATTAAGTTCCAAAGTGTCTCTGTTAAGCTTTTGACCTGTTGATCTATCCCATGTAGAGAGGGCGGTGTTGAAGTCCCCAAGAATTATCGTTTGGGGGTTGATTTCTTGCTTTAGACGCTGTAGGGTTTTCTTAATGAATGTGGGGGGGCCCGTATTGGGTGCATATATGTTCAGTATTGTGAAATCTTCCTGGTGAATTGTACCTCTGACTAAAATGTAGTATCCATCCGTGTCTCTTATAATTTTTTTGGTTTGAAATCCACTTTGTCTGATAGCATAATGGCTACCCCTGCCTGTTTTCTGCTTCCATTTGCTTGTAGAATTGTTGACCAGCCTTTTATTTTTAGAGCGTGCCTATCTTTTGTGGTGAGATGGGTTTCCTGCAGGCAACAGATTGATGGATTGTGATTTTTAATCCAAGTTTGTAATCTGTGTCTCTTGATCGGTGAATTAAGTCCATTAACATTTAGTGTTATAATGGAGAAACTATTGTTAATTCCAGACATTTATTATGTTTAGTAGCTTTTATAAGTATATTGCTTCGCTTTTAATGGTGTTATATTTGCCTTCTGTTCTCCTGGATATGCCTGTTTTTTTCTTCACGCTTGAGTATCATTTCTAGCAGTTTTTGAAGGCCTGGTTTGGTGGCCATGTATCCCTTAAAGTTGTCTTTGTGCTGGAAAATTTTTCTTTCTCCCTCGATCATGACTGATAGTTTTGCAGGGTAAATCAGCCTGGGTTGACATTTTTGCTCATTCAATACTTGAAGTATGTCTCTCCAAGCTCTTCTTGCTTTTACTGTTTCGACTGAGAAGTCATTAGTTATTTTAATAGGTTTGCCTTTAAAAGTGACTTGTTTTTTCTCCCTTGAAGCTCTCATCACCAGTTCTTTATCTTGAATGTGGAGTGTTTTAACTATTATTTGCCGCGGTGTGCTTCTATTTTGGTCGTATCTGTTTGGGGTGCGGAATGCCTCTTGTATATGAATGGGCCTCTCTTTTTTTAGATGAGGAAAGTTTTCCTTGATGATCGTTTGAAAAATTTCCTCAGGGGTGGTATTTTGAGATTCTTGCTCCGGTATTCCATGAATACGCATGTTACGCTTCTTCAGGGTGTCCCATATCTCTTGGATATTTCTCTCAAGTATCTTTTTGGCTTTAACAACCTCTTCCATTGAGCTGGTTAGTACTCCCACTTTATCTTCAAGGTCTGAAATTCTGTTTTCTGCTTCATTAGTTCTGTTGATAAGACTCTCTGTGGCGTTCAGGGTTGAAGATAACTTGTCTTTTAGCTCAGTTTTAAACTCTGCTTGAGTTTGTTTTAACTGTTCTATGCCACTTTTTGTTTCTTGCACTGTTTTTCTCAACTCCTCCAGATGTCTGTTGTGTTGCTCTTCAAAGCGATTGATTCGATTATGTAATTCCTCCCGGATTTCCTCTTTCATAGTATTGAACATGGTAATGATCATATTTTGAAAGTCTTTATCCTGGGTGGGGCTTTCTTGGCCTTTTTCCGCGGGTTTGTTCTTGTTGGAGTCTAACATTATGGGATTAATTTCTTCAGTGGGAAATTTGTTTACTTGAGTGTTGCTTCTCATGGATTTGCACTTTGACTTTGGCATTGTCATTTTAACTCTTAAGATCTCTCAATTTCACTAAACTGAATTATTTGGCCTGGGGTACTGGTGGGCAGGGCCTGAACGGGGACTTACCTAGGGCGCGGGGTGAGGCCCGGGTGGACCGCGCGCGTGTCCTGACCGGCGGAGCGGGGTGGGGCGAAAAGGGAGGATGGGCGCGTCGGCGTGGAGCTATTTAACCCGAGGGCAGCTGGGGCGGGGCCCGGGCGCAGGGGGAGGTGCTCCTCGTCCCTCGGCCCCCCGCGCGGCTCCGGCTGGATGGTGGGAGTCGGAGCCGGGTCCCCGTGGGCTGACCTGGGGGTCCTAGAGCGCGCGTTGAGGCCCGGCTGGATCTCGCGCCTTCCTCTCTTTTTCTTACTGTCAATAAATTTTGCTTTAAGCTCTCCGTGTGCTCTGGTCTCAATCTTTGACTGTGGGACACAAGAACCCGGGAAGAAGTCCAGTTCACACCTTTGACAGCAAGTGCTACATGTGCTAGTGTTGTGGGTTGACTCTCTATGTATCCAGGTTCTTGTGTTTAGGGGGAAGGGGGGAGAGGAGAAAAGGGGGAAAGAAAGAAGAGAAATGGCTTTTCCTCTTTGATTAGGCAAGCCTGGGGGAAAAAAAACCAGCTTTTCCTCATTGCTCATTAGCTCATCTTGGGGCCCAACCCAGTTAGTGATCTTGTGCCAGGTCTTGAAGTAGGGCTTATCTGTAATGGAGAACTAATCTCCTTATCCTTTCATAAAGGGTCTGGGGAAGTTGACCACCTTATCTCTAGAGGAGGCTTGAACTAAGTTCCTCCCTATCTGCAGAGAGTGTTCCTCCAGGGTAATCCCAGCCAAGATGTCTTTCAGAAATTTCAAAGACCTTCAGAGATTGTCCCTGCAGGGTTGCTCTTGACCTGCCTAATTAGGATTCTTTTTTTTTTTTTTAGCAGGTGTTTCTTTTTTTTAAAATTTTTTATTATTATTTATTGTGTATTCAATTGTGCGTGTAAGTGTGTGTGCGTGTGTGTATGTATGTGTGTGTGTGTGTAGAACCACAGGCGAATTCGGGAACCACCATGGACCACCTCCACCTCCTATTTACTCTGCCCCGGGATTCACAGGCTCCGCCCTACCAGGACTAGAAACACAGGCCGCCCCTGCTTCCGCCCAGCGTCTATACATGGGGTCTAGGATCCGAACTCAGGACCTTCCACCTGCAAGGCAGAGGCTTAACGGCAGAGGCTTAACCCCTGAGCCACCTCTCCAGCCCCCTAATTAGGATTCTTGTCTCTCAGTGTAAAATGACCCAGAAGGAAGAGATGAGCCTTTAGATGAAGACCTGGGAAGAACCAGAGTCTGGAGTAGGGTGGGCCAGGCCAGTGAAGGGAGAGAGGGAACTATAGAAGATTTATTAACACGGGGGAGGGGAGAGGGAGCGGAGCCTGGCAGGGGTTCTAATGAGAGTTCAGGCATAGTGGGGGTTTGAGGGAAGTTCAGGTCCATGTAGCAGAGGGGTTACACAGGAAAGGGGAGGGGAGGAAGGAGCCAAAGGGCATTAAGAACTTGCTTTTCTAGCCTTTGGTAAGCCCTTGTCTAGGGAAGTAAGCAGGGGAGAGTAAGAGAATGTCCAGTGACTGGTGGTCATCTGAGGTCAGCCACTGCTGGGGTCCGTAGGGCGATGGGTTAGTTCTATCTTCCCATTGCTGGATGAATTTCACCCAAACGATTTGAGGGAGCAACATACAGTTTCTGGAAATAGTTCAGCAGCATGGTTTACAGTTGATACCAGCAAGAGCCCAGAAACTGGCCAGACAGGAAAAGCTGAGAGAAGGATGTATCTTCCAAGTTGCTATGCTGACAAAGCCAAATTCTCTGTTCCTCTCACCCACCCGCGCAGGTAATGGCCATACTTAATACTATGGGATGGTTTTCCACATCAATTAGATGATCTCCTACAGGTTTGCTCAGGCTTGCCCTGACTGAATAATTCTTCATAGGTAAACCAAAGGGTTCAGTTCTTTCTTTGTTTGTTTATGTATGCATGTATATGTGCGTGTGCGCGCACCATATGTTCCTGTGGTGGGTCAAGGGTGACTTTGGGAATCATCCTGGATTGCTTCTATCTTGTTTTTGTTTGGCTCTGGATTTTCACAGGCTCCTCCCACTAGGGCCAGAAGTGCAGGTCTCCATATTTCTGCCTGGCATTTTTTTAGATGGGACCTGGGATAAGACTGTGCTTTCAAGGCACAGTCTTAACCCCTGAGCCATCTCTCCAGTTCAAAGCTCAGTTCTTAATTGTGACACTGACACCTGTATCTGTCACAAGGGGCGGGAGAAAAATTTAAAAAGAGAAGTTACTTTAATTCTGAGACTTGTCATTGTGCAATCAAAACGGAGGAGCTTTTACAAAATGGCCTGACATGGCTAATACTGGCTAACAAGGGGCTTCCATCGGCAGCAGAGAAGAGGTTCTTTCCTGAGTCTTCAGAATTTTCTTCCTGCTTTGCTTCAGAAACCACCCCCCACCCCCCCACCCCCCCACACCCCCCCACCCCCGCTCCCAGCAGCGTGTCTCTCTAGCATCTGCTCATCTGAGGCCCCAGCAGGAGCACTTGAATGCACAGGGGCGGCAAGGTCTGGACTCATTCTTCAGCTTCCACCACACACAGCTTTGCATTCTTTCTCCAGGCTGTGAAGGAACAAGGTTGCATGGCGCTCCAGTAGAGCTGTCTGGGAAAGGCCCCAGATCATGGAAACCCAAGATTTTCTCTCATTGAGCCAGAGGGAGGAATTCATTTCCTCTTGAATAGAGGCATGAAGGTTTTTTCCCCCTCTAAATTCGTGGAAACAAAGAATTTATACATTAGCATTGGCTCACTGACCTTGCTCAGCGGCTACCTAACAATGCCTGGAGACAATGGTTTAATTGTAAACTATGGTAGTTTCAAGACTTGTAACTCACACAATCTGGAGGGAGATTTCACTATGCCTTTAGAAAGAGCTCGGGGCTGCCTTGTGGGCCCAGTGAAGGGCTGCTTTGTCCCTTTCTCCTCACTGCAGTCAGAGCACTTCCACTTTCACACTGGCCTTGGCTGCAGTTGTTCCCGCAGCCAGACTTTCCCTCCTTTCTCTCCTATGTGCATTTATGACTTCTTTCTCTCTCCTTTTTTAATTTTACATTTGTTTATTTATTTTTTACTTCTCTTTCAGTGCTCAGTTCAAGCAGTTATTCTGTATGAATGGTTTTTTTCTCCTCTCTCCCTCCTTTTTTCTTTCTCTCTCTGTTTCCTCTTTTTCTCTCTGTTTCCTCTCTCTTTTCTTCTCTCTTTCTTTTTCTTTTTCTCTCTTTCTCTCTTTCTTTGTCTTTCTTTCTCTTTCTTTCTCTTTCTAACTTTAGACTATTCTGAGTTCTATCCACAATCTTTACTACAATATGTGATTTAGCTGGATCTGCACTTCAGTGTGTGTATATGAGAGCGAGCGAGCAAGAGAGAGAGCGAGAGAGAGAGAGAGAGAGAGAGAGAGAGAGAGAGAGAGAGAGAGGGTTTTGTGTTTGCAGAAATTTTTTTCAGTGTCCAAACCATTTTGTGTCCAGTACCTAGTTGTTAGGCGCATGGCAGGAACTCAAAAGATAAATGACTGGAAGGCCTCTGTAAGAATTGCTGAGTAAAACAGCTTATGGTGTATAGACTGGCTACTCAGTCCCTGTTACAGAGAGAATGGTGGATAAGAAATTAATTCAACCTTCATTAGGTCGGAGTAGAATGCATAATTTATTGAAGACACCACAAAAGGAGGACAATACCTCAGTGAAATAGTTTGTGCGTGGGAGGAGTGTCTCAATTTGTATTAGAGCGAGTTTCTTCTGTGTGGTTTGCCTGCATATGCTGTGCAGAGGAGGGTCACCTAGACTCGCTAGTGGGCAGAGCTGGGAGGCTGCACAGCCTCCATGCAATATTTCTACTTGTGTCCTTGCTGCCATGCAAATTAGCATCTTGCAAAACAGGGCACTCCTGGACAAAGTTTGAGGTGCCAGCTGCAGCTCTGTGGTGTTGTGTTTCTGCATTTGGAGGCTTTCTTTTCTCCTGCTGTTTGGGATTCCTGGGCTGTGCTCATGGAGATTCCCTGATTGGGGTCTAGCTCAATTTTTCTATCAGTGGCCTTCCTTATATACCCCGTCACCCCCACCCCACACACAGCTGTCTTAATGCTGACTGCTGCTGTTTGCAGAGTCAGTGAGACAACTCCCCCCCCCCAAAATCCTCCTATGTCTTTCTGCAGCTTTGACTCCAATTCCCCCTTCAGAGGGGCAGATGATAGGAAGGATATGGAAGGACAAATAAGCAGTTGGACAAGTTTAGAAAATTGCCTTGCTACCTTGGTTTTGAATTGTATTAGCCCCAGAGGTTGGGATTATATTCCGTAATGATTACATGAAAAGCATGGACAGATGCTGAGTGAACAAACAAGATTTTCTTTGCTGTAGTGGGAGGCAGGGGCATTTCATTCACAGAGAGGTTTCTACCGGGATGCGCGTTGATGCAGTTCTCACCTCAAAGGAAATAAGATGTAGTTAATTCTTTTTTAACTTTTAAAAAAATATTCATATATTTGAGAAAGAGAGAAGGCACATTCATATAACATGCCTTGGCACACGGATGAAGGTCAGAGGACAACTTTCAGAAGTCAGTTCTCTCCTTTCACCATGGGTCTTCCTGGGATTGAATTCAGATTGTCAGGTTTGTGAGTGGTTTCCTTACCCACTGAAATATTTTGCTACCTCCTAGTTATTCTTGAAAAAGAATATGTGAATAAAATAAATTTTAAGGCCAGCGAGATGGCACCTGAGTTCAATCCTAGCAGCCCACGTTAGAAGAAGAGAACTGACTTCTGCAAAGGGTGTATGTATGCATGCATGTGTGAGTGCGCATATGTGTGTGGTACACATGCACATGAGTGCTTGCGTGCATGTGTGGGTGTCTGTCAACAACTTGTGGGCACTCATGCTGTTGCTGGACCCTAGCTGGGTCTGTGCCTTTGGTTTGCCCATCTACCCTCACTAAGTTAATATGAATTCAAATTGACAGTCAAAGGCAGACATATTTTGGCCATATTAGGAAGAGAGCATTCAATGCTTGAGTCCCTCTCTCTCTGAGGTTTTGCTGTGGGATTTGAATTTTATAGGGGCAAGAGCTCTGCAGTTCTGGTCAGGTGTGATTCTGTCCAGTATTTCCTAGTTATTTCTCCAATCTTTCCTGTAAGGTGGTCGACAAGTTGTCAGAACTGTGTGAGTTCTCTTTGAGGAGACAAATTCCTCTTCTGGCTGGTCCTGTCTCTGATTTTAGCATGAGTCCTGGGGACATTTCAGTTCTCAGAGTCTATTTTTTTCATAGTCCCAAAAGCTAGAGTGGATGGGGAGGCACTGTAGGGGAGGTAACTTGTGGGGAAGGTACTGTGTAGGAAGGTACTGTGTGTGGGAGGTCTGTGTGGAAAGGTACTATCTGGGGAAGGTACTATGTGGGGAGATACTGTGTGGGAAAATTCTGTGGGAATAGGAAAGCACTGTGTGGGGAGGTACTGTGTGTGGGAGAGGTACTGTGTGAGGAAGGTTGTCATAGTTAAGCACAGGTGTCAGTTTGACTATTGAGATTTTGAGCTCTGGGCACAGTTGTAGGGAATTAATGGTTGAGTTAGGCCCAGAGCAAACCTGCAGGAGATTGTGTAGCTGATGGGAAAGGTCCAGCCCTTGGAGGGTGGGATTAAGCTCTGGAATAAACTACAGATAGCTGGTTGAGAGAGTTGGCATCCTTTGTACACTTGGCCAGACATGCTGGTCTGGCAAATAAGGATTGTTGCTCTCAGCCATTATTTAGAGATGGTGTGGCTAGTTCCCTCGGTCTTGGTGTTGATGCTTCCTTTCCCATTAATCTGGACTGAGAACTGTAACCGGACTGTCGCAAAGAAATAAACCCCTTGTTCCTTTAAGCTGTTTGATGGTCATTTATCAACAACCATGCAGGGGAACTGTAACAAAGGCACTTTGGAGGTACTGTGTGGGAACAGTGCTGTGAGTCAACCTTGGTCCTCCACAGGGACACATAATGCCCTCTGATACATACCACACACACACATGCATATACACACACATGAATAAATAAATAAATAATTTTTTAAAAAGGATGGACACAGAGCTTTATTGTTGTAATTGTATCACCATGTTGCTGACCTTTGTATATAATGTAGCCTGTTCTTTCTTCATTATAAATGAGGCCATTAAGGCATATTAACATGTTTAAAGATTGGCAGGGCTTTATTGTTAGAGGTGGCCCCACCTATTGTTGACCTTACACATGACTGTCGGCTGTCCTTTTTTTGTTGTAATGTATGGGCATCATCCCCCTGTTTCATGGTATATAAAGGATTAGATTTAAAAATAAATTTGATTTGGTTTCAGCTTTTCCAGATTCCCTCTGACCCAGCCTGGCTTCAATTCCCACTGCTCTGTAAATAGCTGCAATTAAAACTCATAGATTTGAAGCTTTATTTATTTATTCATTCATTTTGTGTGTGTGTGTGTGTGTGTGTGTGTGTGTGTGTGTGTATCAGAGGGCACATGTATCCTTGTGGAGGACCAGAGGTGACTTTGGGAATCATCCTGCATTGCTTCTACCTCCTTGCTTCTTTCTGGGATTTCCCAGGCTCCACCTACCAGAACTGGAAGTGCAGGTTGCTGCCGTTTCCACCTGTCATTTTTATATGGGACCTGGGATCCAAACTCAAGACCTTTTGCTTTCGAGGCAGAATCTTAACCCCTGAACCATCTTTCCAGCCCTATACTCATAGATTTGAAGAGCACTTACTACTGAGCCTAGAAGTCATCTTCTACAACAGAGGTAGAGAATGTTAACACCCTGACAGTATGCAGCCCAGGCCAGTAGAAAAGCAGTGAAGTGGACAATAATGGCTATCCATAATGCAGAATACCAGTGACTTGGGAATGCTCACCCAGAATCAAGCCAACCTAATCTCTCCCCATCCTAAGGTTTAGGGAACCTCATGGAAGAGGAGACAGTATGATTGTAAAAACGTAAAGATGGGAGTTGGACAAGACAGAACTGCTGTACAACAGAAGTACTCACTGAAGTGAGACTTGTCTTTACCAGACCTGCATAATGACTGACATACCAACATGCCCCCTGTATTGGTTATTTTTGTATGTTGCTGTGTGAGAGAACACTGAGACTCAAACAACTTAATGGGAGAAAGGGCGATTTATTCAGCTTAGGGTTCCAGAGGGGAGATGCAATCTTTCATGGCGGAGGCAGCATGGCTGGCTGGCCGAAGCTGGAGGCAGCCTAAGTCACTGCAGATATCTTGGAGGCTGAGAGCTATAAGACTGCTGCTGCAAAAACAGACTTCTCCAGGAGGTAGGGTGGGACCAATCCACCTCACCTTCAGCAAGACTTTACCTCTTAAAAGGTGGACCAGAGGTGACTGTTATTTCCCAAAACGAGACACATTTCAAACCAAGACACCCTCATAGACTATCGAGGAACTCAAGCGAGATAAGGACACATAGTGGAAACCTTAGGGACTAGAGGTGGAAGAGTGAAGGGAAATACCCCTATCAGTGGGGTGGCCCCAAGAGAGAGAATTTGGTGTGCCACAGAGGCCTGAACCCCCACAAGAGTAGACAAGCCAGAGGGAAGGAACTCTGTGGTTTATAAAAGTGACCAGGCAGGAAGGTGGGAGGGAGTAGAATGGATTGATGAAGGGAAGAGAAGAGGATGGGAAGTGAGGGGTGGGGGCAGAGGGAAACAGGAACAAATATTCAATATGCTCGTAAAACTAGGAAAAATTAAACTACTAAAAAAGTTTTCTTTTTGATGCCCCCTTGTTCCTTCTTGAGAAATTTCAAATTTCAAGACCAGCTAGGCAAGGTCTTAATTTGTGGGCTCTAGAGATCCGCCTCTAGAGTGGATGAGACTACAGGAGTATGCCATCCCCTGAGCTATGTTATTCAATGAAATGATCTTTATGTTATTAAGCAATACTGAGTTTTTTTTGTGTGTGCGTGTTTTTTCTCTTTTCTTTCCTTCCTTTTTCTTTTTCTCTTATTCTCTTTTTTCCTTTTTTGGGATAAGTTCTCAAAAGTTGCTTTGACTAGCCTAGAATCGTCACATTTGGAGTTTTAAAAAATATTTTATTTATTTATGTTTGTGTCTGTGTATATCAGAGGGCACTGTGTGTCCCTGTGAAGAACCAAGGGTGACTTCAGGAATCATCCTGGATTGCTTCTTCTACATACATCTTCCTTTGCTCTGGGATTTCCCAGGCTTAGCCTACCAGGTCCGGAAGTGCAGGCTGCAACTGGTTCTGCCTATCATTTTTACGTGGGACCTGGAATTCAAACTCAGGACCTTCTGCTTTTGGGACAGAGTCTTAACCCTTGAGTCATCTCTCCAGCCCCACTTTTTCATAAATTTTAATGTAACAAGTTTGCACATCTTTTTGTCAAATTAACCCTAAATATTTCATTTTTTGGTGCTATCATAAGTGGTATTTTATTTTTAAAAATATTTTATTTGAGAGAGAGAATGAGAGCACTCAAATGTATGCTATGGTACATGGGTGGAGGTCAGAGGACAACTTCTGGGAGTCATTTGGCTTCTACCACGTGCATTCATTCCTGGAGACAGAACTCAGGTCACCATGCCACGAGCCGGCATTTCCCCCTGAGCTATCTCACTGGTCCCTGTTACTAGCTCTTCAATTTCTAATTTGTTGCAACCATCTAAGAATCTCTTCAATTTCTGGTTTGTTGCTAACATTTTGTAATATAACTGGTTAAAAATAACAATGTAACATTTGCGGGATTCCAAGTTTTGGTTCTAATTTGCCCAATGTTTAAGAATTTTCACATCTCTGTTCATGAGGAATTTTTTTTTTGCCTACTTTTTTTCTTTTCTTCTGATTTTGGTACAGTTTATATAGCTTTGGTTTTACTTTTCCCTTAAATATTTAGTAGAATTCACTTCTGTATCTGACAACTTCTGCTTTTTAAAATGTAAAAAAATTAGAGTGCTTGCTAATAAGATTGTGAGAGTTAAGCCTAGGTGTCAACTTGACACACCTGGTATTAACTAAATTGGGCTGAGACCACCTGGAAGGATCATACCCACCCTCAATCCCATCAGAACCTCCAAAGATCTCATAGGATCTTTCCAGTATTGCATCATATAAAAGGGAGTCACCAAAAAGAAGAGATGCTTATTGCAGCTGTGCTAGGAATCACTCTTCCTTCCAGCTGCCCGGTTTCTTTGATCCTCTAGCCTTCCAACCCTCCAAGTCCAGCTAGACTAAAGACTCTAGGAATTCCCTAGCCTTCAGCCATCACCCACTTGACTACCAAACTGAGCAGCTTCTGGCAGGCATCATTGGACTACCTCGGTTACTGGCAGCCATATCTGTAAGTCAACTCAATACATTCCCTATATATATTCATTGTGTCAATTCTGCATCTCTAGAGAACCTGACTAATACAAAGATCAAGCATAAAATTATCACTCTTGGCCCTTGAGAAGCAGAGGCAGAAGGATCTGGAGCTTCCGGTCATCTGATCTCATTGTGAGTTTGAGATTGGCCTGGGATACATGAGACCCTGTCTAAAAAGCAAAACATTGTTTGTGCGCGTATACACACACACACACACACACACACACACACACACACACACACACACACACACAGAGAACAACAAATTTAAAAAAAAGCTAAATGCTTTGGTAGAGGCTGAAATTCACTAGAATGTTTAAATTTTTATAAAATAGAGATTTTTGAAGCTCAAGAGAGAGAGTTCTGCAGGCCACCTGAGTTTTGATTCCTGGAAGCTCACATGCTGGAAAGGAGAGAACCGACTTCTGAAAATTGTTCTCTGACTTCTACCAATGCACCATGGCATGCATGCATACGTTCACTTCACTCTTTCTCTCATAGATAAATAATTAAGAAATATTTTCATAGCATTGTTGATCTTTTTACTAATTTTTACTTATTGAAGAAGCTATATGGATAAGTTGGAGCATTTATTAATAATTTTATCGTTTGATGTTTTAACATGGGCCTTTTAATTTGCAAATATTCGTGGACATGATTGTGGGGCTGTGGAAAAAATTATCTTTGAAGTTTTAAAGACAGGAAAAATATTTTCAAAAGTTAAAAAAGAGAAAGTCTTGTTCAACAACCTGTATCTTAAAAAATACTTGACGTCCATCCAGAGGATACTCTTGAGGAGTATTGGGCTTTCCTGACCACTCTGACATACTTCTCAGTGCCTGCCAACTTCACTTACCCATTTCCCGCTTTGGTTAGGGGATGATGACAAGCTTTTGGAGTTGTCAGGTCACTATTTGGAAAGTGCTCAAGGTGACTTAAGTGTGTAGATACATTATGACACTCTTCAAAGACCATTCTGAGGGGTCTTGATCTAGAGGAGCCATGAATGAAAGAGCCACTGAAGACCGACTGTTTAATAAGGAACATAAAGTCTGAAGACATGGTATAGAAGTTCTCCAACTTTGTAATTCTTTAAGATGTCTTGCTGGTCCCTCGCTCAATATAGTTTCAGGTCAATTTTAGAACTAGTATGAATATGTGTATCAGTTTGGGGAATAAATCTCCCAATTCATGAATATGGAATATTGCTCCATTTATTTAGGTCTTCTATTTTCTCTTTGTGTTCTTCTCATGCAGAAGGGACCTCTTGCATCATTCCCCATCAGTATCTTTCACCTAGTGTCACAGTTTGCTTGCCTGTTGCCAATAATTTCATGACCAAAGATCTTAGGGGAAGAAGGAGGTTTCATTCTTTCTTAAGATTCCTGATTACAATTCTTAGTCTGGCTTATTAGGAAAGTTCAAGCCAACATTAGGAGTAGAGGGGACTGACCTCATAGCAACAGGGATTGCTGAGAGAGGGGGAAACCTAATTTGCCAGATGCAAGTCTGTCCAACTCTGCCAAACTATGGCACCAGCTCCTTCCTTCTTTCCTGCACAGAGAATGATCCTACCCACTGTGGCCTGGGTCTTCCCACATTAATTAGATGATCTGCAAGCTTGCTGAGGGCTTGCCTTAACTATCAGTTCTTCACAGATGTGCCCAAAGCTCAGCCTTCTGTTGTCAAGTTGACACCTATATAAGTAACTGACACACCTGGTCTCCCTTGCCTGTTAGGCACATAGACATCTTCGAGCAAGCAACTGGCTATGCTCTGACGGCACTCACACCATCCTACCTGCATGGACTGGGAAGGGGGTTTCTTGAGGAAAATCAGTGTCAAATTATGGCCAAAAATGTCTGATAGCAGCTAGACACTGCATCTAACACCACATTATTTGTGGTTCCTTCTAATTTGATAAAGGCTAAAAACCTTAAATGGCCAAATGTATAAGCATACGTTCATTAAAAACTCTACATATCTTTAATAAGATCATATTTACCTAAATATTCTATTTTATATTTTCTTCTATTTATATTTATCTGCTTTATTTATTTTGAATTTTCTTTAAGGTGTGAAGTGGGTCCTGCTCCCTAAGAAGGAATTCATGTCTGGTACTGTAATCCCACCCAAACCTATTTTTTTTTTTTAAACACAGCTTTTTTTTGTTGTTGTTCATCTTTTTAAAATTAATTAATTAATTTTGTGTGTGTGTGTGTGTGTGTGTGTGTGTGTGTGTGTATCAGAGGGCACTGTGTGTCCCTGTGGAGGACTGTCGAGTTAGTCTATATAGTTGTTGATAAAATCATCATCAAACGGTTTAAGGAAAAAGGATTTATTTTCTTATGATAGTCCAGTTACAGTTCTTAGTATAGCTTGTCGAGAAAACTCACGCCGACACCAAGGCTGAGGGAACTGGCCACACCATATCCATGTAACAGCCGAAAGAGGGACAATCCTTACTTGCCAGACATGTCTGGCTAAGTATACACAAGGATGCCAACTTCCTCAACCAGTTGTCTCTGTATTTTATTCACCTGTTCAAGGCCAGTCCCCACTATGGACTGGGTTTGCCCAATTAACTAGAAAATCTCTTGAAGGTTTGCTCTGGGCTTAACTCAACTACTAATTATTTACAAATGCGCCCAGAGCTCAAACCCTCAACTATCAAGTCCATGACAAGGATCAATGGTGACTTGAATCATTCTGGATTGTTTCTACCTCCTTTTTGCTTTTCTCTGGAATTTCGTAGTCTCTGCCCACCAGGTCCAGAAGTGCAGGCCACTGCTGTTTCTGGCTTGTGTTTTTACGTGGGATCTGGGATCTGAACTCAGGACCTTCTGCTTTTGAGGCAGAGTCTTAACCCCTGAGCTATCTCTCCAGCCCAAGTATATGGTTTTTAAGTCCTAGGGGTGCCTATTACATTTGCTCGTACCTAACCTTCTTCTAACTAGCTGTGCTTACAATTACAGAGAAAGGCTACTTTCAGCAGTAATAGAAGCCTGTCCTTGCAGTGAATGGAGGTGAATGCAGACACATGGCTGCATAAGATGCTGAGAACAAGTGACAGTGGGAATCAACCTAAACATTCCATTCATGCAACTCTTCAAGGCTCAGAGATCTGCCTCATGATAGTGGCATAATGTAACATTTTACATATGGCCTCGCAACTGTCAAAGTACTGCTTGCAGGAAAAACTCTGTGGTGCCCAGGAAGAAACAAAGAAATGCTGTAGAAAACAGTCCTGCAGGGAGCTGGCCTTGTATCCTGTGATGCTGTTCAGCGTCTTGGGGGTGGTGGCTGATGTGAACCAGATCTCCAGCACAGCAAAGCTGTGGAGAAAGTGGTATGTGGCGGTGTGGAGGCACCTGTTTGTGAGGGTGATAATGATGATGAGGATGATCTTAAGTAGGTCAGGAGGACCCCAGGAAGATGACTACTTGAAGCTTGTGTGCATTGGAGGAATCCAGCAGGACAAACTCTGTGGCAGTGGGGTTGGTTTCCCATGGCTCCTGCAAGCTGAGGACCACCAAGAAGACTGAGTTCTGAGCCTGTGAAGATGACCCGGAAACACACAGAGGAATGAAGGTTGCATTCTGAGCTGAGAGGTCTTTCAGACTGGCTTCAAGATCTCTTCTTTAGTCAGTTTTGGGCTTAAGTTTAATACAATTTAGGGGGTTATTTCAGAAAAGTTTCTTTTTAAGGTATTTTATCTACTATCTATCTATCTATCTATCTATCTATCTATCTATCTATCTATCTATCTATCTATCTATCTATCTATCATCTACCTGTCTTATCTATGAGAGAGATAGATCATGCTTGCCATGGTGCACAGGTAGAAACCAGACAATGATTTTTAGAAATCATTTCTCTTCCACCATGTGGGTTTTTGGGGATTGAACTCAGGTGACCTAGTTTTCTAGCAGGCGTCTTATATCATCTTTCTTTCTTTCTTTTTCTTTCTTTCTTTCTTTCTTTCTTTCTTTCTTTCTTTCTTTCTTTCTTTCTTTCTTTCTTTTTCTTTCTTTCTTCTTTCTTCTTTCTTTCTTTCTTCTTTCTTTCTCTCTTTCTTTCTCTTTCTTTCTCTTCTTCTTTCTTTCTCTCTTTCTCTCTCTCTCCCCCCCTCCCTCCCCCTTCCTCCTCTCCCTCCCTTCTTCCTTCCTTCCTTCCTTCCTTCCTTCCTTCCTTCCTTCCTTCCTTCCTTCCTTCCTTCCTTCCTTCCTTCTTTCCTTCCTTCCTTCCTTCCTCTCTTTCTTTCCTCTTTATTCTATAAAATTTTCATGTACAAACAAAATGAATTTACATCCTTATGTCCCACCCCTCCTTTCCTACCTTCTCCTTCTCTCTCATCCTCCTTTCCACTCAGCAATGGAGCCATGTCCCTCCCACTGTAATGTTCCTCTACATGTGTGGACCATAGGGCTCTTTTGAGGGTTGCCTGTATTAATAAGGGTCTGGGCATTTGTGGTAGGACTAGTGGCCCTCCAGTGGGCAAATCTACAGGTGGGGAAGTTGCCCTTCTCTTGTCCGGCTCCTGTCCCAAAGATTCTCTGTGAGTACGGTTGTTTCTTTTGAAATCCTCACTGGTTCATGGGGAATGCTGATATGTCAGGCATTGTGTAGATCTGGTGGATGTCGATCCCACTGCAGTGAGCTCTCCTGGATGCAGCAGTCCTGTCATGACTGGAGTGTCACAGCAGGCAGTACACCTCCCCAACTTCAGACTCTTATGATCTTACTGTCCCTTCTTTCACTAGCTCCCCTGAGCCTTGGGATGGGGAGAGATTTGGATGGTTTGATTAGGGTTGAGCATTCCAGGATCTCCTCTACTTTGCACTCTGACCAGTTGTGATTCTCTGCATCACAAATCTTCCACTGCAACAGGATGCATCTTGGTTGAGTGTTGAGAGCTTTTCTTATCTAAGGGTATAATAAGTGTTTAGAAGGTAGTTTACGATCAAGTATTCATAATTAACACTAAGATATCTGTTCCTGTTTAGTGTCATGTTCTCCCTTTCCACTGTTATTTGGACAGGTTACAGTACTAGGTATGTGCTTCCTGGAAATTGGGGGGGGCTTATTGTCTTAGGATCTACTTAGAGGGTAATAGGTTACCCAAGGATGTAATATACCACCACCACTCCACTAGACTCTTCTTGTCAGAGTTGTAGCTTGCAGCATTCATAGCTGTATAAGGCTTTGGATTGCTCCCTTTCCCCCCCTTGCTTTTTTTTTTTTTTATTGCTCCTCCATTCCTTATTGTTTCTTATCCCCTTCCTTTCTTCCCCTTTAAAATTTTCCTTCTATAATTGCTTTATTCATCTATTGGCCTGTATAAAGTTTTTAAAGCCAATTATTTTTTTTCAAAACCCGTTAGGAAAAAAATTTCCTTTCCTTATTTTAGATTAGATGATATATTTTCCCATATTCAAAGCCATCAAAATATTTCCCTTTAAAAATATTTCTCATTATAAATCCTATATCCCTGAATCATAGACTTAATTTTTAAAATTTATGTATTTAACAGGTGTACATGTGTAGGCATGCATGCCATGACAGATCATTTGGAGGTCAGAGGACAACTTGCAGAAATCAGGTGTTTCCTTCCACCATATAGTTTCTGGGGATCAAACTCACTATCGGGCTTGCAACAAGCACCTTATCCACTGAATAGTTTCAACAGCCTAAATCACAGAGTTTTACTGAAAGCACTTGTCAAAACACTTACTCAAGAGCTTGTCATTGAAGGCATTTTACTTAAAGAGATTGTGATCACATCTGAATTCCATCTTTACTACTCTTAACTTACATGAAGCCAGTTACTCTGTGAAAAATGTTCTCAAGCTAGAGCTGATCATAGAGCCAAGCAATTTCATAATAGCAGCTATGTTTTTCTCCCTTTATGGCTAAAAGTGTAGGATAATAATGTAAGGATAAAATTATAGGAAAGATAGTGGATTTGGTGGCTACATTTTTTTTTTCAAATTTTAAACTTAAAAAACCAGTTCATTATGGAAAGTTTAGGCGATACAGAAGAATAAGAATAAGGAGACTCAGCTGGTGCCCACAGACAATGTCTATGCTGATAGTGATGCTCAGGGCTGGCCACACAGCTCTGTGGCATAGCACTTGTCTTAACATGTGCGAAGCCCTGGTTTCATCTTGCAGCACCCAAAATTTTTTAATGCATTTTCTGTTCTTGTTTATTATTTCTATTTATTTATTAGTTTATTCAAGTCATACATCCTTCCCATACATTAATGAAATAAGTGTTGCAGTTACTCTGCATGGGTGTTGGTAAATTACCAAAGGACTTAAGGAAACAGGTTTATTTTCTCTTACCATAGTCCGGTTCAGTTCTTAGTCTAGTTTGGCAGGAGAACTCACACCAACACCAAAGGGCCAAGAGAACTGGCCACATAGATTTTGATATGTTGTGTTTTCATCTTTTTGTTCCATTTTAGGAATATTTACATTTCCCTCTTGATTGTTTGAATTATTTGTCTGGGATTTTGTCTAATTCACTCTCACTGAGATCTGTTACTATAGTAACTATTTTTAGTACTATAGAGTCACTATTTTTTCCGGGGGTTTCGTACTGCTCAGATTCTTCATGTTTTTATGTTTCTGCATTGGGGCACATCTGAGAAATATTTCATTAATTGGATTTTTCCCCCAGCTGTTTTCTTTCTGGTGAAGTATTTATAATGCTCAAGGGGTGTTGGGGTTGAAGGATGCAATTCTGTAGTTAAATCCTCAAGCCATGTGCTTAGAGTACCAGGTGTAAACCTCCTATATTACTCCCAGAATAGAATATTAACTGCAGAAGCACCCACCATTGCTGGATACTTCCACTATGCAAATGTCCTATGCATATATCTTGAAGCGTTTTACCTATGTTTTCCTTTAGTAGTTTCACAGTTTCAGGTTTTACATTAAGATTTTTATCCATTTTAATTGATATTTGTTCAAAGTGAGACACGAATCTAGTCTCATTTTTTTACATGTGGAAATCCAGTTTTCCTAGAACCATTTCTTAAAGAAGCTGTCTTTTCTCCTGTATATGTTTTTAATAAGTTTGTCAAAAATTAGTCACTGAAATTGTGTGGGTTTATTTCTGGGTCTTCTATTCTATTCTACTGTTACATTTTTGTTTCAGTACCATGCTGTCTTTGTTACAATAGCTTTGGAGTATAACTTGAGATCAGGTGTTGTGATGCCTCCAGAGTTGGTAAGGATTGCTTTAGCTATTAGAGGACTTTTGTAGTGTCACTGTTTGAAATGCGTTCCCCACAGTCTCATGTGTTTGGGAAGGTCATGGCGCTTTTGAGAGGTGGACCCTTGGTGAAGGAAGGCTGTCACAGGGGGGTGGGCCTTGAGGTGGATTAGTCCCACCCTATCTGCTGGAGAAATCTGTTTTTGCAGCTAGGAATCTAGCAGTTCTCAGTCTCCAAGGTATTTGCAGTGACCTGGGCCTTCTCCAGTTTCTGTCACCAGCCATGCCACGTCTGCCATAAAAGATTGTATTTGCCTTCTGGAGTGGCAAGCTGAATAAATCTCCCATTCTCTCACAGCAACAGATATGAATAACTAGTAGAGTACTTTCCTATGGATTTTAGGATTGCTTTTCTCTAATACATTGAAGAATCATCATTGGAATTTTGATGGGGGATTGAATTGAGTCTGTAGATTGCTTTCAGTAATATAATATTTTTATAGTATTAATATGAATAAGATTGATATTTCCACATAATATTAATGTGAATATACTTGATTTTCCTGTATCAATTATGTCCATCCATAAGTATGGAATTTCTTTCCATGTTTTAGTGTCTTCAGTTTCTTATTTCAGTATCCTAAAGTTTTCTTCAAAGATTATTTATTTATTTATTTATTTATTTATTGTGTGTGTGTATCAGAAGATACTGTATGTCCCTGTGGCAGCCCAAAGTGACTTGGGGAATCATCCTGGATTGCTTCTACCTCCTTTTTGCTTCGCTCTGGGATTTCCAGTGACCTTCCTTTAAGAGACTATTGTTTAGTCCTCATGTATTTGTTCAGTGTCTATAGTTTTATTTGCTATTGACTTTTGGTCTTATTGAACTATGATCTGATTAGATAAAAAAGATTTTGATTTTTTTTATAGTTGGTAAGACTTAATTTGTGACCTAGAATAAATGTAGTCTGTTTTAGAAGAAGGTCTTGTATCTGCTAAGAAGAATGTGTATTCTATTTTTGTTGAATAGAATATTCTCTCTCTCTTTTTCACATGAGAAGGTATGTGTGTGTATTAAGTGCATGTGGGTATAACAAAAGGTACTGTGTATACCTCTGGAGATCTAAGGATGACTTTGGGAATTACCCTGGATTTCCTTATCACTTTGCTCTGGGATTTCCCAGACTCTGCCTTCCAGGGCAAAGCCACTGCCATTTCCATCTGGAATATTTTACATGGGATCTGGAATTTGAACTCAGGTTCTTTTGCTTTCAAGGCAAAGATTCAGCTCCTGAGCCATTACTCCAGTCCATGAATGGAATGCTCTGTAGATATTTATTAAGGCAATGGATAGCTATTAAGTTTGTTTTGTAGTATAGTTTAGCTCTGATGTTTCTTTACTGATTTTTAGTTTAGATGAACTACCTGGAGATGAGAACAAGATATTGAAATTGCACACTGTTACTATATCAAGATCTATCTAACCTTTCATGTTCATTCATTTTTTAAAATGAAATTAATGACCTCAGAATTCAAAGCATATATTTATAATTATCTTTTTTATTCATTGTTTGCTTTATTCATATGTACAGCCTGACCTTCTTCAATTTTAATTGGAGTTGATTTTATCAAATATGAGAACAGATACACACCAATTTGTTTCACCTTCCATTTGCTTCAGAAATTGTTGTCTATCCTTTGAATCTCAGCCTATGGATATATCATAGTTTGCTCCTAATTTCCTGACTTTTTGAACAACCATTGATTTTTGAACAACCCATTGCTATAAATCAGACAATAAGAAGAGAGGTGGACGATTAAATAGTATTTCCAATACTACTATGATATGAAGTGCTCTTCTTCAAGTTAGCATGCACATCATTCCATACTTGGTGTGCTCCCAAAGTGGATGCTTAAAACAGAATTAACCCTGTTATCTCAAATCCTTTCTTTCTTCAGGCTGTTTATATGATGATAAACATATTTTTAATTATGCAAGCTTTATGTTTTTTCTTTAGTTATGATTTCCTTTTATTTTTTAAAAAATACATAAACATAATATTTCCAACATAATATCTCTTGTTCTCTCCTTTTGCATTGCAAGGGAACATCTAAGGTCATAACCGCATGACCTCACATATAAAGTATTTCTATTATCTTATTGTTTTAACTTCTGATTTTTATTTTTTGCTTTAATTTTTAATTATGGAAATTTTAAACATGTACAAAAACAGACATATCATGTAGTGAGCCTCTATATGCCAATAGAGGTATCACCTAGCTTCAACAATCGCCAAGTCATTCTTGCTTCATCTGGAACACCATCTAATTTCCTTCCCAGTTGCATCATCCCAGACATCATATTATCAGTGGTTGGAGAGCATTGGTTGAAGAGACAACTACACATGCCACCTGTAGTAACCTGAGTCTCTTTGGGAGACTTCTGCTCAGGTAAAACTAGGATTTTAAAAGTATTTATTTGAGAGAGAGAAAGGTGGGATGACATGCACATGAATATCATAGTGCATGGGTGGATGTCAGAGGACAACTCTCAGAAGTCAGTTCTTTCCTGGGCTTCCAGCGACTGAACTCAGGTTACCAGGCTTGTGAACAGGTGTCTTACCTGCTGAGCTATCTTGCTATTACTATTATTGCTTGCATGTGTTTATGTGTACATGTGTGTGGCGGTCAGAGGAAAACTTTGTGAAATCTGTTCTCTCCTTCCACCCTTCTCTGGGTTGCAGAGATCAAGGTCAGGTCTTCAGGCTTGTTCAGCAAGTGCCTGTACCTGCTGAACTTGGAACAAGGATGAGAAGTGCCCTGACATCCATGAACAGAGCTGAACTGGAACACAGACTCTGTCGCTCATGATGGGGGGGATAACTCGGAGGGTCACATCCAGCCATGTATCTGTCAAAGGGCATCACTGTCAGCAGGAAGAACTGTGTGGTACCAGGAAGAAACAGAGGAATGCATAGATAAAACAAGCCCTATAGGGAGATGATGTTGCATCCTGTGATGATATTGGTTAGAAAGATGGTTTACCTCTTTTACCACACAAGCCATCAGTTTGAACTATTCCCTAGAGGTTATTGCTAGGCTCAATATGTTGTCAGAATGTATCAGAGATTTACAGAGAGATCTTTGCAGCCTAAGTCTTTAGTTTGAAGGTGAGTTAATGGGTAAAGGTGAACTAATGTGTATTAGATATTTTTCTCACCACTCTAAATAACTGACAAGAAGTTAATGTATGGAAGGAAGGATTTATTTGGCTCATGGTTTCAGAGGATGGAGTTCATCATAGCAAGGAAGGTGTGGCAGGGATCAGTGCTGCAGAAGCTTGTGGCTGAGACTCTTCACATCAGGGCAGCCTGGGCAGCAGCAGGTAGGGAGTGCTGCCATCTCTTGGCTTTCTCCCTTTTCCTTTTTTAGTCAATCCAGAGCCACAGCCCCGGCATGATGCCATCCATGTGTAGGGTTTGTATACTCTCCTTGGTTAAACCTCTTTAGAAAACCCCACACATATGCTCTGAGGGTCTTCCCTGTGAGATTCCAAATCCAGCCAGGTTGACGATGACAGTGAACCATGACACTGGATACCAGGAAAATAACCTAGACCTTTCCAGAATAAGCATGCACATAACACGCAGTAACATTGTTAGGAATTCATCTAATGGACATTATTCAGGCAAAGTATTGGGTAAGGCACACTGGGAAAAACAAGAATAGAGACCAAGACACTGAAGACCTGAATGTAAAAAGGATGAAGGGAAAAATCTGTGCGCTCATAGTAAGTCATGAGCTTAGCACCGATCACTCATACGAAGACATTGTGAAGGGCTGAGAGATGTCTGGGTGGATAACAGCCCTTGCTCGACAAGCACGAAGACCCGAGTTCAGCTCCGCGTCCACGGAACAAGCTGGGTGTGAGCCTGTTTGTATCTATAGCCCCAGTGTCATGGAAGATTGAGACATGAGGCTTGCTGGGGTTCACTGGTTGCCAGCCTAGATGAATAATACAAGCTCCAGGTTCAGGGAGAGACCCTGCCTCAAAAGACAGAGAGTGACAGAGGACTGGCACCTCTGGCCTTTATGAACCTGCACAGCACACACATTATACATACATCAGAAACACACACACACACACACACACACACACACACACACACACACACACTGGCACTCTGAATGTGTGAGGGACACAGCATGTAGACAGGGCTACTGATAAACTTATGTCCTTTTTTCTGTTTCATATCACAGGTCACCAGCTAGAAGGTCTTCCATCTAAAAAAGGTGCCATTTCATGATTCCTGGACATTCCTTCCTTTATCTTACATAACTGAGAAGTGAAGTGGGACAGCTGCTTGGAAGCCTGGGAGCTGGGATGTGGCTGCATTGCCCTTTTGAGTCTGTACATTGTTTTCGAGGGGAAGTTGTATAGTGGCCTGTGGGAAAGTGCATTGGTCTGCAGGGTTTTTTTGTCATGACTGCTTGAACACTCTTTAAAAAAAGTCCTACCTTACGTGAACTGCACAATGGCTAATATATCAACAAGACCTCATAGACTAGCACAGATCTCAGGGGAGATGGCTTCAGGCAATAGGATCCTTAGAGACAAGGGGTTAGACAGATATTATGGAGTTCCTACAGGAGTGGGCAGCCCAAGAAGGGGCCCCAAGGTATGCCACAGAGCCCTGAACCTTCAGCAATGTAGATGACTCAGCGGGAACTTTGGGGCCAGAGAAGCTGAAGTTCTGGAGAGTGGGAGGGAGAAGGTGGGAAACACACCGAGAGGGGAGGAAGGGAGAAAAGAAGGGAGGGAGAGAGAGAGGTGGGAGAGAGAGCAGGATGGGGAAAATAGGGAGGGAAAGGAGGAGGGAAAGGGAGAAGGGGGGTGAGGATACCTACCCATTGTGCTTGTATGACTAGATTAAAAAATAGTCTTAGACATTAATATGCAGTAGATCTTTAGTTTTCATTTTTGTATGTGTGTCTCTGCGTGTATGTGTCTGTGTCTGTGTGTCTGCGCATATCAGAGAGCACTATGTATGCCTATGGAGCCCCTAGGGTGACTTCAGGAACCACTCTGAATTGTGTTATCTCCTCTTTGCTTTGCCCAAGAGTTTTCCAGGCTCTGCCTTCCAGGACTGGCAGTACAGGCTGCCACCATTTCCGTTTCCGCAAGGCAATTTTATATGGGATTCAGGATCTGAACTCAGGACCTCCTGCTTGTGAGGCAAAGGTTTAATCTCTGTGCCATCTCTCCAGTACACTTTTTTGAACAGTACCTGTACATTTAGAATGAAGGTTGTTTCTTCCCCATGTAAAGAGAATATTAAAAGGAATTTTACCATGAGTCAAAGTGGCAGAGCCTTGGCTTTTCCCCCACTACTGGAGTGGGCCAATGTTAGAATCAGGTCAGACTATTTTTCAATGCAAGTGATTAACACATGGCCCCTTCCATATTCCAGTATTCATTTAGATCATGGAGGCTCCTGTTACAAATGAGACAAAGGTATTGTGAAAGGTTAGAGAGTATCTTCATGTACCAGACTTTACAATAGAGTACAAAACATGCATACTTATATTAGTCAGGGTTCTCTGAAGAAACAGAATCTATAGAATGTTATATATATATATATATAAATAACTTGCAATAAAAATAGTGTCCTTCAAGGTAGCTGCCCACAGCAGCCTCTTTCCTGACTGGAATGTTCCACAAAGCCAAAAGATCCCAAGAAGGTCTCAAGCCTTTGCTCCTCTGGAGGGTTGAAGATGCTGGATTCTGACATTGGTGAAGAACAGCTGGGCTCCGACATCAGCAATGAATAGCGAACACAGCAAAGTCTAGAGACCAGGCTCCAAAGGCAGAGGGAACAGCAACAACATGATGGAAAAGGTGAAGCTCCAAGTCAGCCAAGGACGGAGGCAGCAGCAGCAGCAACCAAGAAGGCCACGATGCTCTAAAAGCGAACGACGCTTGCAGAGTGGACTGCACAGCAAGTTGACACAGGATAAGAGAAAAGTAAGTCCCTCCCCCTGCACCTCCTATTAACCAGTCCACCAGTGGAAAGTACCACCCACTATGGGCTGGGTTCTCCACAGCAATCAGTCACGTACTTGCAGGCTTGTTCAGGGCCATTCTAACCATTAACCTTCCACCGCTGTGCCCCAAACAGTCTGCAACTGTCAAGTTGACATCAAAATGCAACCATAACAGTACTCCATTTGTCAGAGGGATGAGGAAGGTTGTGAAGGTGCTTGCAGCTGTAATCTCCTGAGCTGCCACAGTGGAAGTACTTCAAGGTCTACCAGGCCAGGTGTCCTGCAGCTCTCTGGAGAAGTCCCTATCAAACCATTGCAAATACAGCACTCACAGGGTTTTAGATTCAGATCTCATACTATTGGTGTGATCTGCATCACTTGTGTGAACAATGTCCTTCCCCAAAGTTTCCTACAAGCAGCTACATCCCTCAGAGCAGTGTGGTTCCTTAGATTTTATCATTATTTCGTTCAAAGGACGTAATGAATCCAGAATGTTTCAAATCTCTATTTCTGCCAGCTCGTCTTTCCTGGAGGAAGCATGAAAAAGCACACTCATCATGGGGAACAATCTTCATTTTTTTTCTTGGCCTGATGAGGTGATTCTGATAAGAACTTTTTAAACTCTGAGTGACCAGGTTTCTTCTGTGAACAGTGACGCTCTATGAGACGGTGGGTCAGCTCCCAGAATGGACACATCTCTGTGGAGGTAATATAAGGACTGAAAGATATGGTCTGTGGCTTTGTTTTCTTAAGGATTCTATTTATAGCTCCATTATTTTAAAGAACTTGGAGTTGTCAGAGTAATGAGTCTCAATCTGCTTCTGTCTAGATCTCTTGCTGGTCATTACAACTTTGCTAACAAAAATTTCTGCTGTTAGTTTAGTTCAAGAGTAACAGTTACTACTGAAATAGATTGTTCACATATATGACAATGTCCCAAAGAATAATACTTACTTTTAGTTACAGCAATAAATCTAATTATGCCTTCAAAATGGTGAACTCTGTATAAATTAGGCAGTGCTATTGTTGTAAAAAGCTAGCAGGAGTAACATAGTGTCTTGTACAGTTCTATCCTGACCTCCAGCCCCTCTGGGGAGAACATAGGCTCCTTGGGAAAACGGAGAAAATGGAAGGAAATAGAAAGGTAGGTACTAATTTGTGATCATTTATGCAATGTGCAAAGATAAATTTTAACTATCAGCATATCCATCATTTCAAAATATATACTATTTCTTATGGTGATGTCATAAGACATTATAATGACTCTATGGGCTGATTCCTTTGGATAAAAAATATCCAGAAGTGGAATTGGTGGACCTTAAGATAATGTTACTCTTAGCTTTGTGAGGAACCTCTGTATAATTTTCCTTTTGACTGAATTACCTTCTCATCAACAGTGTAGAAAAGTCTCCCTTTATTCAGCCTGATGGAAAGGGTGGTAATGGTAGCCTGTACCATGGAGCCTGGAAAATTCCAGAACAAAACAAAAAAGGAGGTAGAAATAATTCAGGATGATTCCAGAAGTCACCCTTGGTGCTCCACAGGGACACGCAGTGCCCTCTGATACACACACACTAAAAACAAACAAACAAACAAACAAACAAACAAACAAACAAACAAACAAACAAACAAACAAGTAAATAAAATAAAATTCATTTAAAGCAAAATCAAAAAGTATAGGTTGCCTAGATAGTTCCTTAGATATTGTGCTTGCCATCAAGCCTGAAACATGAATTCAATTCTCAGAATCCACATTATGGAAGGAGGGAACCACAAACTGTCCTTTGACCTCCAAATGCACACCGTGACATCCATACACACACACACACACACACACACACACACACACACACACACACACACACGTTATTAGTTAAAAAAATATTACTGGAGTGCGAGATGGCTCAATGAATAAAGGCACTTATTTCAAATTTCTCAACCTGAGTTTGAGAGTTTACTGGGTGAAAGGAGAGAATCAACTCCCACAAGTTGTCCTCTGACCTTCATGTATGTGTTTTGGCATGTGCATGCCCCCTTCACAGATACACCCATCTGCATGCAAATAAATGTATGAAAGAAAGAAGAGAAAATAGATGATATATTAAAAGAAGCTAAAGAAAAATAAACTGACGAGAGATAGGGGTATAGTTTTAATTGTTCTGGGTGTGGAAATCTAGTTTTCCCAATTTGTGTTTTCCTTAATGTGTGTTTTTCATGACTTCGTAAAATTTTTTAAAATATATTTCATTTATTTGAGAGAGAGAAACAGAGAGAGACAGAGAGAGATAGAGAGACAAAGGGAGAAAAAGAAACAGAGACAGAGAGAGAGACAGCACATGCTCGCCATGGCACATGGCTGGAGGTGAGAGGACAACTTTCAGAAGTCAGTTCTTTCCTTCCACCATGTGGGCTTTGGAGGATCAAACTCAGGTCTCCAGGAGTGAGATCAGGCACCAGTTGAGCTACCACAATAGCATGATTTTGTAAAAAATACATTGACTTTAAGTGTTTAAAAGTATTTTTGCATTTTACATATCATTTTATTGATCTGTGCATTTGTTCTTATGTCTGAACCATGTTGTTTTGTTGTGTGGTGTATTTTGCTTTGTGGTATATTTTGAAGTTAGGAAACATGGTGTCTCTAGTTTTGCTTATTTATGCTAGAAACTTCTTATGACTGCTTGGGTCTTTGTAGTTCCCTATAAATTTAGTATTTTTTTCTATTTCTTAAAGAATGTTATTGCACTGAATCTGCAGATCACTTAGGTAGCATAGTCCTGGGCTTTGTTTTGAAAGGAGGCTTTTATTACTGAGTTTTATTACTCCTTGGTGGTCCATTCAAGTTTTATATTTCCTTTTGATATAATCTCGGTAGGTTGAATGGTTCCAGTAATATTTCCATATCAAATTTTCCTAATTGTTGGTACATATTTGTTCACAGAATTTCAAATGGACTATTTTACTTATTATTCAGTTTCTGTAATAGAAAAATACTATGACCCAAGAAACTTAAAAGAGAAAGAATTTATTGCTTTGACTCACAGTTCTTGAGGGGATAAAATCCATCATGGTGGGGATGGCAGAGCAGTAGGCAGGGAAGACATGGTGACAGGCAGGGATGGTGAGGTGATATTTCATATTTCAGTCGAGAGAGAGAGAGAGAGAGAGAGAGAGAGGAGAGAGTTACCAAACTTCAAGACTACTCTGTGAGGTACTTCCTCTAGCAAGGTTCTACCTCCTGAAGTTCCAGAGCCTTCCCTAACACTGTTACCAGCTGGGGACCCAAGTATTCAAATAAGTGAGTCTGTGGGGGACATTTCACATTCAAGCCACAACAAGGGCCTTTGTATTTTCGTCATATTAACTCTATTTCCTTTTTCATCTCTGATTTTACTTGTGTCTTCGATTTTCCTTCATTGGTCTGGCTAAATGATTTTGTCCATTTTTTTATCTTTACAAAAGATCAATTCATTGTTTTGTTCGTGTTTGGTATTTTTTGAAGTTTCTGCTTTGTTAATTCTGCTCGCTGTTGGTGTGATCTATTCTGAAGAATTATCCATGTGCTATGGAGAGGGATGTGTATTCCACAGGAGCTGCATGGTGTTGCATTCTATGAATGCCTCTTAATGTCCTTCTAGTCTGAAGAGAGCACAGTTTAAATTTAAAGTCTTTTTGTTGACAGGTTAGGGCAGGTTTCTTTATTCCTGAGATTCTGCATTTTGTTTATCGAAGAGACATGAAGGGGAAAGAATGGATCACTTACAGCTAGTGAGCCCCAGGAAAGGAAAATGTATCCTGACAGTTGAGTCTGAAAAGGGAGATGGCGGAACCCCACACAGCATAGTAGGTCTGAGAAGAGAGAGCACCTTTGATCTGCTTTCTGAAAGAGTTTTGATATGGGGGGAATGGTGGAGTAGAGGCTGCATGAAGCTTCTAAGCAGTGGGTACTTAGCATCAAAGGGTCTTTTGGTGTGCATGTCAAACTTCCTGAGGAGGGGGAAAGGAAGGAGAAAAGGGAGGAGAGAGCAAGGGGCTCCAGAGAAGGATGGAGGGAGGGAGGGGAATGGGGCACCTATCAAGCTTGTATGAGTGGAAAAAATAAATAAATATTTAAAAAAGGGTCTTTTGCAGCTCAGAGAAGTAAAATAACCACGAAGCCCATAGCACCCTAAAGGGTATAAAAGTAGGAGGGAGAAACTTTCCTTCCTTCAAGGGCCTCACTGATGAGAATGAAGAGTGATTTGCTAGCTCCCTCTGACTGACTGATGGCTGGGGTAGGATGGGCAGGTGTAAGACAGAAGGGCAAAGACGGGAGCCTTCTCTGCCTTCCCTTTTTCCCTCAGAACTTCACTGTAACTAAATAAAAGCTCCTTAGAGGAGAGAACTTGGATTGACTAAGGTTTAATTTCTATATCAGGTTAATAGGATGTCTAGGGAAATTAACCTGGATTTAAAAATAGCTAGAAAGTTAAATTTGGTATACATATAGCTTGTGAACTGTTAAATTTGGTATATACATAGTTTGTGAACCAAAATTCATTCTTATTTGGCATCAGATAGTGTCCTTTAAATATTTATATAAAATGCCCTAAGGAATAGAAATATACATATTGAATTGGTATAAACTTCACAATACAAATAATTTAAGTTGGTGATCTTTTCTTAATAAAAAATATGGAAGAGTTTATGATCTTAGAGCCAAAACAAATAGGCCCTCAGTCTGCTAACTGGCTGACCTTTGCTATGACATCCTTATACCTTAAGTCTCTACATGTGTTTGTTCCTTTCCCTCATGATGAGTCTGTTACTAGTGATCAAGCTTGTAGATTATTACTAGTCCTATAAAAATGTCATTTTATTTATATATAAATTATTATTATAATTCACTATTTTTAAATTTATCCTTTGGCTTCATGTGTGTATTATTCTTTTCTTGCAGTGCTGGAGTTTGAGTCCAACATGTTTTAACACCAACTCCTGTTTGTTTGTCTATCTACATATCTGACCATACCCCAAGCTGGCTTCTCACTAGTGATCACTGTTTCCCAAGTGCTGGTATCATAGGCATGTGCCACCATGAATAAATCAAATTTTTTTTGTTTTCTTGTGTGTGTGGGAGGGGGCAGGTGTGTATGCATGATTGCTCATGCACAAGTACATGTGTGGGGGCCCAAAGCTGATAACTGGGAATCATCCTTGATTGCTCTTTCACCTTATTCTATATTCTTTCATCTTATGTCTGTAATTAAACCCAGGGCTCATCTAAAGAGCTAATCTGGCGATTCCTACGTTCTACCTTCAAAAACTGGAATTATGAGCCCACCCGACATAACCACTTGACATATTATGGGTTTGGGAATCTGAGGATCTGAGCTCTGGTTCTTTTGCTTGCATCATGAGCACTTTAATTGGTGAGCCATCTCTGCAGCCCCATATCTGCCATTCTTTAAGAATATACCTACATCACTATTTCTTGACTTATCCACTTTAAGCATCATCTATTTATTTCTTTCATAAACTGTGAGAGAATTTGCTCACTTACAACAATTCTTCCCATGGGGCTCCTTAGGGGTCTGTACATCACAATAGCTGGCTTCCTTCGGAGCGATCCAGGAGAGGGAAGTTGGAAGACTCAATGATTCTGATGATCTAACTTTTTGACTGAGGCCCTGTCATCTGCTCAGTGTCCTGTTGAGGAGTGGGGTTGTGCCCTAATGGGAACATTCAGCCCTGGCAGGCTAAAGTCACATATAGTGTCCTGTGGGTTCATTCAATGGGAAGGCAGATTGCAAACATCATGAATGGGAAAAGGTCAGTAATGTCAACAGCTGGGACAATCAAGTGATTTGGCTTGTCAACTGAGAGTTTTTCAATAGACTATTTGGCTGTGCTTTGTCTAAGGATTATCTGCTTTCTGTATATTTAATTTTTTTCTCTTAGATTGGTTATGTTCTTCCTCTGAAGATTCTACCTGGAGACCAGACATTTTACACTGGCTATTCTGGAACCCAGTAGAGGACAAGAGTGGAGAGATCTGAGTGTACAGAAACTCACTTTCACTAACTTTCTCCTTTCAGTATGCTATCACACCACCAACTCACTTCTGGAATTTCTGTCAGACAGGCTGGACTTTCTTATTCCCAGCTCCATGTCATTTGCCATTTGTTCATTTATCTCTTTGCATATTTAAGTCACAATCTGGGTAAACTCCTCAGATCTGTATTGTGTGTGTGTGTGTGTGTGCGTGCATGTGCGTGTGTGTGTGTGTTGCAGGAGACTGTATTCAGGACTGTAAGACTGCCTAAGGCCAGCTTCTACTACTGAGCTATATCCCCATATCTCCTGGATACTTAGTTGTTTTCAGCAGTATTCATTCTGTTGTTTAGCATGTTGCAGTTTAATTTCAATATCATCATTTTTAGATGTTATATTTGGTTATTTTCCCAAATTACCTCATCTTCCCTTTTAGTGCATCATTATTTTCTTATGAATTATGTTTCTTCTAGCTTTAATAGTTCTGAAAATGCTTATTTTTTATACTCAAAGTATTTCAACAGTGCTGTCAGTATTCGGGATAATAGCTATTCTAGTGGACATGTAGTGGTATCTCATTAGCGGTTAAATTTGCATCTTTGTTATGATTAATGATGGTTATCATTGTGTATGTGTGTGTGTGTGTGTGTATGTGTGTGTGCATGCGTGTATCAGAGGATACTATGTGTCCCTATGGAGGACTAGGGTGACCTCAGGAATCATCTTGGAGTCTTCTACTTCACTCTTCTTCACTTTGGGGTTTCCCAGGCTCCACCTTCCAGAGGTGGAAGTTCAGGCCACCACCATTTCTGTCTGGCATTTTTATGTAATTTACAGATTTTTTTCTTAGTCTGAAATAGGATGAAATCTTAAATTTTTTTTATTATTATTTATTCAACTGTGCGCATGTATGTGTGTATGTGCCCGTGTGTGTGTGTGTGTGTGTGTGTGTGTGTGTGTGCCTGTGTACATGTAGAACCACGGACGAATCGGGAACCACCATGGACGCCTCCACCTCCTTCTGCCCGGGGATTCACAGGCTTCGCCCTACCAGGACCAGAAACGCAGGCCGCCCCCGCTTCTGCCTGGCGTCTATACGTGGGATCTGGGATCCAAACTCAGGACCTTCCGCCTGGAAGGCGGAGGCTTAACCCCTGAGCCACCTCTCCAGCCCATGACAAGGTTGAAATCTTAATAAAAGCCAATACTATAGAAAGCCTGTCTTAGCTCCCCGCCCCCCCTTCCTTTGGGACTGAGATAAGAGGTTGCTGTAAGAAAGCTCACTTGAAGGATAAAAATCCAAGGCTTCTACCCTCAAAAAAATTTCACTTATTCTAGCATCTGATTACCTCAGTATTAGCTCCTGCTTCCCTTCCTTAGGCAAATATAGTAGATAGTCATCTAGGAGACTGTCAAATTCCTTAGGAAGATCATTAACAAGACAAAGCTCCCCTTTTTTCTTTTTCTTTTTTTTTACCCTCTCCTGTTTAAACAAGATGTGTATATAATTTTTTTTTATTTATTCAATTGTGCATGTGTGTGTGTGTGTGTGTGTGTGTGTGTGTGTGTGTGTAGAACCACGGACGAGTTCGGGAACCACCATGGACGCCTCCACCTCCTCCTTGTTTACTCTGCTCCGGAATTCACAGGCTCCGCCCTACCAGGGCCAAAAACGCAGACCGCCCCGCTTCCGCCTGGGGTCTAGGATCTGAACGCAGGATCTTCTACCTGCAAGGCAGAGGCTTAACCCCTGAGCCACCTCTCCAGCTCTGTGTATATAATGTTTGTATCCCATCTTTGGTGGCTTCTGGCTCATGGTTTTTTGACCTGATAGCTGGGCTCCTCTAGCTAGAGTATTTTCACTTTCTGGATGTAATATTTTGAAGTGAAAAAACTTGCTTTTTCAAGTTCAATTTATCAATTTTTATATTTATGGATTATGTTTTTAGTATCTTTTCTGAGAAATCTTTGATTTTACCCTTTTAAAAAAATTACTTTGTACTTACTTTTAAATCTGTGTTGAATTTTGGGGTAAAGGTATAAGTCCAGTTTTTAAAAAGAATACATGTGTATTCATTTAACACCGTTCTTTAAAAGACTTTAAATAAAAGTTTGTTTCCCTATTAAATTCCTTTGACATCCTTTTCAAAACCAATTGACCATAAACATAAAGTTTTATTTCCTTTAATCTCATTTTGTTCCATTGACATACAAGCCAATTGTCTTGGTATTTGCAGTTTTATAGGAACTTTTGAAATTGAGAAACTATTCCGAATGTCTTCTGGCCACATTGAAAGGACTTTGGATTTTATTCTAGATATAACTGGAAGAAATGGAAATGGAAGGTTTTGAGATAGGGTAGGACATGACCTAGTCTGGTTTCTCTTGGAGAACGGACTACAAGGGAAGAAGAAATGACTGGGAAGGTACTGCATCATCTTGGTAGCAGAGTGAACAACGACGGCAATTCAGTTTGTTCTGAATATTTTCACTAGGAGAGAGAGAAACACATTTTTTTTTTCCCTAAGCAACCAAATAAGTGGTGGCCTCCGGGAAGATCAAGTGCTGGGGAATGGTGAAGAGGTTTTCTACATGTTAACCTCAGATGACATATTTGAAATTAACTAGGATTAGGTTCCACTATTTATAAAACGACAGAAACCTAAATTTTAGTTCTTCCTTACATAAAATATTTTTATTTATTTCTCCTATAAAAGAAATCTAGAGCCAGAATGGGACATCTATAGTCAAGGACCCAGGATCCTTTTGTTCTGTTGTTCTGTCATCTTGCTTCCTGATTTCATGGTTTAAAGTGGAAGCTACAAAAGCACACACCATGCCCAAGCCAATCCCTTTCTTTTTTTTTTTTTTTTTATTAAAAATTTAATTATACATTTTAAAATTTTTTACCAGTTCCCTCCCTCCCCCCTCCCCTTCCCCCAGTGTCTCCCCCCCAATTCCCAGAGAGTCCTTTATTGTGTGCGCCTAACTCTCCACTGGGTCCTCCTCTCCGATGACATATAAGGACCCAGTGGCATTTCCATAAGCCCTTTCTCTTGTTCCCCTTAAGCATAAGATTACTACTATGGCTGTCAATCCCTTGCCTCCAGGGGTCTCGGTGCCCTTAACAGATGCTAGACTTTATGAGGGCAACAGTGCGCTGGACATTGCGCAGCCAAGCCAATCCCTTTCTAAGATCACTCTCACTGGGAATGCAGGTCAGGGAACAGCCTTTGCCTACCATTCAGGAAGCCCTAAGCTTGATCCCAAATACTGTAAACCAACAACCAACCAACCAACCAACCAAAATCTCCTGGAGTGACACAAGTTACTTAACATCCCATTAGCCAAAGTCTGATTTGCTCTATCCTGCTGAAAAAGGGGTTATGCTACAGAAATAAGACTAAGACAAAAAGTAACCTGGATATTGAGAGGTAATCACAGCCTCTGATGCTCATCCTAGTGGAGAAACTGAGTAAATGATTGCATATATCCTGAGGAGACAGTTTAAGTGGAGATGTAAATTTGAATCTTCAGTATACAGGCAATTTTTGAAGCCTAAGGACCTGGATGAATTCATCTGCATGTGGTGGTAGATAGACAATAGGAAATATCTCAGAACTGAGTACAATTTTCATTGTCTTTCTGCTTGAGTGGTGGCTCTCCCTGAAGAGGCTCATGTGGTGGGTAACTGTGGACATGCAGTTATGGGTTATATTCTGTTGTTGCACATGTTGCCATTAATGAGGAACACTTACTTTTTTGCTATAAGGAGAGATCTCTTTTAATTTTTGCTTTTTGTTTATTTATTTAATTTTATTGTGTATATTCATCATGCATGGTACTGCATTACATGAAGATATTTTCCTTCAAATATATATTGTATGTTGTGCATGTCCCCTGAAGGCAGTAAAAACTGGATGTTTTAGCCTAATGATTCCAGAAAGTCTGTTGTACCAAAACACCAGTGCAAATCTGAAGAGTCAGTGACCAGCCAGACACGAAGCAGCTTCACAATGCACAGAGACTGCAGATTTTGTGACAAAGATGGAAAAGGACTTGTGTTTGCTCATGCCTTCTGTGGGTGTCGGTAAGACCTAAACCTGTTCTCTAGAGAATTGATGCATTAGCATCTGGAATAGACAGTTGTTAGGCTGGATTCTTCCCTCTGGGAGCTGAGTTGCCTCCTGTCTGTTCTTAGATCACTTGTGTTCTTCTCAGAAGTGGCAAGGCTAAAACTTTTCCAAGCAGTTTCTTTCCTGTGCATTTGAGACCATTAGATATGTTAATCCATGGATCACAAGACTATGCACATATCACAGTAACCAGGTAACTCTGCTTTGAGACATTCATTGTCCATTCCCTTTCAGCAACTAAGTGTCATGCCTGCTTTTAATTCTATCTGGAGACATCATGTCTGGTCTCACCCAGAAAGTAGATGTCACTCCTGCCTTTTCTTTGCTAGCCAGAATGTATACATTTAACATAGTCTTGTAAAGAATTTGGTCCTTCTTTGATTTTTTTTCCTATAAATATCTTGTATGCTACAATAAAATTGGCTTAGATGATGGAGGACATCCTAGGCTCCCTCTGGCCTGATGCCTGATCAATTCCTACCGCTCCCAATTCTGTTTGCTGCATGTAAGTCTGGATTTATGCTGGTTTGTGGGCCCAGGGAAAACTTCCTAAAACCTCCTCCCTTTTAAAAGCTTGACCAAAACCCCCACTGACATGGTTGGGAGTGTCCTTCCCAGGCTTGAAATAAAGGTCTGCTGCATCTCTGTTGACTTTGGTCTTTCTGCTTCTTATTTTCTGGCTTTACTTCCTCTCCCATCTACCTACTCCATTTCCCAAACCCTTTTACTAATATTTCCTTTCACCCAACCCATACTGTACACTACTGTCCTTCTCCTTCTCTCCTCCTGACTCTTGTTAATTAGTCCTTTTTGTTCTCTAGTTTCACTTTTACTTCCATGTTATATATACATACATGATTTTACGAGTAAAATTTAGGAACCATGAATGAGAGAAAACCTATGATATTTGTCTGAAAGTGATTCAATTCATTCAGTACAACTGTTTCCAGTTGAAGGTAATGAGAACCAATGCTTGGCTTTATGGCCCTAGGCAACCTTTCCTCACCCCACTGACCTGCTATGTCTCTTGCATTGGCATCTCTTTAACAGCATCTGAATCAGTAAAAGCCTGACTCAGGTTCTCCTCCCCTCTGCCTGCTCCCCTCTCTCTGGCTCCCTGTTCATTCTCTCTGCTGTGCGACCCTCTGCTCGGCCATGCTACCATGGCTTCTTCAGACTTTTCCTGTCCTCTCTGAGTCTAAGCATCTCTTCTGTTATGATGCCATCAGGCCCTCAACTCTAATAAACTTGTATTTTGTATCAGTTTCTGTTTATTCATGGGTTTGTCCCATTGTTGTAGCCAAGATTAGAAAAAAAAATTAGCAGGCCGCTAAGTTAGACAGGAAAAGTGCATGTTGATCTTCATTCACCTGTCCCTACCTTACTGCAATTCTGGGAAAAATTAATTAGGGTTGGGTCTCCCTGAAACAGTACTGTGATCATGGTTTACTCAAAGACCCAACATTAGGAAAGTCCTGCTTACACTTAACTGCTGAAGTCTGGCTTCTATGAAAAATTGCTTAGTCCCTGCCTCCTGTTTAAGATGTGGTCTTCACCTTTAAAACTCCATGAACCCACTTCTCAGCACCACGCACTGGGATCCTGATTCTGATCCTGATTCTGGGTCTCTGATCACTTTCAATAAAGCCTCTCCATTTGCTAAAGTTTCTGGTGTCAGTGTGGTGAAGTCCTGAGTGGCCCCAGACTTATAACACCATATATTGTTGGGTCATTCCCTGACTTCTCATATTTCCCATATTCCCTAATACCAGTTATATCCATGTTCCTGTAAACGACTTAACATTATTTTTTGTCACAAAACATTCCACAATTTTAAAATCTATTCTGTTGATAAACACCTGGTTTGGTTCTAAAACAGCTATTATGAATAGTGCTTCAGTAAACAATGATGTATTCATATCTCTGGCTTGGTATCCTTCAGATAAATAGCTAGGAGTGGTATGACTGTACTATATATAGGCCTATTCAGTTTTGTACTAAACTTCCATAGTGATTGGACTAGTTTACACTCTCACCAACAATGTCCAAGGGTTCCCTTTCATCCACATTCTTGCCAACATTTATGATTTGTTTTCTTAGTGACTGGTATTTAGAATGGAGTGAGATGGACTCTCAAATAGTTTTAATTTGCAGTTAGTTCTCTGGTTGCTTGTGAGGCTGAATGAACATTTTTACATATGTTTATATTGTGCACCTGTGTTTCATCCTTTAAGAGCTCTCTGATCATTTCATTAGTCCATTTATTGAATGGGTTGCTTAATTTCTTGTTTAGCTTTGTATTCTTTGTATAGTCTAGATATTAATCACCGGCTAACACTGTAGCTAACAAAGATTTATGAGGAGAAATACCTTTTATGATTTGTTTTCATTGAGTTGAAGTTTTGTACAGAGTATCTGCTGCCCTCACCAATGTTTTATTTTTCAAAATATAATTGGCTTATTAAGGAATCTTAATTCACAGGTATAATCATTACATTTGACCATTTAGGCTCTAAAGACATGTTATCACAGGCTGGGTGATTTACTACATGGGTTACTAAAAACAACAGAAATTTATTTATTTTTCCACAATCCAAAATGTAGACAACTCAAGATCAAGATACCCTGAAAGAACTGATTTCTAGCGATAGCCATCTTCTTGTGCCCCCAAACGACAGTCCTGTGTGCACATGGAGAGAGGCAGGGAGCTCTGATGTCTCTTCTTTTAATCTCAAGGACACCAGTTCTATTGGATTAGGGCTCACTCTTACCTCATTCAATTTTTATTACCTCCATAAAGGGCCTATATCCAAATACAGTTGCTTTAGGGGTTACAGCTTTAATATTAACTTTGGGAGTCACAATTCAGCCCATAACAACTGTAACACAGTTTTATTTTTTTTCTCCAATAACTGCTTCTCAGTTCTGCTGTGTAAAAGTCCTCTTTCTCCTATAGCCAACAGGTTCTGTGATAATATCTCCTCTGGGGTCTATATAGTTCCAGACATTCTGAGTCTTCAAACTTGTTATAAGACTCAGTATGATTTAGTTTAAAAGAATCTTCAGCCGGAGAGAGAATTGGGAGAAGAGAGAAAATTAAAACAAAGTATAATTACATACATATATGAGAATGCCAGGATGAGATCCATTACTTTGAATGCTAACTTAAAATCAATTAAAAATAAGATAAAATAGTCTTCAATTTATCCTTTGATATCTAACTCATTTTGGAATCTTTTTCTCAAAGGTTAAGACTGTAGCTTTAGGGCTGAGGAGATGGTTCAAGGGTTAAAACTCTGCTTCACAAGCAGAAGGACCTGAGTTTAGATTCCAGATCCCACATAAAGATGCTGTGCAGGAATGGCAGAGGTCTGCAATTTCAACCCTGAAGGTAGAAACCCAGAGCAAAGTAATGAGGAAGAAGAGCAACCCAGGATGATTCCCGATGTTACCCTTGGGCCTTTACAGACACACACACTCATGTGCCTTCTTGCACACACACACACACACACACACACACACACACACACACACACACACTCACCCAAGCATATAATAAAAGCTCACAGACTTATGTTTCACTCATTTCTCAAATGTATTTTATATAAATTGTATTTTTCAAAGCAAATTGTCTAAATCGTGCTTTGAATTTATCAGTAAAATTTCCCAACATGTTTGTCATTTGAGGTCCTTAAAGAACTGATTTGACATTTCGAACCCAACTAGAAGTGATTTTAGAGAAAGATAAATGTTACCTGCAGGTAATTCCTTTTATTATGATGTTTGTCTACAGTAGTTTGAATTTCTCATTCTTATCATATACAAGAAATTTGTAAGCAGTTTTCAGTGTATTAGTTGGTGGATCAGTGGGTTGAACTAGAGAAAAATGCCTTGACCACAAAAATGTAACAGAATGAATTACTTCCACTTAAATGAAGCCATTTCTTTCCACAGTACTTTGCTAGTGGGCATATAAAATGGACATATGCCTTAAGAAGGTTATCCTATGTATGAGATTAAATTTATTATTCCAGCATTTGACAAAATTTTCAAATGATGACTGAGACCCTGAGTCAAGTCATTATTTAGGTCTTGATTTCTTTTTTTCTTTTTTAGTCTATTGTATTTATCTATTAATTAGGTTGTGAGCATTTGGGTTACTTACATTTTGTGATGAATATAAATTATTTTTTTTTCAATGTTCTTATTAGCATATATCAATTATACATAAAATTTAATTATGTCATATTCATACATGCATGTACCTAGTATATTTGACCATATTCTCACACATTGCCTCTTTTGTGTCCCTTCTCCTCCTGATGATTTTTTTCCTTTATCAAAATAGTCTCCTCTTTCTACTTTTATTTATTTTTTTCATCAATTTCATAAGGATTGTTTATAGGAGCATGGGTGAGGGTTTGTTTACAGAAACTGGGGCACCTGACCAGTGGCTACATCACTGAAGAAAATTTTTCCTCTCCTTCATCAACTATTAACTGCCTAGAAGTCCCCAGGGAGGGGTGGGACCCTTTGAACTCCTCCCACACCTATAACAGGATGTTCGTTGGCCCAATCTTGTCATAGCTGCTATGAGTTGGAAGAATGAAACTGCTGTGTCATGCCATGTCAGGGTTCTACACTTCTGCCCACTGCCTCGGATCCTTATATTCTTTTCCTGATAACTCCCTGAGCCTCAAAGGGGGTATTACGATGTCTCATTGTCACTGAGAGCATTCAAGAGTCACCGTTTTCCTTACCTTGACCAGTTATGAGTGTCACAGTCACCTCTTACTACTGCAAAACAAGTTTTCCTGACAAGGCTGACAGCAGCACTGATCTATGGGAGGTTATTTAGAAGTCAATTTGAGGGGGTACATCAGGTCTGTTTTGCAAAACAACAGCAGTATTTCCTCCATTAGAGCTTGTGAGTCCCCCATCCATAGACTTCTGAGGGGTTTACAGTACCAGATGTGAAATCCTTCCTGTGGAGCAAAGTCTCAATTTCTGCATTTGCAAAAAGGAATTCTGGTGTCTGGTATGAGGAAAATCAGCCGAAACTTCATAGTGTAAAAACCTGAGGCAGAACTTTAGAAAGGGCATGACTGGGACATTTTCTCTTGGACGTGGGGGGGGAGACGGACAGACTGGTAAGCAGTTGCAGTCATCTAAAGGCTTGAGTGGCCTGGACATGTAAGATGCCTCCCTCACCGAAGGTGGGAGAGGCTGCCTGTTGGAGAGGAGCTGGGTTGGTAATATTAATAACTGGAAAGTCTTACATTGCTTTCCAGAAAGATGGCCTAGTGGCAGCAGGACATCTTAGATGGTATAAAGTTTCTTCTACAACAAACATTCCAAAGCGGCTGATGGAAACTGTCAAGTTGCTGACCTTGTTTTGGAAGTTCTATGGCATCAACTCATGAAAGCCTAGCAGGGTTCCTAGGGGTGCCCACCATGGATCGGGAGGAGTGGCAAGGTCACACTGCAGAAATGTCTTTGTGACTATATATAGAAATGCTCCCTGCTACATGTAGATAGTAATATTTATTACCTGTTTCACAAGTCTTTTAAGCAACAAGTGAGAAAATGCATCTGAGTGCTCGGATTAGAGGCTGGCACATTGGAAAGTTCACTAAGTGCTATTTTTAGTACTCCAGCACTACTCTCTGGAGAACTTTTTGGCTTGAGGCAAATTACTGAATTACTTTTGGTTCTCAGAAATATCTGATTAAATTTAGAAATGTCAAATACAAGTGAAACTGAATGCAAGTGTGTTGTTACCTTTGAAGTGTCCTTCTGAATTCTCAAGTACAGGGTAGCCTTTGTGAGAAAGAAAAATGTCCCAAATAGGGAAAATTCTCTGCAGCTCTCTTGCTTGCTCTACAATAATGAAAACACCTGGGACTAGAACTTTCTGTGGTGAGTCAGTCCCCTACTGCTCTTTCCTTTGTGTGTTCAAAGCCTATTGTAATGATGAAGTGAAGGAAACATTCCATTTGCAAGATTGGAAAAATCACAGGTTTTCAGAAGTCATGCTAACTTTGCCTTCCCAGGGCAATTTGAAACGAGCATCCCAGGTCATGAGCCTGTGCTTTGTTGTCAAGCTGCTATGATGTAGATTCTCCTGTCCTTGTCTTCAGAAGTCAGTGCCCCATCAGCACAGGGAAATCAAAGCTTGTTCCCTTCACATTCCCTTTACAATCTCTTTAACTGCCTTGAAAAATGAAACTGTGTTCTTATCAGGATGAGTTGAAGGACATTTTTGTACCTGACCCCTTTGAGAGGGATTTATTTGACTCAAATAAATACTCCTTTGTGGCAAGAATGACAAGTACAATCTTTGTGACCTGTTTCAGTCAGGAGAAATGTAAAATAAGTTAAATCAGGAAAATAAATGAAAATAATACTTTTGTTTTCTTTGTATTACAAAATAATTCATTTTCCTCATAGAAACTGGGATATCCAAGCAAGCAAAAAGAGAAGGAAAATCACCTGAATTCTTTCCTTCTGGATGTAATAATCATTAACTTTTTAGAATACAAACTGTGGGCATACCTCACATACCACAGGTTTTAAATACATTCTTTGACAATTTAATACATTTATACAATGTCTCTGGATTAGAGTCATCCCTTATTCCTTTCCCCCTGCCCCTGAGTCTTCTCAAACACATTTCTCCTCCTAATTTCTTTGTCCTTCTTTTTCTTTTTAAAAACCTGTTGGATCCCATCAGTACTACCAGAATTAACCTGGGTGTATGGACAGTCAGTGGATTATGGGCAATTTACCAGTGGCCATCAACTGCCACTAGTCCTTCAATTTCCCTCTCTGATCCATGCTGGAAGTTGACCAGCTGGATCCTGGGCGGGTAACCACAGCTACTGTGAGTTCATGAGTATACCAGCCACGTCGCATCCAGAATACAGCATTTCCCTACACTCTTCCCAATTTTTTCAGCTCTTCCATTCTTTCTCTTCTACCATGTCCCCTGAGACTTGATGGTTACTTATTTTAAGCACTTTGACCAGTTATGAGTTTCTCCCCACTATAGAAAGAAACTTCTCTGGCTAAGGTTGAGAACAATACTAGTCTATGGATGCGAACATAAATATTTGAAGATAGTTTGCAATGTCCATTCAGTAAACATTAGCAGTAAGTTTCTCAAAGGGTCTGTGACTTCCCAACTAAAATATGAATGTTACTAAGTATCTGAATTTTTAAATAACAAAAAATACATAAGTATCTTTTTAAGTTAATAAATATATAAAATCAATTTTATTTATTTTAATCAGTCTCCCATTCATTTCTCTGGGGGACATTTACATTGTTCCCATAAATATAAACAGCACAATAAGTAATATCCTTGTGAACATATATTTAAAAATTAAAGCAATATCTAAACAAATAAAAATTCAAATGTTATAGAAGATTATAAAATAAAAGGTCAAAATTTTCCTTTCCTCTTCTAGCTAATTCTCCACAAACATTATTTGCAAAGCTCTGTGATTGGGGGTTGGGGATTTAGCTCAGTGGTAGATTTAGCTCAGTGGTAGAGCGCTTGCCTAGCAAGCGTGAGGTCCTGGGTTTGGTCCCCAGCACTGGAAAAAAAAAAAAAAAAAAAAAGATAAAATTACAAAAAGACCAAAAAAAAAAAAAAAAAACAAAAAAAACAAGGGAGCAAAGCTCTGTGATTGGGTTGTTCGTATCATAGTGATTATTTTATATTTAATATTGATTCTGCTATTAGGAGGATTCCTTTTATCTTGGCTATAATTTTGAGAAACTGGGTATGGCTATATACTTTTTTCTTTTACCATGTGTATGCATATGTGTATGTGTGAATTTTGTATGTGTGTGCATCAGATCATCTGTGTGTACCTATATGTGTAGGCTAAAAACTGAAAATCTGGAATCATCCTTAATTGTGCTTCTGTCTTAAATCTTTGAGGTTGGGTCTCTAACTAAAACCAGACCTCATGTTATAGAGCTTACCAGGCTAGACAGCTTGCTCCGGAAATTTTTAGATTCTGACTTGCTGAGCTTGAATCACAGACAGGCAACCATTGGCATTTTATGTGGAATTTGGGGATCTGAATATCAATCTTCACGTTTGTTTGGCAAGTGCTTTAACTGCTGAGCTATCTCCCTAGTCTGTATATAGTTGTCATAGTCAGGCACAATTTTGACAGTTGAGGATTTGAGCTGTGGGCACATTTGTAGAGAATAAATTGTTGAGTTAATCCCAGAGCAAACCTGTAGGAGATTGTCTACCTGATGGGGAAGGCCCAGCCTATGGTGGGTGGGATTAGGCCATGAAATAAAATACAGAGAGCTGGTTGAGAGAGTCAGCATCCTTGTGTACACTTAGCCAGACATGCTGGTCTGGCAAGTAAGGATTGTCCTCTCTTAGCCATTATGTTGTGATGGTGTGGTCAGTTCCCTCGGCCCTGGTGTTGGTGTGAGCTCTCCTGTCCAGCTGGACTGAGAACTGTAACTGGGCAATCGTGAGAGAAAGTAAACCTCATGTTCCCTTAAGCTGTTTGATGGTCATTTATCAGCAACCATGCAGGTGAATTGCAACAAGAGTTATATTTTGAACGATGAGGAATTTATTGCTTTGCAATCCTGCCTGCTTTTCTTGACCCCCTCCAACTTGGCACTAGTATATTAGAATCTCTCTTTCTACTGTCCCCTTCAGCCATTTTTCCTAGTTAGTCAAAGACCAAGAAATTAGCTGCCCTTCCATTTCCTCATGTGTCCATCTTTTCAGTTGCAGTAGTATTTTATGTTTCTAAGACTTATACTATATATATGCCTCTCTGTAACTGCTTTTAAATATGTGTATCCTGCTGTAGGTTAATTTAGAAGTAGAAAAACCAACAAACAAGACTGGATTATTGGGTAGATATTACTGCAGGAAACTAAATGGAAATCATTTCATTTATAGCACATTTTGGATGAGCCATCTTCCAAATGGTAAGGTTCAGGTTTGTGGGTCTTGAATGTTACACAATTTAGGGGGTCAAGGAAAAACATATAGAATTATAAATACAACACTGTGGGGCTTGTCCTTTGGCCTTCAGAGAGCTTGGGTAACGGAGGGGCCCACAGCCTTAGCTTTATCAGCTTCATAGTTAAGTAAGCTTTTGGGTCTTTTGGATTCCTCTTTTCTTCTTTCCAGCCTCTTTTCTTCCCTAGAGATCACATTCAGCTGCTGACATACTTGTTGGATCAGACATGGTGCCAAGCTTCCTTCTCAATCAGCTGGAATTCTCCTCCAGCTTTTTATTTCACAAAGGGTATATTGGCATATCAAATTGGAGTGTCTGTGTGTTGTGTATGTGTTTATTTTGAACAAAAGTAATTATTTAGTTTTATTTAGAAATCTAGATTAAAACATGTTTCCTGTGGGAGACAAAGTAATAAAAAAAGATTATTACTTTTGGATGCAGGTGAATATGATGCGGGTCTCTGGGGTCTTATGTTCAGGTTCTTGTGTTTGGGAGTAGAAGATTGAAACCAGAACACATGTAGAGGATTAAGACAGACTTTATTAGAGGAGAGTCTGGAATGTTGTTGATGGGCATTTTTGGGAATTTCTTTTTACTTTTTAGTTCTGAAATTTCATTATATTGGATCTCGAGTGGATCTTCTTAGTGTGTATATGTTTGTGTGTGTGTGCGTGTGTGTGTGCGTATGTGTGTGCATGTGTGTGTGTGTGTGTGTGTGTGTGTGTGTGTGTGTGTATTTGTGTGCATGTGTATGCCTTAACACATGAGTGGAGATCAGGGGACAAATTTTGGGAGTCAATTCTCCATCTAGTCATCACCAGGGATCGAATTCAGATTATTAGGCTTGCATTTACCCCATGAGCTACCTCACTGACCCCTTTGGAAGGATCTTTCAACATTTTTTTTTTTTAGTTGGGGGCATATCTACATAGACCATTTCAAAATGAAGACTAAGATAATTTTTCTTTAGTTACTTCTTTTTAAATTTTTTATTAATTTATTTATCTACAAATAAACTTGGTTTATGTCTTTACCCTCATCTGCTCCTCACCCACTTCCCTCCTCTCCTACCCTCCTCATCCACACACCATTCTCCCACCTCCCCTACCATCTTTTTCATTCATTTTTACTTCTTATTTCTCTTCATATGGACTTCTTTTTTGTTTGTTTTTGTTTCATTTCTTTGAGACAAAGTTCCATTATGTATCCTAGGTTGGGTGTGAACTTCTGCTAACCCCCTGCCGCGCTCCTATCCAACTAATCTGGTAGAATATGTCTCAGTTTGGAAAAGGTGGATTCAAAGTAACATGTTTTGGGATAAGGACATGGCTTTATTTTAGAGAAATAAGGAAAAATACGGGAATTGTCAGGTCTTGGTGTTTCTTCCCAGTTCAGGCCTAAAGCCTGTTCCCTGGGAAGGTCACAGTAACCCCATGGGCAAGTGCTAGGAATTTCTCGGTATGTCAAAATAAAGTCCATGGACAGGTGCTAAGCATTTTTACCTAGGTTTTGTTTGGGATAATTCAAGTTTTGCCTCTGGCAGGAAGAATTCTTCTGGGATTTAGAAGTGCCCTTTCTTAGGGGTTTTTGGAACTAGCTTCCTGCTCTCTATTCTAGAGAAGAAGCCTGCTTTTTAAGTTTCAGTCAAATACTAAATAGAAATTTCATGTCTAGTCATTTACAATAAGTAGACTTGTTAATCAGAATGTGTGCACTGATTTTAAGGAAATTAGAGAATAACTTCTAGAGTCTTAAAACATAGGTGGGTAAAATTCCCACCTATGTACTAACTCAGAAATTCCAGAAGTACAAGACTATGCTCTCAGTCCACCAGAACCTTAAAAGAAACTGTGATACCCTCTTACCCTGGCTGAAGGCCAAGGAAGAGACCATCATGCCAGAAAGTCTAGATGCCAAGACTGCCCCTGGAGATGGTATTTGCAATCCAAACTGGGAGAATCCATGTCAGAAGCAAAGGGGGGCCGTGTCTTTCCTACCCCAAACAGCACTCTTATGAGAAATCACAGAGATGGACCATCTGAGTGCACTCCCACCAATGATCGCCTCCGCCCCGAAAGAGACACCCTCGAAAGAGACACCCTCGGCATATGGGGCCTGACTAGACCCCAGGTTTGGAGTATGCATGGTTCACAGATGGGTCATCTAACTGATGGCAATACACTTCTGGAATTCCTCAAAGGAAGACATAAGCAACCTTACTATTAAAGGAATAGAAGGATGCTATTATAGAAGTTATTCTTTTAATAATTATATTGCTTAAGTGTTTTTCTTCAGTGCATACCTCAGTGCTCCATCGACAGAACCAGCTATAGCTTATGGGCCTTGAGTATCCAAGTCAAGACCTCCTTAGAGATGTAGTTTAAGCTTGGATAGTAGAGACTACATGAGCTGCATACATCTTCCCAAGTTAGAACCTGCTGCCATGCCTGGTGCCTATGTCGACCTACCTGACTGAGAGTATCAACCTGGAGAGGACAACAGCAAAAGCTCATGCTGGGACTTATGGGGTGTTGGGGACTCCTATAGTTAATTGTAAAATATGTTCCTTGCTAAAATCAATAGGAGATCATTCTGCCTCTGTATTTTAAAAAAAGCAGTTAAAATGTGGGCTCAGCCCCATAGCTATCCGGTGAAGCATTATAGATTAATAAGTTTGGAAATACTGAGAGAATGTTTCTGTTAAGTGCCTTTGCCCTGAAGCAATGGGTTAGGTTCTTGAAAAAATGTCCACCCTGAAGGTGATTTTTGCTGACTAAAAAATTATATGTCTGTTGTAGGTGCAACATTCTTTACCCCAAAATTTTCTGTATAAAAGTTGTCATGAAAGTTTCAATAAACGGGTTCAGGATTCACTCGGACGAGAGGGAACCGCGTGTGTTCTGTTCTCCACCCGGTCCTGGGGAGCCCTGGTCTCAAGGCCGCGACTCTGGTCTGCGGCACCCCCTGCCTTAGCCTCATAAGTGCTGAGCTCAGGAATTGCATGCTCAGCTGGAACATCTTTAACAGGGATCCAATCTTCAGGTGACTTAAGTTTATTTTTAAAATTTTTCAATTCTTTATTTTCTTTTTTTTAAATTTTTTTTTCAATTGTGTGCGCGTGCGCGCGTGCGCGCACGCGTGTGTGTGTGTGTATGTGTGTGTGTGTGTGTGTGTGATGTGTATGTGTGTGTGTGTGTAGAACCACGGGCGAATTCGGGAACCACCATGGACGCCTCCACCTCCTCCTTGTTTACTCTGCCCCAGGATTCATAGGCTCCGCCCTACCAGGACCAGAAACGCAGGCCTCCCCCCCCCCCCCCCCCCCCGGTCTAGGATCCAAACTCAGGATCAAACTCAAGGCAGAGGCTTAACCCCTGAGCCACCTCTCCAGCCCCCAATTCTTTATTTTCTAGTATAAATTATAGAAAATTAAATCTAATTTCTAATTGTCTTTTTTACTGCATTTTTAATGTACAGAAAACACATTCTTTCTTTTTATTTTATTATTTGAAACAGGGCTTTGTGTAGTCTCAAACTTGGTATATAGCCAAGACTGACTTTGAAATCATGATTCTCCTCATACATCTCTCAGACTGCTGGGATTGCAAGAGTATGCCATGAAAAGTAAATTTTTGTTCTCTGATTATTCTTTTTTCATATTATTTATCAAGTGCACGTGTGTGTGTATGTGTGTGTATGTGTGCACGCGCGCATGTGCACGCACATGTGTAGAGATCAGAGTTAGACAGTTCTAGAGCAGCTGTGCTGGGATTGTCTCTGAAGGTCCTGAAGGAATACACTGTGTTGATGTGGGGCCACTCTGGGATCTGTCTGTTTCCAGGTTCTAGTGTTCAGGAGTTGAAGATTGAAATCAGAACACGTGTAGAGGATTGAGGCAGAGTTTATTAGAGGAGAGAAAGAACAAAACTTATGGACATGAATATGTGAGGGGCAAGAGATTCTTGGAGAATTCATGGACTGTAGAAATCCATGAATAGCAAAGAGCTGGAAAAGAACTCAACAGAATTCAAACATGAAGTCCCATGAGGAGCAAGAAAATTGAACCGAATTCATGGAATCCAGACATGGAGTACCATGAGGGGCAAGGAGCTGGAAAAGAACTCTAGATGTGGAGTCCCATGAGGGGCAAGGGAGTCAAAGATGACTGCCAGGGTCCAAAATATTTATACCCTTAGTTAGGCCCAGGAAAGGTAGTTTTTCTCATTGGTTAGCTCCATTTTCTACAAATCTAATTTGAGTTTTCAGTCCTACACATCTCATTGGTCTCTTCATATTGGGGTCCAACACAGTTAATCTTGAAGCTCAACCTCATGGTGGGGCTTATTTATAATGGAAAACTAATTCCCATATTCTTTCATGAACAGAATTGGGGGAAGTTGTCAACTTTATCTCTGTGAAGGATTAGAGTCAATTTCTCCAAATCAATAGGATATGTTCCTTCAGGGTAATCCCAGCCACGGGGGATTACCTTCAAAGACCTTCAGAGACAGTCCCAGAATGGCTGCTATAAAACTATCCTTTCCCTCCTTAATCTTTCTGAGGACTTGAGTGTTCAAGGGATGAAGGGTGACCTCTCTGGCTGCTTACTGCTGAGTTGGAGTGAAGGAAATATGAGCAGTCATCTATGAGGTGCTGGGATGGTCCAGAGGTCCCTACATTTGAAGCTATGCATATTTGTAGGGAACACTCAAGCTTGAGACCACAATTTCTTTTTTTTCTTTTTTTTTTTAATGTGGGACCTGGGATCCGAACTCAGAACCTTCTGCTTGTGAGACAGAGTCACAACCCCTGAGCCATCTCTCCAGCCCTGAGACCACAATTTCTTGAAGACAGATGCCAAGGGCATTCCTCAAGGTCTTAGTTGTAGTGTGTCTCCTATGCCAGCATAGTTATAGGCTGATTCTGTGGACTTTCCCGCTAAGGGCGGAGATGTAGTCTTGAATTGAGATCAAGAGCAAAGGTGTTTTTTTACATATTTCTTCTTATTCTTTGGACGTCATCTAGACATTAATTAGCATGTCTAAAGGATGGGCACAGGGCTTTATCACTGTAATTGTATCACTATGTTCCTGACCTATTAGCAGCCTGTTCTTTCCCCACATTGTGGAGAATTCCCCTAATGGGACCATTAGGGATATTAACATGTCTAGGGTTTGGCAAGGCTGTATTGTTAGTGATGGCCTTGCCTGTTGCTGATCTTACATGTATAGTCTGTCTGCCACCATTGGCATCGTCCCTTTGTGCAGTATACAGATGTGAGTCACTCCCTTGTTTCATGATTAGATTCCATAATAAACTTGACTTGGTTTCAGCTTTTCCCCTCCTGACCCAGCATGATTCAATTCCTGCTGATCCCACTCTGGTACCTGTTAGGATTGTGAGGTAAGCGTGCAGGTCATGGAAGCCCACAGATATTAATCTGGAAGAGAAAAAATAGATAAATTAAGCCTATAAAATCCAAACATAAAGATTAAACCATTGTAACTGGGAAGGCAGATGGGATAAGGAAAGGAGCTTAACAATTTTACTGTGGGTACAGGCAAAAGTTAGTAAAGAAAAACTGTTACCTTTCTTGGAAAAGTCACTAACTTTGTCTTGTGTAGAAGCAAAGAACAGCAGGTAATTTACATACTAGATGACACTTTTCTTCTCTGGCAGCTGCAAATCTGCAAGGGAAGCATTCTAAGGCTAGACAAAATGCTGGGCTGTTTCTGAATCCTTGGGGAGACTCTTATGCCTTGACCCATGTTTTGGGATGAGGCCCATATCTGAAATAAAGCTTATATTAAAATTTCCCCCAGAATAGCCTTATTAACCATAACATGGACAGCTTTATAAGAGTGCTAAATTGTTCCATTAAGTCTAAACCTAGGACATTTATAGGACATTTGGGCATGTAAAGAAAGGAATACCTAAAGACCATACTATTAAGTATATAAGAAACTTCAATAGTTACTTTGCTAAACTGTAATTACCCTGATCCTAACAGTTCTAGTTAAATCGAAGGTTGACAAAGGCCTAGGAAGGAAGTTGACCACTGAAAAATGGACTGCCACGTGTCTGTTTTAAAAAGGAACAAATTGGCTTCCCACTTGCATGTTAACCCAAGGTTCTCAAGATGCTATATCAATTTGGAATTTGGGCTTTCTTTCAATGTATCAGCAGCAAGTCTTCCCTTTTTCCCACCAGAGGGAAGCTAAGAACCTCGGGTCTCGTCATTGGTCCCCGGCAGAGGGGCTTGACCCTGGGGTCCTGGGGTTCAGGAGGTAATCCTTCCTCTAATGGAGACTCCCACAGTGAGGACATGGGCCATGTGAAGGCTTTTGGTGCTTGGGACAGTTTCCCCTGTCCCAGGTGCCCAGCTTTGTTGCATTTAAAGCATTTTTCCCCCCTCTTTCCCTTCAGAAGGGATTTTGGGTTGTGTACTTGGGTGTCCCTTGATCTTATTATTACTTTATTACCTTAGGACACTTTCAAACTTCTATTTTTTTTTCTTTCCTGGTTCTTTCTCTTTCCTCCCTTTCAGTTTGAAAAACATCTATGCATTTGTTTGGGTTCTCAGAGAAAACCCCTAAATCCTTTTTAATTTGGGCCATGTCTTGTACGGAAAAGGAAACATGGGCTGAGTTGGCATAAATCCACCCGGCATCTCTTGAAGAGGGCAGTCTAATGCTGGGTCAGGATTGAGTGGACTCTGCTTAGTCTCAAGAGAAGAGGTTTTGCTGAGGTGGAAGGTCGCAAGGTCCTGTATAGGAGGGATGAAATTCCTGTTCCGTCTTAGGGGCATCTTCATTAGGAGACAAAATTCTCTGTGGAACATCTAGCTGGTAGTTTTGGCAGAAATCTCTATGGTTTCTTGTTTACATAAAACAAAATTTGAATGTAGGGAGCTTCTGCCATTTACTTGGCCTTTGGCAAAATAGATCTATTTCTAAGATGTACTAAGGCCAAATCTGAGAACAGAATATCATAAATTGACTCTTTTTTCAGGTTAGTAGGACTAAATATTCTCCAGTTAGTCCCTGGATTTAGGATGGGGAAATCGCTTAGCTAGATGTCTAGAGGACCCAGATTTGGGGAAAATGCCAAATTGAAGCCCAGCTGAGGGGAAAGCTCCATTCAGTCAGTGCCCAAGGGGTTTCTAAAAGGGTACAGGGAGCATGATCCACCAATGACTGAAGACTCCCGACTGAGACACAAGTTCCCTATTCTGTTTAGACAGATGGATGGCCATCATCCCAGATGTGAACCATTTTTTCATTAGAGGGAATGACACTAGAAAGTTCCTTCTTTTAACTAACAAGAAATAAAGCCCCAAATGATCACCACCCTCCAACACAAACAAAAAAGCTGATTACAGAAGCAGAAAAAAAGCAGTTATTAGAGCAAAAGGAAAAGAAGAAAAAAAAAAAAAGCAAACAAAACGGGTTAGCTTATCTTGTTTGACCAGTGACTTCATGTTTGGAATCCTCAGGATAGTTTAACTATCAGGATAGTTTTAAACACAGTCCTGCTGAGGCAAAGCCCCCTATATCTATAGCATCTTAGTATTTTAAAAGTAGACTGTCATAGTCTATTTTTTTGTTGACCTTTTGCATTTATTTTATTCTTCTGTAAACAGCTCATGCTTGACTATTGCTTATTTTTGTTATCCTTCACCTTACTAAATAAATATTTCATTTTTTTAGAAGAAATCTTTTTCAAATTTGATGTATCCACATGAGTCACAAATTAATGCCACATAATAATTCAAATTGAGGAGTCCGTTTGCCAGTGGTTGAGAGTAGGCTCACACTGGAAAGAATTCTTGACAAAGAAGATGTAGAGGAATGGGGTTAATAAAACTAGAAATTACTATTACCTTGTAAGTTAGTTGATGGAATACCAAAGACTTGGTTAGAAAAAAACCCCAAACTTTACGGTATTGTAAGCATAATACGCTTCTTTGAAGTGCAGGTGGCTGAGTTAGAGCGTTCTGATTCATAGGTGTGGTTAGCATGGGAATCAAAGTCTAGGAAAAGCAAGGTACATAACAGACTATTTGGAACAAAGCATATTTACACTTGTCATTTTCAGAAGGAGTCAAAAATGAATCTTAAGGAGCTGGAGAGATTGCTCAGAGGTTAAGCCTCCGCCTTGCAGGCGGAAGGTCCTGAGTTCAGATCCTAGACCTCACGTATAGACGTCGGGCAGAAGCGGGTGCGGCCTGCGCTTCTGGTCCTGGTAGGGCAGAGCCTGTGAATCCCTGGGCAGAGTAAACGAGGAGGAGGTGGAGGCGGTCCATGGTGGTTCCCGAATTCGTCCGTGGTTCTACATACACATACATACATACACACGCGTACATACAGACACGCGCACACATGCATACAAGCACAATTGAATGAATGAATGAATGAATGAATAAATAAATAAAAATTTTAAAAAATTTAAAAAAAAGAAATGAATCTTAAGTACAGATTTAAGAAAAAGAGTTAGGAGAGTGCTGCAGTTCATCTGCATTGTTGCTGATAAAGTCAGGACAACTGCATAAGGGAACAAGGGGTTTATTTGCTTATGATAGTTATAGTTTTTAGTCCAGCTTGATGGGAGAGCTCACACCAACACCAGGGCCAAGGGAACTGGCCACACTATATCTATGTAACAACTGAGAGAGGGACAATTCTTACCTGCTGCACCAGCGTGTCTGGCCAAGTATACACAAGAATGCCAACTTCCTCAATCAGCTTTCTGCATTTTATTCACTTATTCAGGGTCTAGTCCTACCCACCATGATCTGGGTGTGTTCCATCAACTAGACAATCTCCTGCAGGTTCGCTCTGGGTTTAACTACCAATTATTTACAAATGTGCCCAGAGCTCAAACCCTCAACCATCAAATTGACACCTGTACCTAACTATGACAAAGAGTTTATACACAATCGTGTATGACCCCCCCCAAAGAAAAACTTGCCTTTTATGAAAAGGAATGTTTTTTCCAGGCATAGTGGCACATGCCTATAATCTCAGCAATGGGGAGACCAAGGCAAGAGGATCACAAGTTCAAAGTCACCTTGGGCTATCATGTGAGTTTTAGACAGACTAGGCAACTTAGTGTGTCCCTGTCTCAAATAAAAAGTAAAGAAAGACGGTATGTTTCAGCTCAAATACGCTAATCAAATAGACTCAAGAAGAGATTGGAAAGGCAATCAGATTTTATCTATTCTTTCAAGACATTTCATGCCATTGAAAGGATTTTAGGATAATAGAAATCTCTGATTCATTTTTATGAAGCTAACATAATATAAACCTAATTATGAAACTAACTTTAATTTAACATGAAAAAATGGATGCATACCAGGCTTGCTATAGAACATGAGGAAAAATTCAAAATTGAATGCTAATAAATAAAATCTAGCTTTTATCAGAATAATGGCAAAACATGTGAGATGTAAAAGATTTATTCCAGGAATACAAGTTGTTTGATATCAAGAAACCTTGCATATCATCTGTAAATATGCTGGGGCCTGCGACCAGCACCAACCCTACCTACCTGGGGAAAAGGCTCTGTCTCAAACCATCTGTAGGAACATGAGTGGAAGTGGTAGGAATTGATCCAGGCAGGGTCGGAGGGGGTGAGGATACTGAGATGCAAGCTGAGTTTATTTGTAGTAAGCACTGGTATTTATCCCCAAATTATAAAAGAGCACAGCAAAAAATAAAAATAAAAAAAGATTTCTTTTTTACAGGATAGTTAAGCACACACTGTGAGAACAGGTTACACATTGTAAAACTACAAGAAAAATAGAAATGTCGCACAGTGAATTTATGGAACACACATATTGTTTCCAAGTATAGTTAATTATAAACTATGATGTCGGTTTGAAATGTGTCCCCCATAGTCTCATGTGTTTGGCAAAGTCATAGCATTTTTGAGAGGTGGAGCCTCGTGGTCACAAGGGGGTAGGCCTTGAGATGGATAGACTCCCTCCAGAAGGAGTCTGCCTTTTGGAGCAGCAGTCTTGCAGCTCTAAGCTTCTCTCTGATGGGTGAGACGAAGCCTCTCTCCAGTTTCGGCCAATCAGCCATGCTGCCTCCACCGTGAAAGACTTTTATCTCCCCTCTAGAACCATAAGCTGAATAAATCTCTTTATTAAGTTGCTTGATTTTGGGTGTTGTCTCACAGCAATAGATAAGAATAACCATTTAATATGGTCAGGGTCTGCAATCCTGTAGCAGTCTTGTTACTCTTTTGATCTATAGGTAATATACCTCAGTGGTCCTAAGACAATCAAGGGAGGAACATGCAGGAAAACATGTTGGCCCAGAACCGGTCTGAGTCAGCCATATGACAGCCTGAGCCCATTACTGAGCAAGAATAAGCACGAGGCATTAATCTTCTCTCACGGGGTGGGGGAGAGATCACGCCCGTGACTGCCCATTTCAGATGGCATCGTGTCTTTCAGCTTCAAGAGAACAGGTCCTAGGATCTTGGTATCCCCCTACATGAATGTGTGAAATTAAATTAAAAAAATAGTGTGATCATATTAATAGGTGCTACAAGGTAATTTGCTAAAATTTGACAGCCAATAGTTTTTATTTATTTTTAAATTATTTATTTATTTATTTGAGGGAGAAAGACAGACAAACAGAGAATTTATTGGTGTATGCCATGGTGCACAGGTGCAGTTCAGAGAATAACTTTTGGAAATCAGTTCTCCCAACATGTGGGCTTTTAGCATTGAACTCGGGTCGACAGGTTTGTGATCAGGTGCCTTACTGCTGAGCAATATCATGGTATTAATTTTTAAACTTTATAAAACTGGAACAGAGCATTTATGTTTGTGTGTGTGTGTGTGTGTGTGTGTGTGTGTGTGTGTGTGCATGAATGTTAATGTGTGTGGGGGTGTCATTCCTTAGATACCATCCACCTTGGTTTTTTTTTTTTTTGAAACAGTCTCATTTCCCTGGGGCTTGCTGATTAAGCTAAACCAGCTGACCAATGAGCTCCTGAGATACACTTGTCTGTCTCCCCATCTCTGGGATTACAAGTACTTTTTTTTAAAATCATGGCTTCTGGGGTTGAAACTCAAGTCCTCTTACAAGCACTTTGACTGAGCTATCTCCCCAATCTGAGGCATTCTTGTTAAATATAACAAAAGGCAATTACCAAATGCATCCGTAAAACTAATTGAAAATGGCTTCAATTAAAATTAGGAGCTAGATAAGCATTCTTGTTATTAACATTGTTACTTGGTATTATCTTGTAAGCTGTTTAATAAATACAAAAGCACAAGGTTAGAAAGCTAGCCTGGTCATTGGAAAAGTTAAGTGCACTTTTTAAAGATTGTAATATAATTGTATAAGACTTGAAAGATTTAGTAAACTATCATTAGAAATGAAAATGGGGAAAATAATATCTTCACAATGAGAATTACATCTAATTTTTATTTATGTCAGAAATTGTGGCATACACGTGTAATGCCAGCGGTTGAGATGCTGAAGTGGAAGAATATTTTTCTTTCTTTCTCTTTCTCTCTCTCTTTTTCTTTCTTTCTTTTAGCGTATTTGGTGATTTTTTATAGTGTCTTTTTGTTATGTCTTACTATGTGGCTTCTATTGTCTGTCTCGTTTTGCAGTCTGTTCATATGACTTTCTCTAGGGAGTTTCTTTCTTTTTCTGTCTTCTTTCTTTCTTCTTTTTCTTTTCTTTCCTCCTCTTTTCTACTTTCTCTTTCTTTTCTTTCTTTCTTTCTCTTTCTTTCTTTCTTCTTTCTTTATTTCTTTCTTTCTTTCTTTCTTTATGTTCTTTCTTTCTTCTTTCTTTTCTTTCTCTCTTTTCTCTTTTCTCTTTTCTCTCTTTCTCCCTTTCTCTCTTCTTTCTCTCTTCCTTCCTTCCTTCCTTCCTTCCTTCCTTCCTTCCTTCCTTCCTTCCTTCCTTCCTTCCTTCCTTCCTTCCTTCCTTCCTTCCTTTCTTCCTTTCTTTCTTGTATGTGTGTGTGCATCAGAGGGCAATGTGTGTGCCTGGGTAGGCCCAAGGGCGATTTTGAGAATTATGCTGGATTTCTTCTATCTTCTTTTTGTTTTGCTCTGGAATTTCCCAAGCTCTACCTTCCAGAACTGGAAGCATAGGCTTTTACATAAACTCAGATCCTTCTGCTTATAAGGCAGACTCAACCCCTGAGCCATCTCTCCAGCCCTTTTAATGCACTAAAAAGTTTTTTTCTACCAATCCCCCCCCCCAAAAAAAAGAAACCCATAGGTGATAAAAATCAAAATATCATTATAATTCAGAAATAGCCTGAAATTATTATTACTTCATGTCTGTGAGGGTGGGAATCAAATCCAGGTCCGTAGATATGCTAAAGAGGCACTTTACCAATGAAAGATGGAATTATTTTTATACTTTGTATAAGAGAGAGTCCATTTTTTCCCTTATCTTTTTTACTTCCATCTCCTTTTTTCCTCTACTTCTGTAAAAAGATTATCGACCAAGGCCAACTGCAACATTAAGCATTAGCTAGAAAGCAAATATGATGGGCACATCATGTCTATTTAGCAAAATAATTGCAACTTCCCCACTAGGGTCTATGAGCAGTCAGTTTTATAGTACCAGATGTGTGGGGGGCATCAAGGCCTAGGCCTGTTCCCTTGAGTCAACTGAATTGGCACGTGTCTGAGACAGACAGTTGCAGGAGGGGATCTCTCTCCATTAATGAAAGACCGATACCTCCTGTTTTGTTTTCTCTGTGGGAGTTACCAAGTCACCTCCCCACAATTCCTGAGACCAGATTTGCCTTTGTTCTGCTCAGGACTGGTTTTTGGGACCAAGATGTTCTTTCTTGCATCTTGAGACCACTGAGGAATGTTATCTATGGATCACAAGATTATGTACATAAGTTACAATGCATATTTAACTCTGTGTGGAGACACCATATCTGTCCTTATATATTAACTAGATGTCACATCTAATTTTTCTTGCTAGCCTAGATAAGCTTTACAATGTAATGAATTTTGCTGTGCTATTCCCTGGTTTTGGGATATAAATATTTGTACTTGCTACAAATAAACTTAACTTGGATGATTTGGATCAAAAACATCCTTGCTCCCTCTGACTCGACCTGATTTTCATTCATGCTGCTTGCATTCCTGCATCTGGAGTATCACATGGATTTGTACTGGTTCATAGACCTGGGCACAGATGTGAATTCCCTTTTGCTGAGTAAGCATTAGTGCCCATCAGAAAGCAATTGGTTAACCCCATAGTAGATTTGCCACTGCTACACCACTAGGTACATCTGACTAGGCCAGTCAGTTAGTGTATCATGTCTATGTTTTGCAACCAAAGTGTGTGGTATCTAGTTCTGTGAGCAATCAAACACAGTGGCAATTGCCTATATTGTTTTGGAGGACTGAGGCACTTCATTTCAGTTTGAAAGTATTGCATTAAACATCTCTGCATCTATGTTTATTAGGGAGATTGGCATATAATTTTTCTTTTTTTATTTCTTTAACTCCTTTTGTTATTAGGGTAATATTAGCTCAAAAACTCAAACTTGAAAAGAGTTTGTTAGTGTTCTTTCTCTTGTTATTTTATGGAAAAGCATGGAAAATATTGGTGTTATTCTTTGAAGTTTCAGTAAAATTCAGCAGTAACTCCATCTGGGTCTGGACCTTCACAGGAATTTTTCATTTTAGTGCTTTAGTGTCATTGTAGATCTGTTCAATATTCTTGTGCCTGGTTTCTTTTTCATTTTATTGTTTGTTGTTTATTATTTATGTATTTATTTATTATTTATTTGTGTGTGTTAATCAGAGGGCACTGTATGTCCCTGTGGAGGACAAAGGGTGACTTCAGGAATTATCCTGAATTGCTTCTATCTCCTTCTTGCTTCCTTCCCTCGGTGATATCCCAGGCTCCACCCACCAGGGCCAGAAGTGCAGGCAACTGCCATTTTCACCTTGTGTTTTTAGGTGGGTCTTGGGATCCAAACTCAGACCTTCTGCTCCAGAGACAGAATGCTGTAGTTTGCCTGCATGGTTGTTGATAAATGACCATCAAATGGCTTATCGGAATAAGGGGTTTATTCCCTTACAATAGACTAGTTACAGTTCATAGTCCAGCTTGACAGAAGAGCGTGCACCAACACCAGGACTGAGGGAACTGGCCACACCATCTCTACATAATGGCTGAGAGAAGGATGATCTTTACTTGCCAGACCGGCAAGTCTGGTCAACTGTATGAAAGGATGCCAACTCTCTCAACCAGCTATCTGTAGTTTATTCTAGGGCCTAATCCCACCCACCACCATGGGCTGGGCCTTCCCCATCAGCTAGACAATCTCTTGCAGGTTTGCTCTGGGCTTAACTCAATCACTAATTCTCCACAAATGTGCCCAGAGCTCAAACCCTTAACTGTCAAGTTGACACCTGTGCATAACTACGACACTCTACCCCTTGTCAACTTGACACAAAAACATAGCACTTTTAAACTGTAACCTTCCGTTCTTGTCCCCATAAGTATTAAAAGTTATCATTAAAAATATAAATATATTTCATAGACAAATTTAAAATGTTCTCTCACAAAACTTCAGTTCCAACATTTTAAAAGTTCAAAATTTCTTAACCTTAAGAGTGTATTAGCCCTACACGCGCGCGGTCCATCCGGGCTTACCCCACGACCTAGGTAAGTCTCTGCCCCGCCCGCCCACCAGGACCCCAGGTCAGCCCGAAGGGACCCAGCTCCGACTCCCACCATCCAGCCGGAGCCGGGCAGGGCCGAGGGACGAGGAGGACCTCCCCCTGCGCCCAGGCCGCCCCAGCTGCCCTCGGGTTAAATAGCTCCACGCCGATGCCCCCATCCTCCCATTCCCCACCCCGCTCCGCTGGTCGGGACGCACGTACTGTCCAGCAGGGCCTCACCTGCGACCTAGGTAAGCTCTGTCCCTGCCCACCCCCAGAACCCCAGGCCAAATAATTCAGTTTAGTGAAATTGAAAGATCTTAAGAGTTTAAACAAAAATGCCAAGGTCAAAGTGCAAATCCATGAGAAGCAACACTCAAGTAAACAAATTTCCCACGAAGAAATTAATCCCATAATGTTAGACTCCAGCCAGAACAAACCCGCGGAAAAAGGCCAAGAAAGCCTAACCCAGGATAAGGACTTTCAAAATATGATCATTACCATGTTCAATACTATGAAAGAGGAAATCCGGGAGGAATTACATAATCAAATCAATCGCTTTGAAGAGGAACACAACAGACATCTGGAGGAATTGAGAAAAACAGTGCAAGAAACAAAAACTGGCATAGAGCAGTTAAAACAGACTTAAGCAGAGTTTAAAACTGAGCTACAAGACAAGTTATCTTCAATCCAGAACTCCACAGAGAGTCTTATCAACAGAACTAACGAAGCAGAAAACAGAATTTCAGACCTTGAAGATAAAGTGGGAGTACTAACCAGCTCAATGGAAGAGGTTGTTAAAGCCAAAAAAGATACTTGAGAGAAATATCCAAGAGATATGGGACACCCTGAAGAAGCCTAACATGCGTATTCATGGAATACCAGAGCAAGAATCTCAAAATACCACCCCTGAGGAAATTTTTCAAACGATCATCAAGGAAAACTTTCCTCATCTAAAAAAAGAGAGGCCCATCCATATACAAGAGGCATTTCGCACCCCAAACAGATACGACCAAAATAGAAGCACGCCACGGCAAATAATAGTTAAAACACTCCACATTCAAGAAAAAAACTGGTGCTGAGAGCTTCAAGGGAGAAAAAACAAGTCACTTTTAAAGGTAAACCTATTAAAATAACAAATGACTTCTCAGTCGAAACAGTAAAAGCAAGAAGAGCTTGGAGAGACATACTTCAAGTATTGAATGAGCAAAAATGTCAACCCAGGCTGATTTACCCTGCAAAACTATCAGTCATGATCGAGGGAGAAAGAAAAATTTTCCAGCACAAAGACAACTTTAAGGGATACATGTCCACCAAACCAGGCCTTCAAAAAATGCTAGAAATGATACTCAAGCATGAAGAAAAAAACAGGCATATTCAGGAGAACAGAAGGCAAATATAACACCATTAAAAGCGAGGCAATATACTTATAAAAGCTACTAAACATAATAAATGTCTGGAATTAACAATAGTTTCTCCATTATAACACTAAATGTTTTTTTTTATTAAAAATTTAATTATACATTTTAAATTTTTTTACCAGTTCCCTCCCTCCCCCCTCCTCCCCCCGAATCCCCTCCTCCCCCTCCCCTTCCCCCAGTGCCTCCCCCCTAATTCCCAGAGAGTCCTTTATTGTGTACGCCTAACTCTCCACTGGGTCCTCCTCTCCGATGACATATAAGGACCCAGTGGCATTTCCATAAGCCCTTTCTCTTGTTCCCCTTAAGCATAAGATCACTACTATGGCTGTCAATCCCTTGCCTCCAGGGGTCTCGGTGCCCTTAACAGATGCTAGACTTTATGAGGGCAACAGTGCGCTGGACATTGCGCAGGGCATGCAAAGTCCCATTATGATTGCTTTGGCCCCAACTATTGTTGAGAATCTTGCAAATCGTATAACACTAAATGTTAATGGAATTAATTCACCGATCAAGAGACACAGATTACAAACTTGGATTAAACATCACAATCCATCAATCTGCTGCCTGCAGGAAACCCATCTCACCACAAAAGATAGGCATGCTCTAAAATAAAAGGCTGGTCAACAATTCTACAAGCAAATGGAAGCAGAAAACAGGCAGGGGTAGCCATTATGCTATCAGACAAAGTGGACTTCAAACCAAAGAAAATTATAAGAGACACGGATGAATACTACATTTTAGTCACAGGTACAATTCACCAGGAAGACTTCACAATACTGAACATATATGCACCCAATACGGGCCCCTCCGCATTCATTAAGAAAACCCTACAGCGTCTAAAGCAAGAAATCAACCCCCAAACGTTAATTCTTGGGGACTTCAACACCGCCCTCTCAACATGGGATAGATCAACAGGTCAAAAGCTTAACAGAGACACTTTAAAACTTAATCAAACCTTGAAAGAAATGGACCTTACAGATCTCTATCGAACTTTTCACCCACGAACAAAAGAATACACATTTTTCTCAGCAGCACACGGAACTTTCTCCAAAATAGATCACATATTGGGCCACAAAACGAATCTACACATATACAAGAAAGTTGAAATTCTAACCTGTGCCCTATCAGACCACCACGGCCTAAAGCTGGACATCCACAACACATCAAACAAGAGAAAATACACTAACTCCTGGAAACTTAACACTATGATGCTGAATGAGAACTGGATTCAGGAAGAAATTAAAAAGGAAATTCAAGATTTCCTGAAAGTGAATGATAACAAAAATACAACTTACCAAAATCTCTGGGACACAATAAAAGCTGTTCTAAGAGGTAAGTTCATAGCTCTTAATGCCTACATCAAAAAAATGGAAACATCAGAAATAAACAACTTAACAATGCAGCTTAAAGCTTTAGAGAAACTAGAGCAATCTGATCCCAAAAGTAGTAGAAGAGAGAGATTAGCAAATAAGGGGAGAAATATCTGAAATCGAGATTAAGAAAACGATAGAAAAAATCAACCAGTCAAAAAGCTGGTTCTTTGAAAAAATCAATAAGATTGAACCCCTAGCTAAATTAACCAAAAGCAGGAGAGAGAAAACCCAAATTAACAAAATCAGAAATGAACATGGAATTATCATTACTGATACCCAAGAAATCCAGAGAATTATAACATCATATTTCAAAAACTTATACTCAGTGAAGTTTGACAACACAAAAGAGATGTATGAATTTCTAAGTAAACACAACTTACCTAAATTGAATCAGGAAGTTGTGAATTATTTAAATAGTCCTATAACATATAAAGAAATTGAAGAAGTAATCTCAAATCTTCCCACCAAAAAATGTCCTGAACCAGATGGATTCAGCACAGAGTTCTACCAGACATTTAAGGAGTTAATAACACCAATACTCCTTAAACTGTTCCATCAAATAGCAAAGGAAGGAACATTACCAAATTCCTTCTATGAAGCTAATATCGTTTTAATCCCAAAACTTAATAAAGATTCACTTAAAAAAGAAAACTATAGGCCGATCTCCCTGATGAACACAGACGCAAAGATTCTCAACAAAGTCTTAGCAAATCGGATTCAAAAACATATTAAAAAGATCATTCATGGGGACCAAGTAGGCTTCATCCCCGGCACACAAGGTTGGTTCAACATACGCAAATCAATAAATGTAATTCATCACGTAAACCAGTCCAAAGTCCAAGACCACATGATACTCTCGATAGATGCAGAAAAAGCTTTTGACAAGATCCAACAGCCTTTTATGATCAAAACGCTAGAGACAGTAAGAATGGAAGGAACCTTTATCAATATAATAAAAGCTGTATACAACAAGCCCACAGCAAGGATTATGCTCAATGGGAAACAATTGGAAGCATTCCCACTTTGATCAGGAACTAGACAAGGCTGTCCACTCTCACCACTTCTATTCAATATTGTACTTGAAGTCTTAGCTGAAGCCATAAGACAAGAAAGGGACATAAGAGGGATTCAAATCGGCAAGGACGAAGTCAAACTATCCCTATTTGCAGATGACATGAGCTTATACCTGAGCGATCCCAAAAACTCCACCAGGAAGCTTCTGGAACTAATTGAGAAGTTCAGCAGGGTGGCAGGATACAAAATAAATGTGCAAAAATCAGAGGCCTTCCTATATACCCAGAATGAAAGAAGTGAAAAAGCCTTGAGAGAAACAATCCCATTTACTATAGCCCCTAAAAAAATGAAATACCTTGTTATAAACCTAACCAAGGATGTAAAAGACCTTTACAATGAAAACTTTAAAACCCTAGAGAAAGAAATAGCAGAAGACACCAGAAGGTGGAAAGACCTCCCTTGTTCCTGGATTGGCAGAATCAACATCGTAAAAATGACCATCCTACCAAAGGCAATATACAGATTCAATGCTATACCAATCAAAATCCCAAAGCAATTCTTCAAAGAAGTTGACCAAACAATCTCAAAGTTCATATGGAGGCACAAAAGACCCAGGATAGCAAAAACAATCCTGAGTAACAAAAACACTGCTGGAAGTATTGCCATACCAAACCTAAGTCTATACTACAAATCCATAGTTATAAAGACAGCCTGGTACTGGCTCCAAAATAGACACACAGATCAATGGATAAGGATTGGAGACCCAGATATAAGCCCACAAAGTTACAGCCATTTGGTCTTTGACAAAGGGGCCCAAAGAATCCAATGGAAAAAGAACAGCATCTTCAACAAATGGTGCTGGCAAAACTGGATCTCCACATGCAGAAGATTAAAGTTGGACCCGTACTTGTCACCATGTACAAGACTTAATTCCAAATGGATCAAGGACCTTGATATCAGGCCAGAGACTATAAAAACCATAGTTGAAAGGATAGGGAACTCCCTCGAGCTTATTGGGCTAGGCCAACAGTTTCTAAATAGACATCCAATGGCACAGTCACTGCTACCAACTCTCAACAGTTGGGATCTTGTGAAATTAAAGAGCTTTTGTTCAGATAAAGAGATTGTAACGCGAGCTCAAAGGCAACCCACAGAATGGGAGAAAATCTTCACTAACCACACATCTGATAGAACTCTGCTGTCCAGAGTGCACAAAGAACTTAGAAAACTAAACACCAAGGAAACCAATGGCCCAATTAAAAAAAGAAACTTTACCAAGGATGAAATTAAAATGTCTAACAAATATCTGAAAAAATGTTCCACTTCCTTAGCCATCAGGGAAATGCAAATCAAAACTTCCCTGAGATATCATCTCACCCCGGTCAGGATGGCAAAAATCCACAATACAAACAACAACAAATGTTGGAGAGGATGTGGAGAGAGGGGAACTCTCCTGCATTGCTGGTGGGAATGCAGGCTCATACAGCCACTCTGGCGAGCCGTCTGGAGATTCTTAAAGAAATTAAAGATTGCAATGCCATATGACCCTGCTATTCCACTTTTGGGAATAACCCCCCATACAGCAGAGGTTCACCTCGATAGCACAAGCACGACCATGTTCATAGCAGCACTGTTTACAATAGCAAAGTCATGGAATCAACCCAAATGTCCAACAGATGACGAGTGGATAAGGAAACTGTAGTACATCTATACAATGGAGTACTACTCGGCCATCAAAGATGATGAATTACTGGAATTTGCCGGGAAATGGATGTCATTAGAAACAATTATATTAAGTGAAGTATCCCAGACCCAGAAAATTAAGCGCCGTATGTACTCCCTAATAGGTGGCTCCTAGTACCAAACCCACCCAGCCCACCTAGAGACAGTAATTGCAAGGATTATGAACAGGAGGGATGGGGTAGGAGGGCCACACCAGAAACAAGGAGAGAACGGACCATGTTACAGCAGAGAAAATAAGCCTCCATCAAGGACCCAAGTAAGTAATGAGACATCTGATTAAGTTCACAGACTTTTGTTCCTGATCATTTACTACTGAGGGGGTATGATCTCACCAGAAGAGGAGGGCATATAGTCTGGCAGATAAAAAGTAACCATTTTGCAAATGGGTGATAGACCCCTCTCTCACTGTGGTTTCCCACTTTTATTACATCTACCTTTGAATGTGCTTTTATCACAAGACTCTAGTTTAACAGCTTTTTGTCTCTGGCCAGGGGGTAACATTCAATGCCCACCAGGATGGAGTGAAGGGCATTGCAGGAGCAGCATAACTGCAAAAGAAAATCAACAAACCACAATCCAGAACTTTAGAGACTCTATATCAACCACCTAGAACTAGGCCAGCTTAATCTCTCTCCATCTTGAAGCTCAAGGAAATTTGTGGAAGAGGGGGCGGTAAGAGTGTAAGAGCAAAAGGATGGGAGGAGCAATGATATGTAAGATACTCCATATTAGTTAGGGCTGAAGCAATCATAATTGGAGTTTGCATGCCCTGAGCATTGTCCAACACACTGTTGACCTCACAAAGTCTAGCATCTGCTAAAGGCACCAAGATCCTTGGAGGCAAAGGATTGGCAGCCACAGCAGTGTTCCTATACCTAAAGGGAACACGGGAAAGGGTTCAGGGAAAGGCCACTGGGTCCTTGTACGTCATTGGAGAGGAGGGCCCAGAGGAAAATCAGGCATGCACAAGAAAGGACTCTCTGGGAATTGGGGTGGGAGGCACTGGGGGATGGGGAGGGAGGGGGGTGGGGAGGGGGAGCAGGGTGTATGGGGGGAGGAGGAGGGAGGGAGGGAACTGGTGTACCTATTAAGTTTGGTATGAGCTGAAATAATAATAAAAATGTATTAATAATAAAAAAGAATGTATTAAATCAGAGTAAGTTAAATACTTTAAAACAGATAAAACATTTAAACAGAAGTATCTTGATGTAATAAGAAAACATTAAACTAAGATCAGAGTCCAGCAAACTGCATCCTTTAATGTCCATCTTCTGTTGCTCATCACGTAGTCAGGTTGGCTCAAAGATTCTAGGCATTCCCAGTCCCTTTTTTGCACTCAAAGTTGTAGAAGCAGAGTTTCTCTAACCAGGTTGAATCTCCACTCACAGCTGTTCTCAGCATACATCCCATGATTCTGGCATCTCCAACAACACTCTGGGTTCACCTCTGCAGCTATAAGCTTCATCTTTCTTTGCAGGAACTCTATACCTGCCACTTGATACCAAGCTTTTGCTGCTCTCTATGAACTCCTCAATCATACATCGAAGCCAATATTACATGGGGGACATTGCCAGATTACACTTTGAAGTTGAAATGTGGCTTGGTCCACTCGAGCCACAGCTATACCAACTTTCATGTTCTGACTCTAGAAAAGCCCCCTTCTAGGCAGCTAAAACTTCCAAAGGCAAGAAACGGCTTTATCTTGGGCTATGTGTAACTGTGACAGAGTCTTAATCCCTGAACCATCTTTCCAGCTTCTGTTCAATTTTTTAATCTTATCTTGGCTAAATTTTGGTAGATCATTTTATTTAAAAATTCATCTATTTCTTTAAGATTTTCCAGTTTAGTGGAATACAAGTTTTAAATAAAGTTGTGAACTAATGAATTGTTGAATATTCTTTGTCATATGCAATTTTATTAAGTTGGGACATCTCTTCCTTTTTGATTATTTGAGTGCTTATCAATTTTCATTTACTTTTTCAACTTGGCTGTCTTCATTTCATTTTTAAAATCAACTTCTGCCATGTTAATTATTTCTTTCCAACTGTTGAGTTTGGGTTTGTCTTGTTCTTGCTTTTCTAAGACCCTAACATGAAATATTAAGTCATTTATTTTTTATCTTTCTTGTTTTTGTGACAGGGTTGCTTGTAGCACAGGTTAGCTAAGTAGCCAATATTTTCCTTGAGCTTCTGATCCTCTTGCTTCAACCTCTTGTATATTGCAGGCATTGCCCAGTTGTTTTGTGTGTGTGTGTGTGTGTGTGTGTGTGTGTGTGTGTGTGTGTGTGTTTGCATATGCCACAGCATATAAGATCAAATAACAACTTGTGGGAGTAGAGTCTCTCCTTCCACCAGGTGGATTCTGTGGACCTAACTTAGGTCATGAGGATTAGCAGCAAAGACCTTTAACAATTTAGCCATCTTGCTGCTCTCATAACCAGTTTTATGTGGTGCTGGGGATCAAACCTAGGATTTCATGCATGCTAGGCAAGCACTCTACTAACTGAGCTACTTGCCAAACCCTGCTCTGTGTTCACAGTATAGTCACTTGCAGTTATTTTCTTGGTATATTTCCACTTTTGTTATACCCCATAAATTTTACATGCTGTATTTTCATTTTCATGGTAATTTCATGGGATTTTTTTATTTGTTCTAGAGTTCTTCAATGATCCTTTCTTCCTTCATTAAATATTATCTTGTTCAATCTCCGCATATTTTCTGTGTATTTTTTTTTCTACCAATATGTAATTCTATTGCATTGTGGTCAGATATAATTCAAGACATTATTTCAGTTCATTTTCTTATGTTTGTTAAGACTTCTTTTCTGCTTATTACATTGTCCATTAAAGCATTAAAGAGAGTGTGTCATGGACTGCTGAGAAGAACGCTTTCTACAACACTTTGAGGGACTACTGTGTACATGTTTGTTAAGTCCATTAGATCTATTTGTCATTTCAAACAGGCGTTTCTCTGTTTATTTTTTTGTGGGAAATGACTTGTCTATTGGTGGTTGGGGTTTTAAAGTTACCCACTATTATTTTGTTAGAATTAATATGTGTCTTTACACCTAGTGGTGCTTTTTTATCTGAAATTGGGCACATCTCACTTTTGTTCTGTGCAAATATATGTTTAAAATTGTAATGTCCTCTTGATGGCTCATTTCATTAATTACTTTGAAGCAACCTTATTTATCTCTTCTAATTTTGACTTGGAGACTACTTTGCAGATATTATAGCAGTGACATTTGATTGTTTCCTAATTCCACTTGCTTGGAAAATCTTTTTTCATCCTTTCACTCTAAGGTTGCATGATGGTTAAACTCAGTTGTAAATTTGACACAACCTAGAATCATCTGTGAGAAGGGCTTCTGGCCGTACCTGTGCTGAATTATTTAGATTATCTTAATTGATTTCAGAAACTATCATGGTTTGCATGTGAGTTGTCCCCCACAGGTTTAGTATTTGAATACTTAACTAATGTTAATGCTTGGGAAGGTCTTGCCACCTTTAAGAGGTGGTGCCTTGCTGGAGGAAGGCTTATCACAGGGGCAGGCCTTGAGGTTTTGGTGGCCTGTCCCTGCTTGCTCTTGTAGTTTATCTCTTGGTCCCTCTGCCTTCGTGATGACTTCAGTGACCTGAGCTGATTGCCCACCATGCCTTGTCTGCCATAATGGTCTGTGTTTACCTTCTGGAACCATAAGTCAAGTAAATCCTCCTTTCTCCCCTTAAACTGTATATGAGTGTTGTCTCATAGCAACAGAGAAGGTAAATGCAATAGAAACCTATCTTAATTGTGGATGTGATTATTTCCTAGGTGTAAAGTATAAATGTAAGATAGTTACCTCAAAAACGCACTGCACCACGGACTAGATGGAAGTTTTTAATGGAGTTCCAGAACCACCGGGCCAATTGTAGGAAGAAGGAGAGAAGAAAGAGAAAAAGAAAAAGAGAGCGGAGAGAAGGGAATGGCGGGGTGGACTGAGAGGGCAGGGTCTAGAGGTGAGTTCTGGGACCTTTGTCCAACCCAGGAAGTGTGGCCAGGATCAGTTTTTGACCTTGACCCTGCTAGCACTAAGGTCAGGCACATGTCCTCTTACAAGCACTAGCTATTGGGGGGCCACGATCATCAGGCAGAAGCTTTGTCCTGAGTATGGGGGGAGAAGGAATTAGTGAGATTCCTATCATTCCAGCCTTTTGTCAGTGTTAAGGGTGATGTATTCATTCTTAGCTACTTCCTGCTGGAAGGGATCAACATGGGAAAGGTTACAGACTAGAATGATGGGGTCCTGTTCCTGAATTCTCCTGGTGAAGATGATGACCATGGTTGACTGGACCCAACTGGGTCATCGGCCTCTGGGATGAGATAGATAGATGGATAGCGGTCAGAAACATTTGGATGAAAGAGCATCTGGTGAGCTCTCGGATCCTGTACTGGAGGCATCTGCCAAGTTCCAGAGATTGCTGATCTTCTCTTTCACTTCTCCCATGAGGTTGGTGTAATAGCAGTTGATTTTGGAGGATGACTGAAGCCAGCAAATTGAGTTGCATCTGTAGAAGTGAGGTGGCCGGGATGATGCTGACGGTAACTGAAAGCCCCAGGTCTCTCCTGGGCGCTGAAATGGTGTCAGGGGTGCAGTCTGCTGAATGGAGAGTAAATAGAGGAGAGGCAAGACTGATAAGAAAGTTAAATTGAGGGTTTAATTAAGGGGAGGCATGAATGACCCGGGAGGGTAGGAAAGGGGTTACACTGAGCTTGGGTTACACTGAGCTTGTTTATTATTTTTTTTAGCTATCTAATATAATAGTCATCAGAATGTTAAGTCACATACAGAGGATGACAATAAATGGCTATTAAGGGCTTAAATGGGCCTAAGATAATCTGGCTCTGGATTTGCAGCATTTCAGCTCTCTCCGCTTTATTGGAGATTCCAGTTAAGTCCATCAGCTTACAAGTGTAGCAATGTCCTTCCAGGAACTTACATTCAGTTTCCTATTGGTAAAATGTCACACTTTTGTGCATGTAGGACCATATAGAGTTGGTCACATATGTCCCACGTAACTAGGAAGGCTCATTCCTAGTGTTTCCTGAAGATGAGGCTGAGTAATAGGTGGGAGAATAATCTTCAAGACTATTGGCAGAGCCATTAATAAAAGAATACTTGGATCATATTAAATTTACTAGCCATAATGATTTGGATCTGATATATATGTCATTTTTCATCCTCTGCATCTGATATAACATTTGTATGTGACCTGTGATTAGAGGATTAGAGATAATATATATATATATATATATATATATATATATGTATAATTAAAGTAAGCAACTATATTGTCTGGCTCAGTGAGCTTGAAGGTAATGGTGAGGGAGAGCAACATTTACCTTTAGGCCAGCATGCTTTACTTAAAAATCCATAGCATCATATTAAGACCTTTTAATCTCACGGGACAAGTAATTAGGATTTTAAGTTTTATGGGAATATCTGAATTACGCTAGTAAGGTTGTATCAGAACATAGGAGTGCACATTGAGGACATCTAATTAGAAAGCAGATTGGAGTAAAGAAGGCATTGGTCTCCTCTAAGAAAGGAGCCCATACATCTTACCACAAAGAAAATGAAGAAATTCCAATGAATTCCTCAGAAGACATTGCATTTTCTCAGTTGTTAGATTTGATGGGATAAGATTCCATGAAAGAAGTCGGAGGAATGAGCAAGTTTAACTAACCAATATCCATTGTGGCTAAATGGCACTAGAATATTGTCAGTAGGGCATAAGTCTGGAGAAGGACATCAGAACCTTGGTAAGAAATAATGGCATCTTTATTTGTAGTTTCATTATAATAAAAACCAAGCGAGATATCAGGAATGGCTGTGATTGACTTAAAATGTAAATTACATTACATTAGTACATTCTTAGATATTTTTGATGTTATTAAAAGTATTTTTTAAAGTATGCATACATGTGATTTAATTGAGCATGCCAAAAAATAAAAAAAGATTTATTAGTATGTAATAAGAATGAGAAAAAAATTGAAGTGGTCACAAATTTGTTACTTTGAAGTGCACAAACAGCGGTTAGACAGACACAATATTATCTGAATCTAGGTAACCGAGTAAGCACTGTTTGGTAGGTGTCGCCTACAGACAAGGGCTTACAACTCAGTGGCAACAGCTTTTAAATTACAGAGAAATTATAAAACTCTTATGCATGTATATATTAAACATGATACAGAGCAAATAGACAATATATATGAGACTCTCAGAAACATATCTAACAGCCGGCCAGCATAGATGACAAGACACAGAATTTAACTATGAAAAACACTGAAGCAACAAAGAACATATATGCAGCAATTTGGTTCCCATTGTTAAGGTTTTGTAATTTAGAGGAGTTGCCGCTATATTGAGACCTGTCTGCAGAATGATGGATCAGGCCCAGAGGCCAGTAGAGCTTAAGAGAGCCTGAAAAGCAGACTGGAAGGATTAGAGAAATTAGAAAGCATTCTATTTCCTTAGTTACTGACAAGAAACCCTTTGATAGTTTTTTAGATCCCAATTCATTCAAAAAAACATTGACAAAGAGCAAAACAACAAAATAACCAAGTTAGTTACTAGGTTGCAAAAAAAACTAACAAAGCAGATCCCCTCCAAAAAATAAGTGATTGGCTTTTCAAATGTACCCCAGGTTAGAAAAACATCTTTTATCTAAGGGATAAAATAAATGAAGGCATTTAATTGAAGGAGACCTGAAAGTTCATAATGTTTTGAATTCTGATAAGAAGTTACAACTCAAGGAGTGAGGAGAAGGAAAGCAAAAGAAGAAAGCAAAACCAAACCGAACCGAACCAAGCCAAACCGAACCGAACCGAATCGAATCGAACCAAACCAAACCAAACCAAACCAAAACAGAACAAACCAGGTGTAAATCAACCTATTTTAGTTAGTTGCCTCATGTTAAGAAAATAACTTTATCAGAGTTCATTAAGCTACGATGACAGAACAGACAATTCTAAGGATCTGTAGGGACTGTATAAAATTAGTAGAGTAGGAGAAGAAAAGAAAAAAACATTTCTGATTCAAAACAAATACACCATAGCCCATAGTTTCTCCTGTGCATTAACAGGAGAGAAGGACAGTAAGGGCAGATCTTCAATGTCTCAGGTGTGGTTCAAGGCTCTGGTGGCAGCTACCTGGCATCAGAAGGATGGTGTCCTACCAGGCCTGGGGCTGCTGGGGAGCTGATTCCCAGATATTTCTCTGTACCAGCATGATTGGGCCCATCCATGGTGGAAGTGCATGGGGTGCCCAAGGAAAGGATCTCAAACTCCTGCACTTAAGAGAAATGGTTCCTTATTGTCCTGGCCTTGGTCCCCTGTACCAAGCCCATCTTAAGAAAAAAAAAAAAATTATCAAAAGCAGATTAACCCTTTAAAGCCTGTACCAAAAGTAGGTTAGCATTTCCTGTAATAAATGATTGTTAGAATTTCAGAATAACTGGTGAGCTGGAAAGAAAGGGTCTGTGAAGGGAGAGATAAGTAGTTTGAAAGCTTAAATGTGTGGAAGTTGGTGGGGAGGAAGATGTATTGCTGTGTTGAGTATAGTCCACGTGGTGATGCCATGTTGGGTCCTGATTGGCAAAGAAGTCAGCACGGCCATCTTTGGAAGTCTGTGTGGTGTCACTATGTTGGTTAGTACATAAAGCAAACCAGGGGATGCAAGGGGTGGATGGGGAGAAGGATGGGATATGGAGGCTGAAACAAGAAGGGGAAGGGATACCTTGTTGGACACTGGACCGGGAACCAAAGGGTAAGGGAGGAGGGGTTGGAAATCTGGGGGGACCTGGAAGGGCAGGACCAGAAGTAGGGAGAGGGTTGAGCCATGTGGCGGGCAGAAGTGGGGAGGTGCCTGGTGCCAATGGCCAAGATGGTGGTAGAAATGAAGGAACAGAATCAGATTTGGAGTCAAAGTGGAGGTAGAAAAATGTTTTAAGAGAATTAAGAAGGCAGGTAAGAGGCATGAGTGGGAGGTACCCATTTCAGAGCATTGGAGCAGAGATGAGCAGGTTACACATACACACATACAGAGAGACAGAGAGAGAGAGAGAGACAGAGAGACAGAGACAGAGAGACAGAGAGACAGAGAGAGAGAGATAATAGAAGGAAAAAACAGGTCCATGGGTGCCCCTGGCTTTTTTCTGCAATGTACAGTTGTCCTGGTACCTGCAGGAGATAAAACCAAGATGGAAAAGGCGGGGACTCTTAATCCAAAGAGGCATCCCTTTTTCCGGATAAGTCCATTCTAGTCCATTTCGACCAGAGGTTAGCCACTAGTGTGCAGCACAGCTTTCAAGACAAAAGGTCAGGTAGTCGGTCCAGATGGGGTGCCTGTGGGAGTGGGGGTAGAGAAAAGGGAACTCAATGCACCTTGAATGAAGCAAGCCAGGATCAAACAGACCAAGAAGGAAAATGGGAATCTGCAGGATATGGCTGGCCACACTGTTTCCTGGTAGATACCAGGTGAGTTACCAATAGGGAAGGGGAGGGCTTGCTCAGGAGAGCTAAGAGGACCAGGGTGAGAGAAAGAGGGAGATGGAGAGAGATTGAGAGAGACCAGGAGAGAGTGATGGAGAGAGAGAGAGAGAGAGAAAGAGAGAGAGAGAGAGAAAGAGAAAGAGAGACACAGAGATAGAGATAGAAAGAGGAAGAAGTGGAAGAGAGAGAGAGATGAGGAGAGATGGAGAGAGACAGAAAGAAGGAAAAAACAGAGAGAAAGAAAGACACAGAGAGAGAGACAGAGAGGGATAGAGAGAGCAAAGTGGAAGAGAGCGAGATGGAAAGAGACAAAAAGAGAGGGAGAGAGATGGAGAGAGAGAGAGAGAGAAAACCTTAACAGATTAGATTAACCTTGTGGTGAGTAGAGATGTCAGCAAAAGGAGATGGAGTCTTTTGGGGGGGAGGGAAGGGGCTGGAAATGTCGGTTCAGCTGGAGCCTGGACCCAAGGAAGGTTGGGAACCAGACAGGGAAGACTTACCCCAGGGCAGTCAGGTACCTCAGTAGAGTCATGGCACCATAAATGTAAGAATAAAGTACCTTAAAAATGCACTGGACCACGGGCTAGATGGAAGTTTTAATGGAATTCCAGAAGTGCAGGACCATTTGTAGGAAGAAGGAGAGAAGAAAGAAGGAGAAAAAGAAAAAGAGAGCAGAGAGAAGGGAATAATAGGTTTTATACCCTTAGAGTTAGGGGTAGGCTGAGGGGGCAGGGTCTGGAAGTGATTTCTGGGACCTTTGCCCAGCCCAGGAAGTGTGGCCAGGATCAGTCTTTGACCTTGACCCTGCTAGCACTAATGGTCAGGCACATGTGCTCTTACTAGCATCAGCTATTGGGGGGCAGCGATCATCAGGCAGAAGCTCCGCCCTGAGTATGGGGGGCAGGGTAGAGGAGTTCCTATCACTTGGCAGCTGTATAGAGTGAAAAGGTGAGTTGAATATTATCATGCACACATTCATTCACTGTTTGATGTTCTCGACTTTGGATGTCATATGACCAGTTTTTTCATGTTCCTGCCACTGTGACTTTCCTGCCATGATAGACTATGGGTTGAATAAACCTTTTTTCCTTTTGGTTGTTTTTACTAGAGTATTTGATCACAGCAACACAAAAATAATTGCGATGGGTTTCCTCTGTTTTTGATGGTGAGGTGGGCCTCTTAGAGGCATTAGTTTTCAGTCTAATTGCTATTTTGCATCTTTTGATTGGAAAATTCAACCATTAATATTCGGAGTTATTATTGAAAGGCATACATTAATTCTTGCCACTTTATTGATATTAAAACGCATGACATCTTCCTATTTATTTGCATAACTATTGTTGTAGCATGGTCCATTATTCCTTCTAGTCCTGTGGTTATGTTTATCTTTCTTTTTTTTTTTTTTTTTATTAAAAATTTAATTATACATTTTAAAAATTTTTTACCAGTTCCCTCCCTCCCCCCTCTTCCCCCTCCCCTTCCCCCAGTGCCTCCCCCCCAATTCCCAGAGAGTCCTTTATTGTGTGTGCCTAACTCTCCACTGTGTCCTCCTCTCCGATGACATATAAGGACCCAGTGGCATTTCCATAAGCCCTTTCTCTTGTTCCCCTTAAGCATAAGATCACTACTATGGCTGTCAATCCCTTGCCTCCAGGGGTCTCGGTGCCCTTATCAGATGCTAGACTTTATGAGGGCAACAGTGCGCTGGACATTGCGCAGGGCATGCAAAGTTCCATTATGATTGCTTTGGCCCCAACTATTGTTGAGAATCTTGCAAATCGTTGCTCCTCCCATCCTTTTGCTCTTACAATCTTACCGCTCCCTCTTCCGCAAATGTCCCTGAGCTCCAGGATGGGGAGAGATTAGGCTGTCCTAGTTCTATGTGATTGATATAGAGTCTCTGAAGTTCTGGATTGTGGTTTGTTGATTTTCTTTTGCAGTTTTGCTGCTCCTGCAATTCCCTTCACTCCATTCTGCTGGGCACTGTATGTCACCCCCTGGCCAGAGACAAAAAGCTGTTAAACTGGAGTCTTGTTGTAATAGCACATTCAAGGGTAGATGTAATAAGAGTAGGAAACCTCACTGAGAGAGGGGTCCATCACCCATTTGCAAAATGATTACTTTTTATCTGCTAGACTATATGCCCTCCCCTTCTGGTGAGATCAGGAAAGAACGTCTGTGAACTTAACCAGGTTTCTCATTACTTACTTGCAGACCTTCATGGAGGCCTATTTTCTCTGCTGTAACATGGTCTCCTCTCTCTTTGTTTCTGGTGTGGCCCTCCTAACCCATCTCTCTTGTTCATAATCCTTGCAATTACTGTGTTACATAGGTTTACTTTTGAGTGTCCCAATGTGGGCTGGGTGAGTTTGGTACTAGGAGCCACCTATTAGGGAGTACATACGGCGCTTAATTTTCTGGGTTTGGGATACTTCACTTAATATAATTCTTTCTAATGACATCCATTTCCCAGCAAATTCCAGTAATTCATCATTTTTGATGGCTGAGTAGTACTCCATTGTATAGATGTACCACAGTTTCCTTATCCACTCGTCAACTGTTGGACATTTAGGTTGATTCCATGACTTTGCTATTGTAAACAGTGCTGCTATGAACATGGTCGAGCTTGTGCTATCGAGGCGAACCTTTGCTGCTTGGGGGGTTATTCCCAAAAGTGGGATAGCAGGGTCATATGGCATTTCAATCTTTAATTTCTTTAAGAATCTCCAGACGGCTCGCCAGAGTGGCTGTATGAGCCTGCATTCCCACCAACAATGTAGGAGAGTTCCCCTCTCTCCACATCCTCTCCAGCATTTGTCGTTGTTTGTATTGTGGATTTTTGCCATCCTGACCGGGGTGAGATGATATCTCAGGGAAGTTTTGATTTGCATTTCCCTGATGGCGAAGGAAGTGGAGCATTTTTTAAGATAATTGTTAGACATTTTAATTTCATCCTGGTAAAGTTTCTTTGAAGTTCCAGGGCCCATTTTTTAATTGGGCCAGTGTTTTCCTTGGAGTTTAATTTTCTAAGTTCTTTGTGCACTCTGGACAGTAGAGCTCTGTCAGATATGTGGTTAGTGAAGATTTTCTCCCATTCTGTGGGTTGCCTTTGAGCTCGTGTGACAATCTCTTTATCTGAACAGAAGCTCTTTAATTTCACAAGATCCCAACTGTTGAGAGTTGGTAGCAGTGACTGTGCCATTGGATGTCTGTTTAGGAACTGTTGGCCTAGCCCAACCAGCTCGAGGGAGTTCCCTATCCTTTCAACTATGGTTTTTAAAGTCTCTGGCCTGATATCAAGGTCCTTGATCCATTTGGAATTAAGTCTTGTACATGGTGACAAGTACGGGTCCAGCTTTAATCTTCTGCATGTGGAGATCCAGTTTTGCCAGCACCATTTGTTGAAGATGCTGTTCTTTTTCCATTGGATTCTTTGGGCCCCTTTGTCAAAGACCAAATGGCTGTAACTTTGTGGGCTTATATCTGGGTCTTCAATCCTTATCCATTGATCTGTGTGTCTATTTTGGAGCCAATACCAGGCTGTCTTTATAACTATGGATTTGTAGTATAGACTTAGGTTTGGTATGGTAATACCTCCAGCTGTGTTTTTGTTACTCAGGATTGTTTTTGCTATCCTGGGTCTTTTGTGCCTCCAAATGAACTTTGAGATTGTTTGGTCAACTTCTTTGAAGAATTGCTTTGGGATTTTGATTGGTATAGCATTGAATCTGTATATTGCCTTTGGTAGGATGGTCATTTTTACAATGTTGATTCTGCCAATCCAGGAACAAGGGAGGTCTTTCCACCTTCTGGTGTCTTCTGCAATTTCTTTCTTTAGGGTTTTAAAGTTTTCATTGTAAAGGTCTTTTACCTCCTTAGTTAGGTTTATACCAAGGTATTTCATTTTTTTAGGGGTTATAGTAAATGGCATGGTTTCTCTCAAGGCTTTTTCACTTCTTTCATTCTGGGCATATAGGAAGGCCTCTGATTTTTGCACATTTATTTTGTAACCCGCCACCCTGCTGAACTTCTCAATTAGTTCCAGGAGCTTCCTGGTGGAGTTTTTGGGATCACTCAGGTATAAGATCATGTCATCTGCAAATAGAGATAGCTTGACTTCTTCCTTGCCAATTTGAATCCCTCTTATGTCCCTTTCTTGTCTTATGGCTTCGGCTAAGACTTCAAGTACAATATTGAATAGAAGTGGTGAGAGTGGACAGCCTTGTCTAGTTCCTGATCGAAGTGGGAATGCTTCCAATTGTTCCCCATTGAGCATAATCCTTGCTGTGGGCTTGTTGTATACAGCTTTTATTATATTGATAAAGGTTCCTTCCATTCCTACTGTCTCTAGCGTTTTGATCATAAAAGGCTGTTGGATCTTGTCAAAAGCTTTTTCTGCATCTATTGAGAGTATCATGTGGTCTTGGACTTTGGACTGGTTTACATGATGAATTACATTTATTGATTTGCGTATGTTGAACCAACCTTGTGTGCCGGGGATGAAGCCTACTTGGTCCCCGTGAATGATCTTTTTAATATGTTTTTGAATCCGATTTGCTAAGACTTTGTTGAGAATCTTTGCGTCTGTGTTCATCAGGGAGATCGGCCTATAGTTTTCTTTTTTAAGTGAATCTTTATTAGGTTTTGGGATTAAAATGATATTAGCTTCATAGAAGGAATTTGGTAGTGTTCCTTCCTTTGCTATTTGATGGAACAGTTTAAGGAGTATTGGTGTTATTAACTCCTTAAATGTCTTGTAGAACTCTGTGCTGAATCCATCTGGTCCAGGACATTTTTTGGTGGGAAGATTCGAGATTACTTCCTCAATTTCCTTATATGTTATAGGACTATTTAAATAATTCACAACTTCCTGATTCAATTTAGGTAAGTTGTGTTTACTTAGAAATTCATCCATCTCTTTTGTGTTGTCAAACTTCACAGAGTATAAGTTTTTGAAATATGATGTTATAATTCTCTGGATTTCTTGGGTATCCGTAGTGATAACTCCATGTTCATTTCTAATTTTGTTAATTTGGGTTTTCTCACTCTTGCTTTTGGTTAGTTTAGCTAGGGGTGTATCAATCTTGTTGATTTTTTCAAAGAACCAGCTTTTTGATTGGTTGATTTTTTCTATCGTTTTCTTAGTCTCGATTTCAGATATTTCTCCCCTTATTTTGCTAATCTCTTCTCTTCTACTGCTTTTAGGATCAGATTGCTCTAGTTTCTCTAAAGCTTTAAGCTGCATTGTTAAGTTGTTTATTTCTGATGTTTCCATTTTTTTGACGTGGGCATTAAGAGCTATGAACTTACCTCTTAGAACAGCTTTCATTGTGTCCCAGAGATTTTGGTAAGTTGTATTTTCGTTATCATTCACTTTCAGGAAATCTTGAATTTCCTTTTTAATTTCTTCCTGAATCCAGTTCTCATTCAGCATCATAGTGTTAAGTTTCCAGGAGTTAGTGCATTTTCTCTTGTTTGATGTGTTGTGGATGTCCAGCTTTAGGCCGTGGTGGTCTGATAGGGCACAGGTTAGAATTTCAACTTTCTTGTATATGTGTAGATTCATTTTGTGGCCCAATATGTGATCTATTTTGGAGAAAGTTCCATGTGCTGCTGAGAAAAATGTGTATTCTTTGGTGCGTGGGTGAAAAGTTCGATAGAGATCTGTGAGGTCCATTTCTTTCAGGGTTTGATTAAGTTCCAAAGTGTCTCTGTTAAGCTTTTGACCTGTTGATCTATCCCACGTAGAGAGGGCGGTGTTGAAGTCCCCAAGAATTATCGTTTGGGGGTTGATTTCTTGCTTTAGACGCTGTAGGGTTTTCTTAATGAATGTGGGGGGGCCCGTATTGGGTGCATATATGTTCAGTATTGTGAAATCTTCCTGGTGAATTGTACCTCTGACTAAAATGTAGTATCCATCCGTGTCTCTTATAATTTTTTTTGGTTTGAAATCCACTTTGTCTGATAGCATAATGGCTACCCCTGCCTGTTTTCTGCTTCCATTTGCTTGTAGAATTGTTGACCAGCCTTTTATTTTTAGAGCGTGCCTATCTTTTGTGGTGAGATGGGTTTCCTGCAGGCAACAGATTGATGGATTGTGATTTTTAATCCAAGTTTGTAATCTGTGTCTCTTGATCGGTGAATTAAGTCCATTAACATTTAGTGTTATAATGGAGAAACTATTGTTAATTCCAGACATTTATTATGTTTAGTAGCTTTTATAAGTATATTGCTTCGCTTTTAATGGTGTTATATTTGCCTTCTGTTCTCCTGGATATGCCTGTTTTTTTCTTCACGCTTGAGTATCATTTCTAGCAGTTTTTGAAGGCCTGGTTTGGTGGCCATGTATCCCTTAAAGTTGTCTTTGTGCTGGAAAATTTTTCTTTCTCCCTCGATCATGACTGATAGTTTTGCAGGGTAAATCAGCCTGGGTTGACATTTTTGCTCATTCAATACTTGAAGTATGTCTCTCCAAGCTCTTCTTGCTTTTACTGTTTCGACTGAGAAGTCATTAGTTATTTTAATAGGTTTGCCTTTAAAAGTGACTTGTTTTTTCTCCCTTGAAGCTCTCATCACCAGTTCTTTATCTTGAATGTGGAGTGTTTTAACTATTATTTGCCGCGGTGTGCTTCTATTTTGGTCGTATCTGTTTGGGGTGCGGAATGCCTCTTGTATATGAATGGGCCTCTCTTTTTTTAGATGAGGAAAGTTTTCCTTGATGATCGTTTGAAAAATTTCCTCAGGGGTGGTATTTTGAGATTCTTGCTCCGGTATTCCATGAATACGCATGTTAGGCTTCTTCAGGGTGTCCCATATCTCTTGGATATTTCTCTCAAGTATCTTTTTGGCTTTAACAACCTCTTCCATTGAGCTGGTTAGTACTCCCACTTTATCTTCAAGGTCTGAAATTCTGTTTTCTGCTTCATTAGTTCTGTTGATAAGACTCTCTGTGGCGTTCTGGGTTGAAGATAACTTGTCTTTTAGCTCAGTTTTAAACTCTGCTTGAGTTTGTTTTAACTGTTCTATGCCACTTTTTGTTTCTTGCACTGTTTTTCTCAACTCCTCCAGATGTCTGTTGTGTTGCTCTTCAAAGCGATTGATTCGATTATGTAATTCCTCCCGGATTTCCTCTTTCATAGTATTGAACATGGTAATGATCATATTTTGAAAGTCTTTATCCTGGGTGGGGCTTTCTTGGCCTTTTTCCGCGGGTTTGTTCTTGTTGGAGTCTAACATTATGGGATTAATTTCTTCAGTGGGAAATTTGTTTACTTGAGTGTTGCTTCTCATGGATTTGCACTTTGACTTTGGCATTGTCATTTTAACTCTTAAGATCTCTCAATTTCACTAAACTGAATTATTTGCCTGGGGTACTGGTGGGCAGGGCCTGAACGGGGACTTACCTAGGGCGCGGGGTGAGGCCCGGGTGGACCGCGCGCGTGTCCTGACCGGCGGAGCGGGGTGGGGCGAAAAGGGAGGATGGGCGCGTCGGCGTGGAGCTATTTAACCCGAGGGCAGCTGGGGCGGGGCCCGGGCGCAGGGGGAGGTCCTCCTCGTCCCTCGGCCCCCGCGCGGCTCCGGCTGGATGGTGGGAGTCGGAGCCGGGTCCCCGTGGGCTGACCTGGGGGTCCTAGAGCGCGCGTTGAGGCCCGGCTGGATCTCGCGCAGGCGTCCCGACCGGGGGGGGGGGGGGGGGGGAGCGGGGGCGGGGCGAAAAAGGGAGGATGGGCGCGTCGGCGTGGAGCTATTTAACCCGAGGGCAGCTGGGGCGGGCCCGGGCGCAGGGGGAGGTCCTCCTCGTCCCTCGGCCCCCGCGCGGCTCCGGCTGGATGGTGGGAGTCGGAGCCGGGTCCCCGTGGTCTGACCTGGGGGTCCTAGAGCGCGCGTTGAGGCCCGGCTGGATCTCGCGCAGGCGTCCCGACCGGCGGAGCGGGGGCGGGGCGAAGAAGGGAAGGATGGGCGCGTCGGCGTGGAGCTATTTAACCCGAGGGCAGCTGGGGCGGGGCCCGGGCGCAGGGGGAGGTGCTCCTCGTCCCTCGGCCCCCCGCGCGGCTCCGGCTGGATGGTGGGAGTGGGAGCCGGGTCCCCGTGGGCTGACCTGGGGGTCCTAGAGCGCGCGTTGAGGCCCGGCTGGATCTCGCGCAGGCGTCCCGACCGGCGGAGCGGGGGCGGGCTATCTTTCTTTTTATCTAAGAAATTCCTTCAAGTTTCTTCTATAGAGCTGGTTTATTAGTCATGAACTGCTTCATCCTGTTTTTATTATGAAAATTTTTCTTTCTCCTCAAATTATAACTGATAATTTTGCTGCATATAGTAGCCTGGGTTGGTGGTTATTGTCTTTCAGAGCTTGAACTATGCAATTCCAAATCCTGGTTTTAAAGTGTCTGTTGAGGAATTTGTTGTTATTGTGATGGGCCTATTTTGCAATGTGACTAGTGAATTTTGTGACTTGCAACATACTTTCTTTGTTCTGCAAGTTTACTGTTCTAACTATAATATGATGTGCGGAGGTTCTTTTCTGGTCGTGTCTACTTGGTGTTCTAAATGATTCCTAAACCCGGATGGGTTCTCTTTTCTTGTATCTGTATAATTAATTTCCTGGTATGAGTTTATTGAGATTGTTTTCTGTGCCTTTAGTATGAAATCTTCTTTTCTGTGCCTACAATTTGTTCTTTACATGACGTCCCACAGATCTTGAATGTTCTGTCTGCATGTGATAGTTAGATATAGATATTCACCGGTCAGTTGCAGGCTGGTCTTTAGGAACAGCTGTGAAGAACTGGTATTTAGGGAGGCCCTTGAGAAGCCTGTGGGAGATCGTCTAATTGATGTGGAAAACCCAGCCCACAGCAGCTGATACTATCAGTAGTGGGCAGAGAAAGGGACGGCAAGAGGGGAGAGTCGGATCCTGCTTTTCTTGCTCTGTGCTGGTGAACTCGTTGTTTGTTGCTGCTGTTCCTTGCTGTTCTGTTCTTCACTGATGTCGGAGTTCAGCCTCTTCAGCCCTCCAATATGACTGAGGTGTGGGGATTCCCTAGAAATGTCCATCCCTAGCGTTATACTGGGACTGCTGGGAGACTTAGAGGAAACCTCTGGCCATCACCACTGCTGGAACTGCTGAACTATTCAGCTCTTGAACTGAGAAGCTACGGGCAGCTATTGTTGGACTACTCAGATTTTATCTTGCATGTCAATCTAATAAATTCCCTTTTTAATCATACATGTCCATTTTAATCAATTTTCCTCCAGAGAATCCTGACTAATACACTGAACTTTCTTACTAATTATTCTTGTCATTGTGTAAATGTTCCTTGTCTCTCTGGGATCCCACTGTTGAAGCTACTCTTCTATTACCGTGAGGAAATATTCAATCAACCTAATGGGGAAAGGGCTGATCGTTTGGCTTATGGTTCCAGAAGGGATATAGTGCATTATTGTGAAAATACATAGTAACGACCATGGTGGCAGAAGCAGGAGGGAGTTCATGTTACAGCAGCCATGGGCATGTGGAGGTTATCAAACCTCAAGGCCAACCCCGGTGACATGCTTTCTCCAGTGAGCCTCCACTTCCTAATGGCGCCATTATCTTCCCAAGCAGTGCCATGAGGTGAGAATCAAGTATTTCAACGCATTAGCCTGTGGAGGACAATCTACATTCAAGCCATGGCATTCTGCCCCTTGGTCCATTCTCCTGCTGAGGATTTCCAAGGAGCCTTTATTTTATCAAGTGAAATGTTCATGTCCAGTATTTCATTCTGGTTTTTCTTCAACTTTTCTTTCCTTTTTTTAAAAAATATTCTATTTATTTATTTATCAATTAGTGTGTTTGTGTGTGTGTGTGTGTGTGTGTGTGTGTGTGTGTCAGAGGGCACTGTATGTCCCTGGGGATAACCAAGGGTAACTTTAGGAATCATCCTGGATTGCTTCTACTCCTTCTTGCTTCCCTCTAGGATCTTCCAGACTCTGCCTAACAGGGCCAGCAGTGCTGCCTGGCATTTTTAGGTGGGACCTAGGATCCGAACCCAGGATGGATCCAAACTTAGGACATTCTGCTTGTGAGGCAGAGTCTTAACTCCTGAGCCAGCTCTCCAGCCCCTAGGATCCGAACCCAGGATGGATCCAAACTTAGGACCTTCTGCTTGTGAGGCAGAGTCTTAACTCCTGAGCCAGCTCTCCAGCCCCTCTTTTTTTTTTTTTCTTATATGTGTGTGCGTGTATGCATGCATGTGTATGTCTGCATGTGAGTGGCTGTACATATATGTGTGTGCATGTGCACTTGAATGTATGCATGTCTGTGGAGGCCTGTGCTTGACAGCAGGAATCATCCTGGATTCTATCTCCTTTTTGCTTTGCTCTGGGACTTCCCAGGCTTTGCCTTTCAGGGCTGAAATTGCAGTCCACTACCATATCCGCTTGACATTTTTATGCAGGATCTATTTTTCTTGCAAAGCAAAGGCTTTAGCCACAGAGTCATCTTCCCAGCCCCTTCTGCAGTATTTCTATCAGTTTATCAAATGCTGCTTTCATTTAAGAGTTTATGTCACTGTTGGTTTCTTTGCACATATTTATAATCATTCTTCTGAATTCCTTGTGATTTTGTCCTTGGAGGTCATTACTATAGGATTAACAATTTTAGGAGTCATGTCACCTTGATTTTTATGTTTCTTGTGTTTTCCCTGCATACCCATGGTTAGGTCATGGGTTGGATTTGTAAAAATTTTAGTCACTTTTGATTTTTTTTTAGAACTGTTTGCAATGTTCAAGAGGGACCAGGTTGTGTATAATTGGGTTGGGGTGTCATTCTCCTCTGGCTTGTGTTCATGGGAACAGATTCAATCTCTAACGTGCCCTCTGAGAGTAGAATTCTATTTGTAAAAATAATCATTTTCAAAGAGTAGGCTTCTTATGAAAAATATACTATTAGGCAAGCAGAAGCCATTACCCTTTTAGCACCAGCCATTTTAAGAGAAAAGGAACTCTGATGGTACTGGGCATATGGGTGGAAAGGAAAAGAAGCAGTATGAGAAGAGGAACAATAGAGGCAAGCAGGGGAGGGGGAGATGAGGCAAGTTGAGCTAAAAGTAGAATGAAAAGGAAGAAATGCAGTCAGATACTTCAAATGGTCCCAGTTCTCAGGAGTGTGAGATGCATAGTCCACATAAACCAAATCAAAATACTCTTTGAGAAAGCCTATGGAAACCAAAAATGAAAGAATAAAGAAAGAAAGAAAGAAGAGAGACAGAAAAAACAAAACAAAACAAAACCCTAGGCAATCTTTGAGAGGTTGGGTCCTAGAGGCTGCACACGTTGCTGGCTGTCCTTCAGGGATCAGGGTTGTATGCTGTTCTTGTCTCTGGCTGGTCTTTTGGGAAGTCAGATCACAGGTCTGTTCCATCAGTAAGCAAGCTTTCATGGGGTGGGCTGCAGAAGTCTTGCTGGTGACTGTGGCCTTGACCCAGGGCAGTCTTCTCCAAGGTCAGATCATGGTCAACATTTTCACATGTTAGACTATGAATCTCAACCTTCCCTTGGGTGTATCTTCTCAATGGCTGGTATACCATTTGGAACCTGAGCTTACAGTCTTCTTCAGGCCCTGGTTCTGAGCAGGTTACCACCTGGCTGAATGCTGTGCAGCGGTGAGTCAAAGTTTCTTCTTTTTAGTCAAGAAGTGTTCTTTTGGCCTGGTTTTAGCACACAGACCTATGACCCTGTCTCTGAGTTTCTTGAGAGTTTGGGTCATAAGGGTGGGGCCACCCAACTATTGACTCAGTAGGGGTCTTGTAAAACTACTATTCTGCAACTATACTCATGGAATTCCAAGGAGATGGGGTTTTCCAAGTGTGTCTCCTCCCTCTGCCTGTGCTGCTGGCATACACCTTTTCTGTTTCTGAAAGTTCATTATGTTCATTATGAAAGCACAGGACAGATTTTCTGAGTCTGTCTTTGTGTTTGTGTGTGTTTGTGTGTGTGTGTGCATGTGCACGTGTGTAGAAGTGCCCATGTTTATGAATCATGGTGAAGTTCATCAGTCGGAATTGAACCAGGCCAGGGTTGGAGGGATCTCAGCCAGAAAGACTGCCAAGAGAACTTTTTTCTCAAATCAATGTGTGTGTGTGTGTGTGTGTGTGTGTTTGTGTGTGTGTGTGTGTGTGTGTTTGTGTGTTAAATTCTGGCAATCATCCAGAATCAGTAATCATAGAGAAAATAACAAAAAACAGCAAAATCTTGTTCATACAAGAAGTTCAAAATGAATAGCAAGAAAGCATACAAGAAATACATAAAGACATTTATGATTTACTATGTTGTTACTACGTTGTTGAACAATCAGCAATTGTTTACTAGAGACAGACTTTTGTGATTTATCGTGTTCTCAAGCAGTCAGCAGTCTTGGAAAAGCATGTTTTACTTGTCCAAGGTTGCTGTGGACGCATGCTGTATTTGTCCGAGGTAAGCTGTTGTAAGGGAAAAGAACACTGTGAGCCCTGTGGTATCGCTTCTGGCTTGAGGCTCAGCCACAGGGAAAACAAAACCTCCTTTGCAGACCAATGATCAGGAGACAAAGTGTCTTAACTGCTGATCTTGCTGCCCAGTGTGACCTGCTCAAAAGACCCCCAGAAGGCCAGCATTGACCCCCATATGTGTGTGTGGGGGGGGAGGGAGCACTGTATATATGTGCCTGCGGAGGCCCAAGGGTGACTTTGGAAATCATCCTGGATAGTTCTACTTTCTTATTGCTTTGGTCTGGCTCCGCCTTCCAGGGCAGTCATTTTTGCCTGGCATTTTTTATAGAGTTCTGGGATCTAAACTCAGGTCATTTTGCTTGTGAGGCAGAGGTTTTAACCCCTGAGCCATCTCTCCAGTCTCAGAATCTGTTGGATTCCTGCCATCTGTTGCTAGTGCTTCTTCTTACTGAGAGGGGGACTAAGCCAATCGTTCCAGGATGGACTTTGGACTTTCTCTTCTACTTTCCAAAGTTTCCCATTTAATTTGTTATTGAAACTAGAGGTATCTAGGTACCCCTTACAGCTGTTTCCATCTTCCCTTAATTTATTCCCCAGAGCCTCTAACATATATACCTGCGTAACATCTGTAATCTTTTTTAAAGCTATTGTCAATGGGTTTTTGTTTTCCCACTTTCATTTATTATATTGTTTTTGCGTGTGCGTGTGTGTGTGTGTGTGTGTGTGTGTGTGAGCGGGCACCCTGTAGGGGATCAGAGTGACTTTGGGAATCATTCTGATTGCTTTTACCTCCCTTCTGGGAGTCCTGGATCTGCCCAACAGGACCAGAAGTGTAGGCTGCTGCTGTTTTCAACTGGCATTTTTATGTGAGACCTTGGATCTGAACTCAGACCCTTCCAGCCCTGTTTTCCCAGTTTATTTCTCAGCATGTTTGTTATTGGTATGTAGTAAAGGTACTAATTTTTGTACATTGATTTTTTATACTGCTACTTTGGTGAAAGTGATTATTAGACATACAATTATTCTGGTTGGAGTCTTTCATATATGGGATCATATCATCTGCAATAGGGATAATTTGACTCTTCCTACTTTTTTTTAATTTTTATTTATTTATTTATTCAATTGTGCGTGTGTGTGTGTGTATGTGTGTGTGTGTGTGTGTGTGTGTGTGTGTGTGTGTGTGTGTAGAACCACAGGTGAATTCGGGAACCACCATGGATGCCTCCACCTCCTCCTTGTTTACTCTGCTCCGGGATTCACAGGCTCCGCCCTACCAGGACCAGAAGCGCAGGCCGTCCCCGCTTCCGCCTGGCGTCTATACGTGGGATCTGGGATCCGAACTCAGGACCTTCCACCTGCAAGGCAGAGGCTTAACTCCTGAGCCACCTCTCCAGCCCCGACTCTTCCTATTTTTGTTCTTTATTTCTTTTTATATTACCTTATGCTTTAGCTAAATCTTCAACCACTATATTAAATAAAATGAAGATAGTGTTTATACTCTTTCTTGCTTCTGATTTTAGAGAATGCATTTTCAGTTTTTTTCCCATTCGGTATGAAGTTTATATAAATTTGTCTTATATTGCCATTTTTATTACTTATTTTTTTAAGTATCAAAGAAAATTTTTTCCATTCTCTTGTATACATGGTGAATTTATAATATTTTCAATCCTTATTCCCAAATCCCATTCCCTTTCCTTTTCCCCTTGTAACCCTTCACCTCCCCTGCTAGATTCCCTATTTTCAAATCTTCTCACTTGTTTGACTCACTGTGTTTTATGTAGTTTGTCTTTAATGATATGTGCCTTTAATGATATGTGTCCACGAACTAGCATGAACTCATGCAATATATGGGAAGCAGGAGTGGAAGTGGTAGAAATAAAGATCAGGCTTGGTCAGAGGGGGCAAAGATGTCCTTCATCCAAATTATCCAAACCAACTTTATTTGCAGCATGCACAAGTATTTAAACCAGGGAAAAAACAGCAAGAAAAAGCAAATGTGATACCTAGTTGCTATATGAGATAGACGTGATGTCTCCAGGAGAGTTACCTGGTTACTTTGACTTTATGTATATAATCTTGTCATCCATAGATTAACATTCTTCAATGGTCTCAAAACGCACAAGGAAGAAATTGCAGAAAGAATGCCTTAGATCACGGGTCCTGAGAAGAATAAAGGCAGATCTCCCACGGAGAAAAGCAGGAGGCACTCCAATTACTCATGAGAGAAGTCTTCCCCTGCAATTGTCTGTTGCCAATATGCCAATGCATCTAACTCAAGGAGCAGGCTTAGACCTTGGCGATTTCCACAATGCCTGACATGATTCATGCTCCAGCAAGTATCATAGATTCGTAGATATGCTATTGAAGAAAGCATCCTCCTTTTCTTCCCACCAGTCTCCATTAGTCTCTTAGAAAGGTGTGGAGCTTCTTGAGATATTTCTGCTTTCATGGTGAGGTGTTGATGAGACAGCTCCTATGCAATTCTTGTATAAGTATACATATTTGCCATGAAATCTTGTATATCACAATCTATCATGTCCAGGAGATAATATCTGGCCCACCACTGTCTCACTTCAGGGTCTTATAATCTTGCTGCCCCATTTTCCACAATGTTTCCTGAGATTTGGGGTGGGGGAGGGTGAGACACATATATCTGCAGTCGCCTAATATTTTCATTTTTGTGTGTTGCATTTTTCAGTAATAAACACCTGATGTAGAAGAAGGTGTCTAGGTTGTGTGCTGAGTGCTCTTCCATTGGATGGATATAATAGGTACTTGCAAAGCAGCTCAGTGTACTGTCTTTCTAGCTAAACTTTCACAGCCTGCTCTTCCCCTGTGTTCTTCTCTTTCATAGGTTCTTGTTTTAGTTTATAGTAATAGGAATGTGTCCCATTCTGACAAGCAGACATTAAATCTAATTAGAAAGCTGATGATTGTCTCCTTGATATTCATGACAATATTACATTGAGGGTCACCTATTACCATGGCAATTTTGGGAAATTTCCATATTCCCAAATGGAGAGATGGAGTCATCTATCTATCTATCTATCTATCTATCTATCTATCTATCTATCTATCTATCTATCTATCTATCTACCTATCTATCTTAGTGTGTGTGTGTGTAACAGAGGGCACTGTGTGTCCCTGTGGAGGACCAAGAGTGACTTTGGGAATCCTGCATTTCTTCTACCTCTTTGTTTTGCTCTGGAGTTTTCCAGGCTTCGCCCACCAGGGCCAGAAGTACATGCCCCCGCTGTTTCAGTCTGATGTTTTTACGTAGGGCCTGGGACCCGAACTCAGGACTTTCTACTTGTGAGACAGAGTTTTAACCTCTGAGCCATCTCTCCAGCCTGAGGGGGCGGTTTTTAAGAAATACTATATATACGCATATGGGACAGATTCTGGAAAATGCCCACAGAGTCTGACCCCAGTCTTTAAGTTACAATCTACTTTATAGCCAGAAGGGGAGGCAAGTTAATAGTTTACATTTAGTATGTTTACAACCAGGGTCAATGTGATCATTCCTAGTTTCCAGATGTCATCTCCTTCTTATCTTGTAACTGCAAGGGGGATCCAGACATCCTGGCACTGGGGAGGAACTTCTCCTTTTGAAGGTTGGGAAGGAGAGAAGGACTGACTTCCCTCACTTGCTATTATTATTAACTTAACCTTTTCCTGCATCGTTCCCTCCTCTTCTCCAGATCATAACTTCCTTTAGATCCTCATAGCTGAGGCAAGACTGTCTGGCAGGGGTTGACCTTCCTGCCTCAGCATCTGAATTTTTTATAGCTTCTTTGTTGAGTTTTTATGAATTTGACCAAACAGTTTAGCATATGTGGTCCAAAAATTAGCCCTCAGCAATATTATAATAATAGGTCCCAAGAAAGGAGAAGGCCATGGTCCCTCATGTAGATCATAGGGCTGTCCATTGGGAATGTCCTGTGTGTCTCCTTGTTTTTGTCTTTTCTAAAGAAACTCTGTTTTTCCTGACCATACCTTATTTATTATCATATGTAATAGTTTTATTTAAGAAGTTGTAAATTTCTCTTTCAGCCATTATTGGGCCTAAGCCTCAGTGATTTTGGAGAACCACAGTTATCAAGGAGTCTATCGGAACTTGTAATGTAACCATGCTCTGTTGTACAGAGTTAGGTCTTGGATCTGAGTGGAGAACTGGCTGTGTTGTACTTGAAACCTATTGTTTTGGCTTCTGTGGCTAGGGTCTCAGCCAGCGTCAACTCCCAGCAGAATTGGCAGGAAAACTGGGTCTCTTTTTGTCTGGCCCTCTGGGGATTTAAGAAATACTGTACTTCTTTTTCTGGTAAGATGTTTAAGTTTCAAGCCAGAACTTGGCTGGGTAATAGGTGTAGATGCCTTGGGACAGACAAAATATGCCCCTTCGTGTGCTGTTGCTCCGAGCACCAGGCTTATGTACCCAGGCTTGTCTTCAATACATTACGTGGTGCCTATTACAGGGATGGCTGACCCATCTAGGCAGTTTCTTTACTGTTCTCAAGGGTGGGCTAGTCCACTCAGTTTGAGGAAGATGTAACATCAGGGGCAACATTAGTAAGACTAAACAAAACAACCATCTGTACAGTTAATGTTGTCAATAACATTTACATAACCCAAATAAAGAGAACCAGAAGGGACTTTTTGCACAAGTCCACTCAGCTGAGCTACAGCAACCAGTCCTGTATGGAGAGCAAAGGCTAAGAGCACAGGCACATACACAAACAATGATGACAGTACATTACTCCAAATAATAACTTTTTCTAGGACTGTAGTCAGTTAAGAAGATTTTGACATTTAGGTCTCTTGTCATTATCATATAACCAGTTTGATACTCATTTTGTTGGAGGTGCCTGCTCTGGTCTGTAAACAATTTCAGTTTAGAGTTGGGAAGGGAAATGTCCCCTAGGTCAGGCTGAGAAGAGAAAACCTCCTTCATTACCTTTTTATAAGATTGAAGAAGCTCTCCCTCCTCTTCTGGCAAAAAAGTGACCGGGTTTAGAGCTCTCATTGCTTTTACTTTTATCTAGGGGTTTGCTCTTTCTCTGGCGGCCTGATAGCAGGTTATATATTCTCCATCATTCATCTGTTTATTGATCCATTAAGAGGGATATGACTCCATATGACACACAGATGGTTATTTCCTGTCCCGATCCATTTATCTGTTTTCTAGGCAAGCAGCACAGTGCCTGCTAGTGATAGAGGTGGGAGGGGGAAAGCAGAGGGGGGAAGGGAAGGGGAAGGGGTGGGAAGAGATCCTATGGGAACAACATCTAGGTTTTGAGAGATATCTGTTGATGTCAGGGTCTCACTTTTTGAGTCAGAACCCCTAATCTGATCCTTTTTTCCCTGAACATATGGGGCAAATGGTCTTGTGATGTTGGGCAAAGCCAGGGCAAGAGCTTGAGTCAAAAGTTTCTTTAACTGCTGGAAGGCTTCTTCCTGTTCCCTTTCCTGTCTATACAAGAGGCTCATTTCCAGACCCTTAGAGGGTCTGGTAAAGGGGCTTAACTGTGGCAGAAAAAGTCTTTGGTCCCCTTTTACAAGCCTCCTTATGGATGACTCAAGAAGCAAATCATCAGTGTATTGTAGAATTATATAATTTTTCGGTCTACAGTTTTTAAATCCCGCCTCTCTAGAAAGTGCGGGAGAATTTTTAAGCCTTGTGGGAGGTGTGTCCAAGTTCCTGCTTTTAGGGCTCTCCATTGGAATTCAGACTAACCTCGGCTAGTCTGAGACAAAAGGCTTTCTTCAGATCTAAAGCAGTGATGGAGACTGTGGTGGGTGGCAGATCTGATGCCAACTCTGCCAGCCAGCTCGTGTGTCCTTTAAGAGTGTCTGTTTCATTAGTCGGAGAGATCTAGTTTCCTCTGGGTGTTTGGGTCCCATGTAAGGCGAGTGCTCTGAAGTATGCCCCATTTGTAAATCTCTGGATTCAGGGAACTCTGGGAAGCCCAGTTTGTCAACCAGACTTTGGGCTCTCATCACTCCACAGCATGTATCAGCATCAGGAGATATGTCAGCAAAGATCCTCAGTCATCCTACATGGGCTGATGGTCCCTAGGATTGTGGCCAGCAAATCAATAATTGCTTGTGGCCTTTGCAAGCATAGCTGGCTTGCTGTGTGAAATGGAGAACGGCGGTACCCCCCAGTATTGCTGGGCCCAGAACGCAAGCCCCGCTCTCCTGGAGAAGCGGAGCCCTAAACCCTGGACAGGAATCACATCAAAGTTGGCTCCTCCAAAGTCAGTCTCCCGATGCTGGGGAGCAGCTTTCTTTCTTTCTTTCTTTCTTTTCCTTTCTTTCTTTCTTTCTTTCTTTCTTTTTCTTTTCCTTTCTTCTTTCTTTCTTCTTTCTCTCTCTCTTTCTTTCTTCTTCTTTCTTCTCTCTTCTCTCTCTCGCTCTTTCTTTTCTTTCTCCTTCTTTCCTCTTCGCTCTCTCTCTTCTCTCCCTCTTTTCTCTCTCTTTCTCTCTCTTTCTTTCTTTCTTTCTCTCTCTCCCTCTTCCCTCCCTTTCCCTCCCTCTTTCCCTCCTCTTTCCGCTCCCTCTTTCCCTCCCTCTTTCCCTCCCTCTTTCCCTCCCTCCCTCCCTCCCTCCCTCTCCCTCCCTCCCTCCCTCCCTCCCTCCCTTCCTCCTTCCTCCCTTCCTTCCTTCCTTCCTTCCTTTCCTTCTTCCTTCCTTCCTTCCTTCCTTCCTTCCTCTCCTTCCTTCCTTCCTCTTTTTTCTTTTTTTATTGTCCCAGAGTTCATGGAGCTCTCCACTGCCATCTGGACCATCATCTCAGGCGAGCAGGAACCAGCAGGCACATCTCTGTGGAAACCCGCAACCCTCTATCCAGCAAAGCCAGGGGTGGCGGCAGTGGTGAATGTCGCGCTGTGCAGGGGTTAGTGTAGGAACTCCCAGGTCCAGCACCATTGGCGGAGTCGTGGTGACAGAGGACGGACACCCAAGGAGGAGAGCCGCTGGTCTGGGCTCCAGATGGTCATCACTTTGGGAATTTGTGTGCAGAGCCCTTGCCCCAAGTCTCCAGGGGACCAAGAGATGTGTGGTGTGGGAAAGTCCTGTAGCCATTGGTGCAGATTTTTCCAGCTCATCTCATGGCGGAGAGGCTAGGGTGCGCTATGAGATATCAACCCCATAGGCGGGCCATTTTATCCCTATAAGGGTCATAGTCAGGATGGCTTTCATCTTGATTCCATACTTTCTTCCGAACTCTTAAGTTAAAATTTTCTAGCACAGTTTCCAAAATTTATGGGTCCAGGGCTTAGACTGACTTGACCCCATTTGATCTTATGTGCCTGTGTGTTTCTATAGAAGGCCACTCTCTTCAAGAAGATGCTTGTCTGTTTGTCTCTCTCCTGCAGCCAAAGAGGCCTCAGTGTGGACCATACATTTTTCCAGCGATGACTGAGCTGAACCAGTCTCCATAAAACCCCAGATTAAACTCAATTTCATAGCTGAAACTGTGAAATTATACCATTCATCATACAAAGATGCGTTTAGAACAAGCACCTTGGGCAAAGCCAGTTTACACATATACATGCAGGCACAGGTGCACACACATTCTCAAGCATGTGGTGGACCTCTCAACCATTTATTCAGAGTTAAAATATTTCAGTTCCCTAAAATCAATTTTTTCTCTTGGAACACATCAGAAGCAAATTTATTTCCTGTTTTTCCCAGAACACATCAGGAGCAAGCGCATCCCTTGCTTCTTCCAGAACACAACAGGAGCAAGCTCCATTTCCTACACAAACTCTCCTGGGACACATCAGGACCACTGGAGAGTCTTTGCCAACACAGAATGGCTTCCTCTGGTCTTCAGATGTAAATCTCTTATTCCTTCCTACCTGCCCCCCCCCGGGGGGGGTTTGACACATCAATCTGGATAGTTGTTCCTTGTGCCTTGGGACTCCCATCCATGGCTTTGTAGTCTCCCTCGCAGGCTCAGAAAGAGAACCCTAGAATTGTCCAGGAGTACCGGCACTTCCCCAATTCCAGAAGCTGCTGGTGGCTGCAAATCCGGGCGTGGTGGGTCTTCACCAACAAAGGATCCAGCTGAAGTCACTTTGGCGGGGCCCCCAAATGTGGTAGAAAAATTCCCAGTATTCCCAAATGAAGAGACTGAGTCCACTAAGTACACGTGTAGCAGAGGAAGTGATTTATTAAGGAAAAATATTCCACTTGTATTGCTGAAAAGCTAGATGGATCCTTAATTGTAGCTTTTGAAGGATGCCCTGTGTGGAGATCATCAGTCAGTGACACAAACTGAAAGTTCCTAGTTTAACTCAGTCCTCCTCTAAATTATGCCAAGGTCTCATG